>JANVCC010000017.1:22290220-22337578 GCA_025345505.1 Todiramphus chloris collaris
GTCGGGGGGAGTGATAGAAGGGCTTGGTGGGCACCTGGTGCCATGCCAGGGCCAACCCACCACAGTTCCCTAGTGGATAGGGTACAAAGTATTTCTAGAGGAAGAATAGCTTACAACAAAGGGGTTTGTTTAGTTTTGGGGAAAAAAAAAAAAAAAAAAAAGGTAAAAAAAAAAAAGGAAGGAAAAAAGTAAACAATATCCACAGATTCAGAAAATGGAGCACAGCTGTGGAAGAATCTCAAGTCAGTTTTATCGTCAAAAATGATATTGCTAGCATTAACAACTGGCGAAAGAGTTATATTAGAAAGAATATGTTCTTTCTGGGAAGAAAATCAGCAGCTCAGTGGAATCATTGATGTTTTATTTTGAATTTGATGCAATATAGCAATTCTTTCTGTGATTTCTTACACATTAATAAATGTAGCTCATTTTACAGGCTATTTATAAATCATGCATTTAAGTATACAGCATGTCCAGGACAAAATGACAAGTTATTACTCTGACAAAGTATCCTTCTTGGGAAATATACTTTAGTAACTAGATCAGAATTTACTGCAAGTTATCAAGATAAAAAGGCATTCAAGTCAACGATAGCTTCAATCTGTACACAGTAGCTCTAAGTCTAGGATAGTGAAAATCTAACCTTTCACCATTACAAGTAATTGGCTTGAACAGAAAATGTAGCTGCTTTCTCAACTTCTTTATCTCTATATTGGTTCATATAGAATAAAATCCAAGCCCAAGATAGGTGCATTCCAAGACCAAAATAGGTGCATTCCTTCAAGTAAAAAATTGGGTAGAGGTGGTAAAAGACCTGCATGGGTGAGCAAGGATCTTCTGAAGAAAGTCTCATGGAAGAAAGAAATTTACAGTTTGTGGAAGAAGGGACTTGTCACTTGTGAAAACTACAGGGTCATTGTCAGGGTTTGTAGGAATGCAACAAGAAAAACCAAAGCCCTCTTAGAACTTAAACTGGCAAAGGAAGTAAAAGAGAAGAAGAGCTTCTTTAAATATAGCAGTAGTAAAAGGACGAATAGGGAAAATGTGGGACCATTGCTGAATGAGGTGGAAGACCTGGTGACAGAGGCTACACAGAAGGCAGAGTTGATGAATACCTTTTTTGCTTCAGTCTTCACTGCTAAGACCAGCCCTTGTGAATTCCAGATCCTGGATATAAGAGAGAAAGCCTGGAAGAGGAAAGACTCTTCATTAGTCGATGAAAAGTGGGTCAGAAATCAGTTATGCAAATTGAATATACACAAGACCGTGGACCTGATGGGATTCACTCAAGAGCGTTGAGAGAGCTGTTTGATGTTATTGTCCTACCACCCTCCATCATTTTTGAAAGATCATGGCAAACAGGAGAGGTGCCTGAGGACTGGAGGAAAGCCAATGTCATTCTAGCCTTCAAAAAGGGCAAGGAGGAATATCCAAGAAATTACAGACCAGTCAGCCTCACCTCCATCCCTGGAAAAATGATGGAGCAGCTCATTTCTGAGGTCACCTCTAAGCACTTGGAAGAGAAGAGAGTTTTCAGAAGTAGTCAGCATGGATTTACCAAGGGTTAATCACGCTTGACTAATCTGATATCCTTCTATGATGTTGTAACTAACTGGATAGATGCAGGGAGAGCAATGGATGTAGTCTACCTTGACCTTAGCAAGGCATTTGACACAGTCTCCCATAACATCCTCATAAACAAGCTCAGGATTTGTGGGACAGAAGAATGGACAGTGAGATGGATTAGAAACTGGCTACAGAATAGAGCCCAAAGAGTGGTGATCAGTGGGTCAGAGTCCAGCTGGAGACCTGTAACTAGTGGAGTCCCCCAGGGATCAGTGCTGGGTCCAGTCCTGTTCAACATTTTTATCAACAACCTTAATGATGGGACAGAGTGCCTTCTCAGCAAGTTTGGCAATGACACAAAACTAGGAGGATTGGCTGATTCACCTGAAGGCTGTGTGGCCATTCAGCATGATATGGACAGACTGGAGAGCTGGGCAAAGAGGAACTTAATGAGGTTTAACAAGAGCAAGTGCAGAGTCCTGCACCTGGGAAGGAACAATAAAATGCACCAGTACAGGTTAGGAGGTCATCTACTATAGAGTAGCTCTGCAGAAAAGGACCTTGGAGTTGTGATAGACAGCAAGTTATCCATGGGACAACAATGTGTCCTCGTGGCTGTAGTGGGTCTGGCTGAGCTGGTTTTCCCCATCCAGCACTCATGCTGCAGCACTGGGAGCTGGAGGGTGTTGATAACACACCCATGTTATGACTGCCAGTGCTCACACGGCACCAGAGGGTGGGGGGCATGATGGGAGAGAAGATACAACCAACCTGAGCTGACCAGTGGACTATTCCATACCATATGACGTCAGCTCAACTATAAAGGGAGAGGGCAGGAGGAGGATGGGGGGGCATTCTGCTTTGTCCTCCAAGCGGCTGCTACGTGTTCCTGGAGCCCTGCTTCCTGGACTCAGCCCGACATTGCCTGTGGACGGTAAGTAGAAAATAACACCTTATCTATCATAACCCACACCCCTGTGCTTTGCGTCTCATTCTCTCCCTGCGTGCTGTGCTGAAGGGGGTCGGGGGGAGTGATAGAAGGGCTTGGTGGGCACCTGGTGCCGTGCCAGGGTCAACCCACCACAGTGGCCAAGAAGGCCAATGGTATCCTGGGGTACATTAAAAAGAGTGTGTCCAGCAGATCAAGGGAGGCTCTCCTCCCCCTCTACTCTGTCCTGGTGAGACCTGGAGTATTGCATCTAGGTCTGGGCTCCGCAGTTCAAGAGAGACAGAGATCTACTTAAGAGAGTCCAGTGGAGGGTTACAAGGATGATTAAGGGACAGGAACACCTGCCTTATAAGGAAAGGCTGAGAGACCTGGGGCTTTTTAGCCTGGGGAGGAGAAGACTTATAAGGGATCTAATTAATGTCTTTTGTGATTAATTCCAATAATTTATTAAATTACTGCAAATATGTAACTAGAAAAGAAATGTTCTGCTTGTGATAAATAAGATTTACAAATAATCAAAGAAAAGATCTTGTACATGATTGCAGCCAACTCTACCTAAAGGAAGAGTTGTTACAGTGGCTTGTATACAGTGTGACAATGTAGGACTTTTATAATTAAATGAACTAAGTTTTTGAACACTTGAGAAATACCATCAACTTATAATTCAAATGTGCCAACTTGATCTCAAGACACATCAAATCTATACAAGCATATAGGAGACTAAAACATAAATCAAACTTCATAAATATATGACAGATCTGTCTTTCTTAAGGCAAAAATAATTTTCCATTCAGATTCATGTCTGTCTTGCTGCTATTACCAAACTCAGGTTTGTTCACATTTGATTGACTTTTAACAAACATTCCTACTCTGTTACATTTAGAAACCTTCTCTTAAAATGAACAACGTAAGATCTGTAAAAACTTCCACAAAAATCCTTCCTGCTAATTTCAACATTGCCGGGATTTCTCTTTTTGAACCTTCAGGAGATTCAAGACTACTGATCTTTTTTTAATCAAAGTACATGTTCAGTTACTTTCCTACATCCATCTTTCCTATACATTTTTACAGTGTCATCAAAACAAAGATCATTAGTATATTCTGCTGTACACTCTAAAGACTGCATTGCACTTGCTGTTATAGTTTTTAAAGTGTTACCCATGTTATTCTGATGCTAGGCTTCAGTTAGTAGTATTTGTTTAGTAAGCCTACTCTTGTTTGCCAGAATTACCATGCTTAGAAAGCATTGACAATCTAATAACTCACCTTCAATCAACTAGGGTTCAGATACCTAGCTAAATTTTGTTCAGTGTGAACTCTGATTAACTAAACTGACTTCTTCATGAAGTGATTTCTCTGAGGTGATTAAGTTCCCTGAACCTTATCCACTCAATTAAAAAATTTAAGCTCCCAAATTATTCTGGTTTAATTCTGATTTTTTTTTTCCAGTATGCAGACTATTATAATTAAGTTACAATTTATCAACTGTAATATAAAACAACTATATTTTAAAGTTCTCCATCTCCCTTTGTTTTGCTTACAGACTTAAATGACAGCCATATATCTGTGTATGTAATCACAGAGTTACACAGGTTTTCCAAGTATTTTCAAGTGGACATTATAAATATATTTAGTCATTATGCACAAGTGATTGAATGTGAGTTCTTGGGCAGGGAGGCAGGTGGAAGCCATGACATAGTTCCACTGAACTGACTACATGAAGTCTGTAAGTTAAGAGGAGAAGAAAAAGAAAAGAATGAAGACGTTAACCAGTGGCATCAGCTTTATGCCGAGAAACATCACATGTGGTATACTGCTAGTAAGCGGAAATGAAAAGCAGCTTTTCAACTGTTACAGACTGTTCAACAGTGAGAAAATAAACATTAGTGGTTAAAGTTCCTGCTTCTTCAGCATCAACTGACATTTCCTTTATATGAAGAGAGATGGAAAGACAAGAGAAGTCACCCAGCAGTGACCTCAGGAGAAACTAATCTCATCACCACTTAGGAGGCTTCACAGGAAGACTTGGGCAGGCACACCACCCTCTGCAGTGTCACCGTTACACTTTTATCATTATTCAGACAAATTATATGAGTAAGTGCAAGGAGGTCAAAGTTGTCCTCAAAAGAGTAACTGTAGTGCAGATGTAACTTCATTATCTCTCAGAATTTGGAAGTTAGTCTACTCCAGTCTTAGCTGGAGTGGAGCAGAGAAAGGTCATTTCAAGCATATTTTGAAATGTTGCCATTACTATTTGGTCAAAGTAAACACTGGGAAAAATGCACACAACATGCTGCAACATACAGCACTTAGAACAAATTGTTTTCAAAGCCTGTCTTGAATTGCTCGTAAAAAATCTTCTAACCAAGTTCTGAAATATTAAACATATAGGTACTCGATGAACGAGGTTATTCATGAGCCTGAATGCTTGTTCCTACATTAACTTGGGTTAATGTATGGATAATTGACTGAAATTATTTATAGAAAAAAGCAACAACCAAAACACTAAACTGTGTCTTGGAACAAGAATTTATGAAATACTAGCACAAGCACAAGCCATATGGAAATACATAGGCTAACACTTATGTATCAGCTAGGATAAATAAAATACAAATAAGAAAAAAAAAGTCCAAACACAGAAAAAATCAACGTGAGTGGAAGGCTGCACTAAGTCATTGTTTAGTAATTTTTCTGTATTATTTTAAAATAAAAAATATCTTTATTTTGAAGATTTTGGTTAATAGTCCTAATGCACAGAACCTAACTCTCCTGGGAGGTTTTTTGGTATGTCTAGAAACCAAAAAAAGGCAACCAAACAACCATTCTGCAGACACAGCATCTATGTTCTAGAAATCTGCAAAGTTGTATAATTTTTCAAATACAAGTTTATAGATCTACATAAAATTATATTTTATCCCTATGATAAAATCTATTTTAAGAGTAGAAGTCAAAAAAGTCTTTAAAAAGTAAAGTGGTTCCTAGGCAAAACACTCACTCATCCTCTCTTATACATAATAAAAAGAAATATTTTCCCTGTTTTACAAGTAGGATGCAGAGAAAAATACACAATATGTCAGTCATTCAAGAAATTTGTAGGACATTTTGGATAAATAGAGCAGAAGCTCTACAGGAGTAGTTCTCCATGTTGCTCTAGATAAGAAGACTAACCCCTTGAGACATGCCAAAATAACTAGGTAACTTGGCAGTTCCTTGCACGTCATAGTTTTATAAATTTGTAAACCACTTTGTAATCCTGATTACAACCTGTAAGTAACCCCCTACTTAATATGAACATTAATACAATCAGGAATCTTACTTCAGTAAAGATATAGATAGAGTCATTTGTAGCAGAGGTCATACAGCTTTCCTCAATGCGCTGCCTGCTAGCTTGTGACAGTTTCTGTGATGTGTAATTTGCTCAGGTTTCAAAGCTCCTACGGCTTTAGGTCTTCACTGTGAGCTATTGAGTATAATTCTTGCTCTACCATTTTTTGAGTTTTGTTTTAATTGAAAAAAAGGATAGGGCAGTGGATGCAGAATGAAGGTCCATATCACCTCTTTGGTTTCAAAATATGGTTTTATAAAATCAGTTTGGCAGTTCAGTGTTAAATCTTTGGTGGAATGTTTGTCACTAATCATATACCTTATTGTCAATTGCAACACAACAACTCACACCTCTCACTGTTTAATTGTAGTTCTTTGTGCTCACATCTAACACAGGAGGGAAATTATTCCTAAACTAGGAAATAAGTATTTTTCAGAAGTGATGAATATTTCACATCCAATCTTTTACCAAATGACATTAAGAACAAACACTTTTCACTTAATTTTATCTGGATTCATAGGCTGACATGTTGCTACCCTCAGTCCTGATAACCAGCAACTTGTTGTCCATTTAGCCTAATAATTTTAGCATTGCCATGAGGGTACGCTCCATGATTTGTGGAGAGTAGTTAGATACCAGATGCATGTGACTTTTGCATTCTTTTTTGTCCATGTGGACACTAAGTTATCCCTCCCAAGTCTTATCTTGCTAAGTATCTTCATCCATTAGCATTGTTTAACAGCTCTCTGCACATGAAATGATATATCTGCCTCAACTTCATCTTTCCAACTTTCGAATGGAACTGCTCTATTGGAGTTCTTTTACACTGTACACATTAACAGTTGCTTTAAGTGATGATAAGGAAAAAAAAATATTATATTATTTCACCGAGTAGGACCAAATCTTGGAATGTGATAATTTGTTCATTGAGTTTTATGATTATGCTTAAAATATTTATGTTGTTTTTTAATAATGCAAAAGTACTATTGCTAAAGACATAGAACAAATAGGTTTGTACCTATTAAAGGCAGAACTTATAAATTTATTTTTTTTTTTTAATTATATCATGCACAGATGTAACAAATAACAGGATTAGGTCAATTTTAAGATGACTTCACATAAAAGCTTAGAACTGAATTCTTACTACAATGTCTGCCTAGCAATAGTGATATGCAAGTGATCTAGACATAGGAGTCATTGCACGAGCTCATATGATGGGTTTAGTTCTTACAACATGCTCTTTTTATGCTGTTTTAATTGTTGCCCTTTGTAGAGCTAAGAAAGAGACCTTACTTGAGGTCTTTATTTTATGTAGGCAGCATTTCAGTCTAGTCGTCTTGTATATTTGCAAAATGTGAATTTTCTCTGACTGAAAATAATATATAAATGTAATAAAAATACCTGAAAAGCACATTATGAAAATATCAATGGAAAACTTTTAGTTAAAAGTAATTTATTTGCTAAAGAGCTCTTGAGTGTTATTCTGGAAACCAATGTGATACTCAAATCTAGTTTGCACTTCATCTCAGTATCTATGGCCTGGCATATTGATTTCAGTTCCATCAGATAGCAATAGGATCTAAAATTGTTTAAGTAATGATTTTGTGCTAAAAAGCTTATTCTCATTAAAGTACTTCTTCTGAGGTACAAGATATATCACTATCCAATATTCCAAGGACAAATCCTTCCGTTACTATCAAACAAACATAGTAAAGGAGAGAGAGGTGAATGAAATGTCTGCCACAACTATTGTAGAAAAGCATATGTTCTAAATAGTCAAAGCAACAACTCTGTAATTCAGTCTATTACATTAATATCTTCACACAAATCTGCAAACAAAAAAAAAAGAAGTTGCAGTACTAAATCACTACAGATAAGAATACGTACCACTCCTGCACAGCGTTGCAACTAATCAAGAAACAAGAGAAGTAGAGGAATAGAAATCAATAGATCAGCTCTGATGTGTTGTTACAAGTTAGCTCTGACTTCTTAACAAAATAATCTGAGAATACTGTACCCAGCATGTGTTTAAACATCCTTATTTGGAGATTGATTTACTGCTGAATACATTTGCATGCAACAACTGGGTGACCACAAGTAAGTGCTCCAATATCAGGGAATCATCTAGTAACTGATACCTAGGCATTTAATTGCTAAATACTCTTTATTAATGGTTGAATATATTCTATTTCTCAAAAATACTATATAAAAGAATAAGCATGCTGACCCCATCTCCTATACATCTCTTGGAGATGAACATAGTTAATTCAGCATCATTGACATTACTGTCCAAAGTGAGTGATTTTATAGGTTGAAGTTAAAAAGAACCATTTCTTTGAAAAGATCCTGCTTTCAAAATGAAAAAGAAAAATTGTCATCTTCAGTCCTCTGGCTTTTCTTTTTCTTTTCTTCTTTTCAGACATTTTTTCAATAGAAATGTCACAGTGATGATTACACATAGAAGACCAAGCAGGCCAAGAAACCTCTTATAGTGACTTGTATGGGAAAGGACACACAGTTTGCCAGGCAGCAGCACAAATTGGGTCCCCCCAAACAAGTTTACCTTTTCTCTAGCCCATATAAATAACCTCTATGTATTGCCATACACACTTTGCAATGCTTAAGTTAAAGGAAGATCTCAGCAGGTGACCAGAATGCTTCTTTCCTCCAACACAACATCTATAGTACTGCCACTACACAGAATTAGGTAGCCAGGTGGCAATCCAGGTATTAACAGTCACTTACAAGCCTGGAAAACTCCTTCCATACCTCTGAGAATTTCCTGAAGCAATTTACAATCCCAAATGACACAGCATACAGCATAAGGAGGCCAACTGTATGATCTATATGGCTTGAGGAATCAGCTGATAAGCCTCCTATGAAATCAAGGTTCTGGTCTACTAAGACAATTCACCCTCCGGCAATTACCCATCTCTAGTACTGCCAGAGTACAATACTCCCTCAGCAGCTTTTTTCAGACACTCTCTGTGTTAAAGGTGTAAAGTCTAATATCCCCCATCTCCAGAAAGGCATGCATAGGTGAAGCCAGCTCAAACCTGCTGCTCTATTCCAAGTTACTTTCCTAATTGTCCAGTCTTCACTCTTTGTGTTGGACTGAACTATGTATTTACAGCCCTCAAGCTGGTCTGTCTGCCTCAGGAATATATTTACATCACCAGATGATCCATTCAACTATTGATAGCTGTTTATCTAAAACAAAGGACACCCTCTCTTCCCTTTTCTCTTGAGATAGTGAGCTTCTCTGCCTTATTCCCTGAGCTTCATGGGCATATCACTCTTGCCCCTCATCACAGTGTGTTACTCCTTTGTAGGGTTTTATGCAGTGAGTCACATTCCACACCTCGGGCTTTAGTTGGTCACAGGTACAGAGCAGACCTTAAAATAGCATGTTTCATCATACTTTTTATGTCTTTTTCCTTCTGCAAGAGGAGATATGAGGCTTCATATGAAAACTAATGGAAAAATTACATAGGGCTTCCATGGGTGGCAGCAGCTATTCCCGTGCAGAGAATCATTAATATTGCTTGAATCTCACTACTAATCCATCAATCTGAGTATAGTGTACACATGCCCTTAAAAGCTTTACTGACTGAAGTGAAAGATATGCACTGAAACCATTTGGGATTAAATAAAAAAGGTTAAGAAAAAAAAAGCGCCTTTCTGTTAGCTAATGCTGTCACAAAGGTATTTCTAATGGAAGAAAACCCAGCAAAACACTCTTTTCCCACCCAACCTTCTAATCGAATCCATAGATTAATAAGCCTTAAGCTTTCAATATCTGAAGAAAGCCATCCTCTCTCTCTCAGTTACATGTGACAAAACAGACACCTGGCTCCCTCCTCATGGCCTTTGACTTTGATGTCACCTTATCGGGGCAGCTCCAGCACACTCAGCACAGGCAGGGCTGCAGAAACACCTCCAGGTGATGTGAAGGAAAGCTCTGCTGGGTATGAAGAACTGTAATGTCCTATTGGGCAATCCAACTTTAGTCATCAGAATCAGGATTATGGAGAGAAAAGAGTCATCCTCTTTCCTCTCCTACCACTGATGCCCAAGAGATAAATGTGATCTATCTGTCAGGCTGCCAGAAGCATAAGACGTATGCTTTCAACTTGCTCTATCTGTTTCCTTATCATACTCGGCCAGATGAGCATGCTGGTTGTGCGAAGTAAGACTACTGTTCAAACTAACAAGGAACACTGTGACGTGTTCGTAAACTTTCTCTCTTCAGGATTTCTTTTTGAAGAACACATACAAGGGTAAACCTCTTCTCTCCAATTATGTTATTTTCTGAATGAATATTTTGGTCATGCTCAAATGTCCATGATGTCTCATTAAGGGGCCTTTTCACTAGATCATAAGCAGTTTGCAGTTTTCCTACAGTGTTGACAAGTTTTGTTTTCCTTAAAGGGAAGCCACAGACAATAATCATTGTCCCCCAAACCTTGGCTACACCAGTCTTTGGATATCCTCGTTGATAACTGGTATAGCCTTTTTACAACCTTATGGATATAGTAAAAAAATTTTTTTTTTTTTTTTTTTCCAGCGGGCATTCTTCTGAAACAGAAATTAGCCACAAATGAAATCTAATACACCTTTCTCTCATCCAGGTAGCAAGTCTTACCACATACATCTCTCTTAGTCACTCACTTATGTATTCTATACAATGAAAGTTTGCATAAACCTGTATTTAGCAGAACCTCTAGGAGCAGGTTACAAGAGAGACTGCTAAAAGTGCTGTCTTTAACAGAAAAATGTGGATAGAAGTTTGCCAGCTCTGAGGGGATTGATCAGATCTTATTTAAAGATTGTCTCCTTTTACCAATAATTTTGCAATAGAAATTAAGGCTGTTGTTCTTTATGTTCTTCATTTCTTTTTCTCTTGTCTTTTGGATTTGTTTATTTAGCCCTTATCTTTAAGGATAAAAGTCTGGACTACTTCCAAAAATCACAATAACATTAAAATTCTAGGTATTGGATCAGTTTTCTAGCTGCAATGAGCCCATGAAATCTTTATTTTATATTTCTTTAATATTAACATCAGATAATCCTCAAAGTGTAACACACAGTTGTTTGCCACAGTTGAGAAAAAGAAAGCTTGGAAAAAAATTCCATACATACTAAGGAAATTTCTTTTTCTGAGATTAGCATAAAAAACAAGTCACTGTAAATCCTGTCAGATTCGTATCTTCTCTATCCTAGATCTGTAAGATCTCAGTAGGACTTTCCCACAAACTAAAGAATGCTGGCAGCTTCTGTAATACCAGAACTGGAACTTCAAACAAGAAAACCATCTCTATTATTTTTTACATATGCTTTTCCCCTCATTCTTTTGTGGTGAGAAAGGAAGAATCATCATTCTGGTTTTTATAAACACTCATTGTTTCTATGGGAGAAAGAGGTAGAGCTTAGTTCACTAGAGAACATTCCTAGAGCAAGTTGGAATGAAAGCCAAATTCTTGAGCTTTATTTTCTTCTGTTGCAAATATTTTGTCAATAGTTTTCACAGGTTTATCTTTCACCTTTATTATAGTGGCTAGTCCATGCAAAGGACTGACTACTGCTACTATCATCAGTCATATGGGACATCCTCTAGGTGACAAAAATAAATAGGATGGGTTTTCACAGTTACAGAATTGCTGTTGACTTATACTGGTAGCAACACTGTTCCATGTAATAGAATTCCTAAGAGGGATTAGTTTCCTTTCCTAAGCAATGAAATAATACAAATTTGAGCATCCAAAGAAAGTCCTGTACTCAGAGCGCAATGTTGTGGGTTTTTTCCCATAAGTTTACTTCTATGTCAAGCTGGATTCTTGTTGCCTTTTTGTAAAAGTTACTATTAAGGAAATAGAGGAAAAACTAAAGACAGTTTATAGAAAGTGGCAATGCTACATAAGATTAGATGTACCCTTTATCACACACCTATAAGAAATTCAGCTACAAATGTTAGCAAAAGTTACTATCAGCCAACTCCATGTATTCAGTAATACCAAGTAAGAATGAAATTTTAAGTATAAGCTTTTTATTTCTAGATTGCGGTCTCATTTGGCATACTGTTCAGCTTATTACATGGAGAGCGACAGACACTGTCAAAGCACCATAAAGTGACCTTCAATGTTATTGACAGATACTCATCAATCAAGAACTAATATTCATCCCTGTGACTTCCACATGCATATGGAAATTATGATTCACTCAAACAAAGTCAGAAGAATGACAGTTCCTCTACACTTTTATTTCTTTCATGTCTGGAAGCCAGTATCTTGAAATTCAGTACTAAAACAAAAAAATTTTGAAGAACCAGATCTACTCAGGTCCAACAAATTAGTCTTTCTTTGACTTACATAAACCAGTCAACTTCATAGACATAACAGGGAGTGTAACCATGGCAGCACCTACTTAGAAATTTGCATATACTCTACTCTCATAATATCTTCAATCATTTTGGCCCTGTCTCTCTCAGAAACATCTGATTCTGATTTCCTTTCTGTCTATATGGAAGACAAAAGAAACTCAACTTGTTTTTAATTATTTATATTTACCTCAGATTAACTAGACAAAAGGTATCTACACTGTATCCCTCATAAGGGAAATAGACAACATGATCAGTTCATGAAAAACAAACAAAAACAAATAGGAAACCAAACCAAAACCATCAAATTCCTGACACCTGCTACTCTGTCAGAAGAAATAATTTGCTTTCTAAGAAAAGTAAATATTTCAACTAGATGCCAAAACAATATACATTACTGCAGTTCCGTAGCATATTTTTTCCCTCAGTTTTAACAATCAAATTCTACCCTTTTCTCTTCCCCTTTTCATTGCATTCAAACAAGTTTTTACTGTATTTCTGTTTTGCTCTTTGGAGCGAGCAAGCAAGCAAGCAAGTAAAGCCAGCCAGAAAGCCTGCCCTTTGAAATGGGCAGTGCTGTATATCTAATTTGGATTAGTCATGCATTCATTCCAAACTAAAAACAATGTTTATGCTTTTTTTTTTTCATTATGTTTTGGCTCTTCGGCAAGTTCCATATTCATTAACACAAGTTGGCAGACAGGAGTTTAGGGTGGTGGGGGATTTATTCAGGAAAGAGACACAGTATGGGCATGAGGGAACATTTCTTTTCTTATAAGTGCTATGCACACCTTCTCATGTGGATTTGTGAGACATTTTATTTGCATAAACAGCTGTCTTCTTACTTCATTTCTGCAGCAACAAATAGTACTATGCAAGAAAGATGCCATAAGAGATCCTGCTCTTATTCTTCAAAGTACTCCCTCCACTTCTCTTTTCATCTGGCTCTTCAAACTCAAAAAAAAATGATCATTACATTATTCCCCAATTCTATGATAATGTGTATTGCAAGAATGAGATACCAAGACTTAATCCCTGTAGATAATTTGAGGCCAAATATCAATACCTTTTAAACTTTTAACCATGTCAAAAATTATTATATTGACTGTTATTCTCCATTTAGAATAATGTTCTAATAATTAAACAGGGAAAAAATTCAATCACGTAAACACTATCATGTTGAAAGATCAAAATACTATAGATCACTTCTAGAGTTCAAAGAACTAAATAAACCAAAACAAATGTATGTTAGTACCTCATCTGTGTAAAAAGTATTTCAGAGGTAAATATAGTATGTTTCAGAGAGTGGAACAAAATAGACAAATGTTCCAAGCCAACAAAAAAAAAAAAAAATTGGATTTATGTTTCTTTACAGGAGTTTATTTGTTTAGTTTACTCAGAGATTTTACATACAGATTATGCCTCTAACTATGACACTTAAAACGTACATTATACAATTATTTAGACCTATATCAAATGCATATCTTTAAAAGGCTTGCATTTTTTTTCATATTTCAGTGAAAAGGAACTGACATGGAATTTCTTTGTTAAGAATAAATAGTAGGAATAAGATAGGGGTAGGAGGGAGGTCAGGCCATGGTCTTTTTCTCAGGTGTGTTCCAGGGGAAGCTGACACTGGAACTCTTGTCTTGTACTTGTAAACTTACGTCTTCAGATGGCTTGCTACTTATGATAAAGCACATTGTTTTAGTCAACCAGAATCATAATGAGAAGCAGAAGATGACCTCTATAACAGAAAACATTGTATCCAAGACATAAAACACAATCAAGTCAGTGACTTTCAGATTATCAAACAGTAAAATAAAAGGATATTGAAAAAAGTCACTATAAAATATTTCAAATTAAAGGGAGTATGAATCACAGAATAACAGAGTGTTAGGGGTTGAAAGGGACCTTGGAGATCTTCGCGTTCAACCCCCCTGCCAGGGCAGCATCATGTAAGCTACCCTACAACCTAATCTACCCTACAACCTAATCTAACCTAACACAGGAACGCATCCAGGCGAGTTTTGAAAATCTCCAGAGAAGGAGACTCCACAACCTCTCTGGGCAGCCTGTTCCAGTGCTCTGTGACCCTTACTGTAAAGAAGTTCCTCCTCATGTTAAGGTGGAACCTCCTGTGCTCCAGCTTATATCCATTCCCCCTAGTCCTATCACAAGGCACGAGTGAGAAGAGGCTGTCCCTTTCCTCTTGACACTTAGCCCCCATATATTTGTAAACATTTATCAAATCCCCTCTCAGCCTTCTCTTTTCCAGACTAAAGAGACCCAGGTGTCTCAGCCTCATAAGGCATGTGCTCCAGTCCCTTAATCATCCTTGGAGCCCTCCGTTGGACTCTCTCAAGCAGATCCCTGTCTCTCTTGAACTGGGGAGCCCAGAACTGGACACAATACTCCAGGTGAGGTCTCACCAGTGCAGAGTAGAGGGGGAGGAGAACCTCCCTCGATCTGCTGGACACGCTCCTCTTGATACACCCCAGGATACCATTGGCCTTCTTGGCCACAAGGTCACATTGCTGCTCCATGGAGAACTTGTTGTCCACCAGGACTCCCAAGTCTTTCTCCACAAGACTGCTCTCCAGCAGATCACCTCCCAGTCTGTACTGGTGTAATTTATTATTCTTACCTAGATGCAGGACTCTACATTTATCCTTGTTACACCTCATTTGGTTCTGCCCTGCCCAGTTCTCCAACCTGTCCAAGTCTCGCTGGATGGCTGCACAGCTTTCAGGTGTATCTGCCTATCCTCCCAGTTTTGTGTCATCAGCAAACTTGCTGAGCAGACACTCTGTCCTGTCATCAATGTCATTGATAAAGATGTTGAACAGGACCGGACCCAGCACTGATCCCTGGGGGACTCCACTGGTTACAGCTCTCCAGCTGGATTTGGCACCATTGACCACCAAGTTGCAAACAACATAGAAAGGATGACATATACAGAAAAATGAACACAAGAAATTTAAAGAACAACTGCAGCTTGTCTTCCTGCTTTTCTATCCCAATATTTTGGCCTTTACCACTCTCAAACACATCCCTTCCCCTTCAGCCTCAGATTGATTTTACTGTTCTCTTCCTTAGTCTTCCTTCCTCCTTCCCTATTGTATCTTATATGTAGTGAGCTGAGAAGCTGAGAAGATAGTGTACCTCAATATATTTCCTTGCATCTCAGGAACTAAGACAAATATTAATCTTCATCAGAAGTATTGCTATAAAACTCACTTGTATAGATTTCCTGAATATTATTGTGAAATATTTATTTTCACAGTGAGCCTTTCAGTCCTAGACAGAAAACAGAAAATGGCATTTAATACTGCAGACAACATGAATCCTATATTTTTTTTCCCTTCACTGCTAAGAAATCTAAAAATAAATAAATACATAGCCTGTGTTGTATAAACAGAATAAGAAGTCTTGCAGGGAGAGAAAGAAAGGGGAATAGACCCTAGTCATGCATTGATGAATCAGAAGCAGCAAAGTACGTGTGACATCACAAAAATATTACTGTTGTCTTATAAATACAGACCTATTTGAGTAGAATTTTGATAACACCAATTTCTTTTTTTTTAATTGATAAAGAAAATTGCAAACATTTTCACATGAAAACAAAGGTAAGTTTTGTTATATATCCTCATAACATTCTTATGACTGTTGATTTTTTTTTTTTTCTATTCCAGCTGCTAAAACATACCAAGAGCACTGAGAAGTAGCTAAGGTACATAAGTTTTAATAAACCAATGCTTTCCTTTTACAAGCAAGAGAAACTATCAAAAGTTACATCAAAATTCTCCATGAATGCAGGACACAATCACAAATAACTTGGCAGAGGCAAAATCTCAGAAAAATACAGAAGTTTGTGTGCTAACATTCTGATGTAAACAATACTTTCAAAGAAGCTTCCAAAATAAGCATTTTATACCAAACTTCTACACTGGATTTGTGAATATCCTTCTGTTAAAAAAGAAAAAAAACAAACCAAACTGCAAATTTATATTTTAAATATTGGAGGTGGGGTGAAGGTATGAAATAAAACATGCAAAATTGGCCCACACATTGAAAAAATAACAGCAATGCATTTCCTACACAGTAATGTAGAGTTATGGGGAGAGGGCTGAGAATGTGATTTTAGGTGTTTCCCACACACACACAACTACAGCTTTCAATTTGTTCACAGTCCCTCTTCTTTACAATGCTGTCTCTTTTTCCATTTTTTTTTGCCGTAAATAAAGCCTCAAATCACAGATTTGACAAGAATTTGGTATTAAAAAAGATAAATAAAAATATACAAGCTCTTTCATCCATGCCACATGAAGAAAGTGCTCTGGGATTATATAAAGAGGTACATAGCCATTTTTATATCATTTTCCTGATCCTGAGTTGATTGCAGACACCCTACACACAGAATCAGATATGGAAACACAGACAACTTTATGGACTGGAGTAGGACACCAAAAATTAGATGAGCAATGTGTTTATGCCACATTTTAAACTTTTTAAAAGCAAATACTGGCTATTCTGAACAGGTTCTAATACAGGTATGATGAACTGCACACGTCTCCAGTCAAAGAGACCAGTCTTGTTAATAAGCAAGTTTAGAAGGAAGGTTAACATGATAAAAAAGGGAAGTCTAATGTGAATGACAAATGAGGAACTAGACTTCATAATGCCACTAAGTAACTGCAGCTTCTACCTGCAGTTTCTATTAAGGTACCAAAGAAAGCTGTAAAGTACCAAGACTGCTTGTACTACTAAATTTTTCCTTCACCTAATAATTTATTATCTATAAACTCAATCATACATGCACAGGTAATCATCTAAAACATTTGCAGTGATTGACAATTTCACACTCCTAAACAATATAATGGAGACTGTGTTTTCATAGAAAAAAGGAAGGCCTTATCATATTCCAGAATTTCTCTCATTTCTGTATAGCTTTCACATGGAAGCATCCTTGAATGAAAAAATGTACTTACAAGGTTCCAACAAAGTACCACTGCAGTCTCAATTCTTTCCTTCCCACATGAGGAAGCAGAGCACATGAGCCCTGTTCCTCTGATAAAACAATATCCTTCCCTCTCTTTTGGCTCACCACAGCAGACATTCTACTGAAAATCATTCATGACACTATTACACTGAGGATTGCCACAGAGAGTGATTTTTGTGCATTTTTTCCTGAGTCACAGGCTCCCTGGAAATTACATATGCCTCTGAAAACCAAAGCCTTAGGTGAAAACTAGAAACGCTTCAGAACTAAGGGTTCTGTCATAAAAACATCAGAAAATCGCCATCTTAAAATTCTTGCCTTGGTGCCAAGATGACTTACACTGACCTGAATAAATTGAAACAAGTGGATGTAGCAGACAGTAGCAGTAATTATTTGCCCTTTCAAAAAAGGAAGCTCAAAAATAGGTTTCCTCTTACCTACTACCAGTGCTTGCCAAGTAGCTCTAATATTATCACCAAGTACTTTCCCTTCTGTGTCTCCTTCCCACATTCCCTGTAGCTCCATATTTCATTTGGAAAATACTTTTCCAAATTTGGGTCCCAAACATATGATGGTCTTCATGCCCTTATCTACTTGTACACACAGAGGTTTGCAAGAATACTTCTCTCCTCCTGTCATAAGGATAAAGCACGCATATTTTCAAGTATCATGCCACTGACCCATGTGAAGAAAATTTCAGTCCTGTTGGTACACTGACTGCTCTATTAGAAGCCAAGACATGTAATGCAACTTTCTGCAACAGTCTTGAAGACTTTTCTGGCAAGTCTAATTAATGTCTAAATTCTGATTTGATGAACTCAACTGGCAGGTGCTGAAATATTACCAGGAAAGGATAAAGAAAATTCAATGTACCCCATAAAGATTTTTCATTTTGCTGACTGCATTAAAGGGGTCTCTAGTGGGAACGTGCTTCTTTAAAGAAGAAATTATACCAAAGTTGTTAAGGACAAAATCTTTGACTCCTAGCTTGAAGATCATCTGAAGTCTTTGAAACCTGAACTTAACTAAGGCTGTGTTTATATGGTAAAATAAAATAAAAAAATTAAAATTGTTCCAAGTTCTTCACAGTGAAACAATCACCACCTCACCGTGCATAAGGAAATCCTCCATTTAAAACTATGATTACTCAGCTTCCATAAAATTTCTTGGCATGGATACAATAGACCTACATATCTGCCCTCCTGATTACTAGCAGCTTACATAAAACCCACAAAAAACTATGTAAAAAATATTGCAAAATAAAGACATAGCTATACTAGGAATTTGAGGACTTCTATTGTTTTACTGGTTCTGTGTTTAGCATTAAATTCTGCTGTTACTGGTTGTGACTAGCGCCATTGTAGATAATGCTCTGTGTCTTGGACGCCCACATAGGGCTGTAGCAGATGACAGAGGAGCTACAGCACACCTGCTCCCTTTTGAGGCAAGCAGCTTAGGACCAAGCCAGTTACCCTAGAGTAGCTAGACTGTTACTGCATTCTGAAATTTAGTTATCTGAATATCTTTTAGTCCACAAAAAGTTTTAGATTAACAGATTTGAAGAAGTTTACCCCACATCATTTGTTAATGCTGAAACATTAATATTTTATCTAAACCAGAAGGCATGCCTTAGGACTTGTTCAAGTTCAGCTGAATGCCATTTGCTAATTATGTATCCTAGAAGGTTTATCTGTTTCACTCCAAATTCACATTTCCTCTCTCGCAGCCAGTCCAACTTATTGTATACATGTCCAAACATCATGTGGTTACTCCATTCATTTTTATCTGTATTGGAAACCATCATATCATATGCATGGCCAAGAAAGCCAGGCAAGCCTGTCACCACCTGAAAGTCTCTTTTGAAAGCGTTTTGGCTCTAAAGACATGCTGAGTTGAAGCCAGTTGAAAGTGTCATCCAAACAAGGTAATAAACATAGATAACACACATTCTATACCAAAAGGGAGTAGCCAAAAAGCCTACTGTAACCAGAGTTGCAAATCAGTCTCTCCTTACAAAACTCCTTGTCTTCTACAAATGCAACTCACCCAGATGGCACAAAGATCCACAGAAGTGAATATTTTTTCCTCCAGCAGATATCAAGAGTATAATGTTCACGCAGCATCTTTTGAAATAGCCCAGTATCCTCTTTCCTAGTGGATTTCTTTTTTCCTTCCCCTCTTCCAAAGATAAAAGAAGAAGCAAGAAGAAACAGGACTTACAGAGGAAACCTTCATGTCTCACCAGGAAGATCTTTATGTTTTATTTTACTGACATCCAGATTTGTCTGCTGTATGCCTTACACTTTAATGGCATTTTCAATGAAGATGATTTAGCAATCTTTTACAGCATTTGTCACTATTTTGTTCAGAATGTATTAACATTCTTTCCTTCATCTCCTGCATTGTGAGTCTTAATACTGACTTTAAATTATGGCATTTGGTTTCATCTTCCACAAGTTTTCCATTCTTCTCCCTTATTAATTCTTTCCTCTCTCATTTAATATTTCTACACTTCTCTTCGGGGGTAAATTTGATCTGACTGCTCCTTTCATATTAGTATTTTTACTTGTTACTGTATGTGTATAAACACATCAGTGGCACAGAGGTAATTGTAAATCAAGTCACTTCTTTGATCCTCACGTTTGCTATAGCTTTTGTTATTGCAGTACCTGGTTCTAATTGAAACTGCTGATAAATGTGAGCCTCTTATGCCAACAGCAATCCTCTATTCAGCTTTTCTTTCAACACCCAATATTTGCAATGCTCAGCAAAGCTGAACTGCAGCAATAAAGCCTCAGCTGTTTCTCCTTGTTCCTAAGTTCTTCTGTGAAATCCACTCCAGGTTTCTTCAGTATATTCATCTACATATGTAACTGTATGCATACAGATCTGCATATAAAATATTTTGCCTGCCTTTGATTGGCTTTTAAGCATTGTTTTCACTGAGCTTTTTTATTTTGTTTGGGTTTGATATATTTATTTTCTCCTAATGATGGACAAGGAACATGCTTTAAGCTTCCGTTTCCTGAAATTCTATAACTTCCTTGATCTTCAACACAAATGGACAGTGAAGAGTCACTCCCAGATTACACAGCATTCAAACAACTAAAAATAAATTGTAAGGACCTTTCTGTGTAGTTCCTTTGAGTGAAGTGGTGAGCAAAAGTCTATAATTAAGTGCAATTTGAAGATTTGGAAGTAATTACTTTCACATTGAGGCCTTAAGGAAAGAATGTTCTTATTTTCATATTAGAAAGACAGGGTAGCCCAAACATATATTCCCATCCCTACCATTCTGGGATCTTTATGTACATTTGTATGCATACACAGAGAGAAATGATACATAGGAGGGGAACTCTGCTCTATAAATCTAGTGGTTTCTTTTTTTAATGCTCTGTGACTAATTCAGTTTGACAGTGCATGAGGGAATTAGTTTATTGAAGAGGTTTCT
The DNA here is from genome assembly GCA_025345505.1 of Todiramphus chloris collaris. Taxonomy (NCBI): domain Eukaryota; kingdom Metazoa; phylum Chordata; class Aves; order Coraciiformes; family Alcedinidae; genus Todiramphus; species Todiramphus chloris. Next base: position 22,310,890 of record JANVCC010000017.1, read on the forward strand.
GTTTGCGTGGGATTTTTTTTTGTTCTTTGAGGACTGCAGAACAGACAGCAGCACCACCACACAATAGAGTGGAACATTGTTGTACTAAAAGGGAGCATTCAGAGCCAAATGGGTGTTTTGTTAACATTCAGACCCTCGCACCAACACATTGACCTTGCAATATAACAAGACTAAACCAGACAAATATTTTAAAACAATTTGTTTTATGAGTTTCAGCACAGAAATAACCATCCTTCATAAAGTCAACATCTGAATGAGAGAGTCAGTATTCCCACAGTCCTTTCAAATACACTGAAATATTTCATTTCATACTGCTTTGTTTTTAATGCTTCATTCTGCTCACAAGTCCAGTGATGGAAGTTTCTTGGAACCATGTAATGATTTTATTACAGTTGCCTCTATTCTTCCATTTCTCATCATTCCTCCTATTTGTTTGTTACAGTCAATTGTTACGGATTGCTTCAAATTAAATTGTAAGTGATTTGGGGAAGTATCATGGTGGATATTCACAGAGTGCATTAGCGTAAGGAAACTAAATCCTCTATACTTCCCCTGTTGACAATGAAAAAACAGGAATGGTTTCAATTGCCTTCCCTCTTCAGAACTAACAACAAGCTTCACTAGAGCTGAAGCCTTTCCTTTCACTGGCAACAGGAGAAGCCCATGGAGACTAAATATTGCAGACTGAAGTTTACTAAAATGCTGGGAGAGGTGGGGCTAGGAGCCACAGTTTTTACCTATGTAAATAAGAAAATAAACATACACAAGAATAGCCATAGGGGGCAGATCAGAAATCAGTCTAGCTTAGTATGCTGCCTCTCATGGCAAACTATAAAGATTAACTGGGGAAGTAAACAAAACAATTACGAGGAAATAATTTCAAGTATTCCCTAAGCTTGCATCAGACAGAATTCCTCAACTGAAGGTGGCATCTCTGTATTTAAGGCCTTTGAAGGATTTTCTCATCACAGAATTTTCCCATGTATTTCTCATATTTTTCACACTTATAACTTTATCATTCAGAGCATCCTGTAGCACAGTGTTCTCTGTACTCTTCGCTTCCAGCCCTTTACATGAAGGGCCAGCTTCTCTCATTTGGCTAAGCATACCATGTACCAGTTAATCATTTAACACTCTACTCCCATTTCCATTCTCCTCATGTTATAACAGTTCTATATATACTTCTTAGACCAAAGATGATTTTACAGGTACTTCATGTTTATTTCCAAAACCATGATTCAGTTTGTGTTTTAGGAAGGGAGCATTACAGTGGGGTTTTTTTTGCCTATGCAGAATACTCTAAGAAACTAGACACTGAAACACAAGAAAAATTGAGAAGAGATGAGTTTAGAAAACTAAGCCAATAGAGTATCCCTAACCAAGCAGAAATCCAACAGGTGGTGAACACTACTTCCCATCATGCATTGTAAAAAAAAAAGAAAAAAGCAAAACCAGAAGCATAGCATTCTTATTACCACCACAGAAAGAAAAACAGTACTTTTAATTTAATATTAAAGCAGTTTTATGATATCCAGCTCTTTCTAAGATGTTATTTATGACAGTCAAAATCTCTTTGATCTGATGATATTGAATGCAATATTTTGTGACACTGGATAGACAATTCAGCGAGCAGGTGTCTAGAAATAAAAGTAAACAATCATCTTTTAAGTAAAGAACACCAGCAGTTTTTCACTTCTCAGCATTCCCTGAAATCTGTCAGTTTGGTATTCAACGCTTAAAAAGTTGTTCTAAAACACTTACTCACCAACTGCTTTGGAAAACAACATTTGTTGTCTTCATTTCCAGGCAGAGGAGTCTAACCTGCATGACAAACAAGTGTAAATAAAACAACGCAAATATGAATTACTTATTTTGTTATTCCTATGGAATATTACCATGTTTTGTGGTAGAGAGGAACAGCACTGAGGCGCTGAAATATCCCTAAAACAGTGCCATCCTGAAACTACAGGAATGAAAAAAGTCCAAACTGTTGCCAATATTTTCCGTTGCTAGCATAAGACAAAGGAACTGGAACAAAGACTCTAGAGAGTGATAAAAAATTATGATCTGGAAGAATGAAGTAGATGTCCTAAAAGAAAAAAAAATTAAAAGTAGTCATTACCACTTTTCCCCTTGTCTAGTCATTTATACCAGTAACTGTCAGATCAAGAAAGTAGGTTCATACTCTTTCTTACTGAAACAAATGAGCAAATAGAAGAGTAGACAAGGTGTCCTTATGATTTTGCAAGCACTGAACATATGCCCAACATTAGCATGCCAGTGATACTATCAAAACCAGTGAGACTACCATCATGATTTAAATTACAGAGTGGAAAGAGCTATCTGCAATATCAGAGTCTTAGCCTCTAAAACATTTCTTCCTTTATACAAACTCCATTTCCCAATTGCTAGAAGACAATTGTTAGGAAGAGTGAAAAAGTTCATTTTGTTTTTTCAAACATGAGCATCACCAAAGTGTCAAGGCTGTACCAAGGGAGCTGACATGGAACGAAGCATAAAATAAAATGGGGGAAAAGAAGGAACTTAGAGAAGCAAAGAAAAATAAAGTCAACTTAAAGGGAATTCACAGACCAGGAGAAATATGACAAGCTGCCCGAGGAGGAAGTTGAGAGACTTAAAGAGATGCTGATGCTTTCAGAGACAGAAGTAGGAAGAAGAAAAGATTGAAAGTTGTGGATCTGAATCCCTGAAGGGAACATTAAGCTAAAAATGTCTATTCAAGCACATTAAGGCAGAGCCTATTTGTACATTCTGCAGCTAAAGCAAATATTCAGAACTAAGGAAGATTACTACTATTTAAAATGTTGTAAAGACAATCTCATATAGCCTTGTCAAGTGAGACAAGAAAAGACAAGACTGAGAAAATGAGGATTTTATTGTTCAAGATTTTAAGCTAATGTGCTAATCACACCAACTCCCCCTCCAATTCCTCTTTCTTCATCAGAGAGACTGGCTAAGTGATAGAATGAGGTAAGTTTCCCAAAGGGTCACGCTTTTACCTGAAGGAACATTTCATTTACTGTATGTTTTATGTTAAGTACAAGTAGTTTCATGTTACAAGGATCCTCTAGAGTTTCTGTGATGAAACACCCCAAGATTACCTGCTACTTCCCCCCTCACCTCCAAGTACTTATCTAATAATACTCTGAGACATACATGTACATGAACTCCTGCCATACAGTGCACAAAAGAGAAGCAATCTTGAGGCAGGAGAAAAGAAAGACAAAAAAAACACTGCCATGTCTATGAGTAGCAGTATCAGGCTTGTTCCATAGAAATACAGTATAAAATTATAAATTAATTCCTATCTTCATTCGTCACCCCAGAATCAAGCAGAGTAGACAAGGCATGCCCATCTGCTCTGGAGTCAAAAGCAGGACACCCTGGTAATAAGGGTGAAAGATGGAGGCTCACTTCTCAACCCTGTTAGTGAATGAGGAGGCTTGAGGAAAAGAATAGTCATCCAGTAGATTAATACCTGGCTACTGGTGCTGTAGGCAATATATGTAATTAAAGGTTTTATAAAAAAATTGTTTGTAAAAGTGAGGTAATTGACTAAATACAAATCTTCTATTCACATAAAAACATGCCCAAGATATTTTTCCATATACAATTATTTCCATATTCATTAAAAGCATGTCACAGTTCTAATGAGGTGGTCTGTATCTGCCAACCTATTGCTCAAGAGACACATGCAATTTAATGGTTTGAATAGTTTCCCATGCTGGCCTCCTGTCACATAACCTACAGCAGAGCAACGCTTTCACTAGCAATTCACTGGTGCAGTGGTCTGAGTAAGTCAGCCAGAAAGGTCAGGCAAGACTGAGTCACCCAGGGATCAGTTACATTCCACCGTTTTATCAAGTCATGGTGATCCCTGAAGAGCAACTCTCATCATCTCCTGTGCTCAACTCTGATGTGTCCAGTAAGTGCCAAGGCTGTCAGCTGTCAGTGATGACTTGGGAAGGTAATACATCATGCCCAGTGCCTCCAATCATTTGCGTGACCCTCCTCTGGACATGCTCCAACAGATCTACGTCCTTCTTGTGTTGGGGGCTCCAGAGCTGGACATAGTACTCCAGGTGAGGTCTCACCAGGGCAGAGTAGAGGGGCAGGATCACCTCTCTCAATCTGCTGGCCACAATTCTTTTGATGCAGCCCAGGATTTGATTGGTCTTCTGGGCTGCCATTGTGCATTGGTGGCCCATGTCCAGTTTTTCTTTTACTAGTACCCCCAAGTCTTTTTCCAAAGGACTGCTCTCTAGCACATCCTCTCCCAGCCTATATTAATAATGCTGGTTGCCCCAGCCCAGGTGCAGGACCCTGCACTTAGCCTTGTTGAACCCCATGAGGTTCACCTGAGCCCACCTCTCCAGGTCCCTCTGGATGGCATCCCGTCCCTCTGCATAACATCTGCACCACCCAGCTCAGTATCTTGCACAAACTTGCTGAGGGTACACTCAATGTCACTCTCTGTGTCAATGAAAATATTAAACAACATTGGGCCCACTACGGACCCTTGAGGGACACCCCTTGTCACGTTTCCCCATCTAGACATTGAACCATTGACCATGGTGTGACCATCCAGTCAATTTCTTATCCACTGAACAGTCCACCCATCAAAGCCATATTTCTCAAACTTAGAAAGGAGGATGTTGTGGGGGGCAGTGCCAAAGGCCTTGGCAAAGTCAAGATAGATGATGTCCACAGCTCTTCCCTTGTCCACTGATGCAGTCACTTCATTGTAGAAAGCCACCAGATTGGTCAGGTAGGACTTACCCCTGGTAAAGCCACGTTAACCCTCTTGAATCCCCTCCCTCTTCTCGATGTGCCTTAACATATCTTCTAGGATGATCTGTTCCATGATCTTTCCATGCACAGAGGTGAGGCTGACAGGTTGGTAGTTCACAGGGTCTTCCTTTCTACCCTTTTTAAAAATGGGTGTGATGTTTCCTTTCTTTCAGTCACTAGGGACCTCACCTGACTGCCATGATTTTTCAAATATTACAGACAGTGTCTTGGCAACTGCATCAGCCAATTTAAGGTTCCATTGTCCTCATTGACTGTGGGAGGGACTTTGTCTTGCTGGTCCCTGTCTCACAGGCCATCCACTTGAGAGCTGTGAGAAGTTGTCATTGAAAACTGAAACAAAAAAGTTTTTCAGAACCTCAGCCTTCTCCTCATCCGTTGTTACTAACTAACCATTGCTGTTCCTCAGGGAGGGAGGACCTTCCTCTTCTGGTTAATGTACCTATAGAAGCCCTTCTTGTTTTTCTTTGCATCTCTTGACAAGTTCAGCTTCAGCTGTGCCTTGCCCTTTCTCACCTCATCCCTACACAACCAGGCATTGTCCCTGTATTCTCTCCAGGATATCTGTCCCTGCTTCCACTGTGGGTGCAGTCTCATCTTCTCTTTTAGTTTGACCAGCAGGTCTTGACTCAGACATGCTGATCTCTTTCCTTCCCTACCCAATTGCCTACAGCTGGGAATCGAGACTTCTTGCGCTATGTGAAAAGCATCCTTAAAGATCTCCCAGCTCTACTCCGCTCCCTTGTCCCTAAGGACTGTTTACCAGGGAGTCTTACTGACTAGCTACTTAAAGTGCTGGAGGTTTGCTTTCCTAAAATTTAGGGTCCTGACTTTGCTTTTCTTCTCCCTCATACCCCTTAGGATGGTGAACTGCACTAATGTATGGTCACTGCAGGCCAGGCTGCTTCATATCTTGATGCCCCTGATGAGTTCATTAGCATTTGTGACCATCAGGTCTAGTATTGCATCCCCTTGGTTAGGATTGTCCATTTCCTGCCTTAGGAAGTTATCACCTAGGCACTCCAGGAGTCTCCTGGATTGCCTACAGCTTGCCGTGAAACTTATCCAACATATATCAGGGTGGTTGAAATCCCCTATTAGGATGAGAGCCTGTGAGAGTGATGTCACCTGGAGCTGGAGTAAGAAGGCCTCATCAGTGAGCTACCCTTGATTGGGGGGCTTGTAGTAGACACCAACCACAAGGTTCCCTTTGTTGTTTCAATCCTTGATTCTTACCCGTAAGCTCTTGACCTTCTAGTGGGTATTCTTAAGGGACAGCTCTTCACAGTCTATCAATTTTTTAACACAGAGGGCAACACTGATACCCCTCCTTCCACTCCTGTCCCTCCTGAACAGTTTGTAGCCATTGATAGCCATGATCCACTAGTAGGATTCATCCCACCAAGTTTCAGTAATGGCCACTATTTCATAGTCTTCCTGCAGCAATGTAGCTTCCAGTTCTTCCTGTTTGTTGCCCAGGCTGTATGCATTGGTGTAGAGGCATTTCAGCTGTGCTGCTGGATGTGTTATCTTAGAGAGACATCCCTTTAATCCACAAGGGTGTTCTATGATTACTATCCTGTTGTTCTCCCATTCCTCTAACCCTGGTACGTTCTCCTGTTTCTTCTCAATGATGATCCTAGCATGACCATTGCCTCCTTCCTCCATATCTGTCTCAAAGCATTCAGAAATTCAATTGCCTGGCCATTAAAAATACACTCTAATATGGATTCAGGGATTCCTTTTCCAGAAATGGCTAACCATTTGCCATTAGATTAATAGCTTTATGAGTACCAGGGCCTGTGAACATGAAGCTGCTTCTAGCTGTCCAAGGGCTTCATCCACTCTTCCAGGTCAGGTGGCCTATAGCAGATGCTCACTACAGTGTCATCCTTACCTGTCTTATCTTGGATCCTCACCCATAATCTCTCAGCTCCTCAGCCATCCCTAGGCACAGCTCCATGCATTCCAGCAATTGTCTCACACACAGGGAAACTCCCCCTCCTCATCTTCCCAGCCTACCTTTTTTAAAAGGCCCTGTACCCCATGTCATGTCTCCATGATCACAACAAGCTTGTGGTCCTGCAATGGCACACAGATTTTTAACTCCCCACATTTATTCCCCGTGTTTCATGCAATAGTATACAAGCACTTCAGAGAGGTATCCCAACACCCTCATTTCCAGAAAATGTTTCAGGGACTTCTCTGTGATGATGCTTGATAGACACTCTCTTGCTTACATGCAGATGCCAGAGGTGACCCTACTTAAGATCTATTTTCTTGAATTTGAAATCCCTTTCTGTCACATAATTCCAAGCACTTTGCTTGTCAACACTGTCCATCACACTTTCACAGGGCTGCTGGTAACTCTCTCCCTTCCACATCATCTCTAGTATAAATTCTTATTTAGAAAATTATAAATAAATAAAAGAAATATATTTAAACTCCCAATTAAAAAAAAAAAATTGCAGCTATATCATAGCTGCAAATGGGAGTCAAATTTTTCTTGACACAATTTTATACCAATGTCATATTACTGATTTTAGGGAAACCGTACAGTCTCACATGTGCAAGAGGTCCACTGTCATAGGTAGCCTGTCACATCTACTTAGAATAAGTCATGAGTTTCTAGATTTTAGTCAAAGTAAAACCTAGAGCCTTTTCAGTGACATGACTGACTACAGACTGCAGTCATGCATTCCCATTTTTCCTCTCACCAACTTACAGAATCTTCTCTTCCTTGTTGTTTTAGTAGCAGTTTCAATACTTCCTCTTAGGAAAGGATTGGTTTTTAATTCACTGACAACACAAGGCTTTGCTTCCTACTTTCACAGAAAATATTTTCCCAAGCAAACTATGCCATAAACGGGGGAGCAGCAATTTCTAAGTATCAGGTTCTTACACCTACTTTCTACACATAAACAGTCCTCTGCTTAGCATGCTCATTTCATTTATGAATAATGTTGGTGAAAAATAACTTCTGGAATCAACTCTGCATTTGATTTCTGTCTTTGGAATAAAATAGCTAAAGTTTAAGATTTAAGCATTTAAGAGACAGAGTGAAATCCAGCTAGGTGCCACAGAACTCATACTTTTTAAACTTATGAAACCTAATATTTTCCTAGGCAAATAAAAGAGAAATTAAAAAATAATACTAAAAAAAAATAAATCAATGCTATTATGTCTTTTTTGAGATTTATTCCTATTTTATCCCCCACAGTTTTGAATACCTGTTTAGCTGTACAAATAAAATATACTGTAAAGCATTAAGTGTCATTATTGTAATTGACTAGCAGAGTGATTAATCTTCCTCTAGATACCATTTCCTGTGAGACAGATATTCTCTCCTTAACAAATATGATGCTATCAATGTGGACATACGAAATACTAGGTCTGGCAAGAAACAATAATAGAGTGTTTTATAATTAATTTATACCCTTAGATTTGAGGCAGAGCTACTCAGTTGTTCTTCACGGATCTCTCACAGGACAATGCTTTCGTACCATCCAAGTGTGTCTTATGGTAAGCATTAATTTATATTGGCAGAAATCTTTGGAAGAGAGCCATTTGTCAGCTTTTCAAATCGAGGCATACATCTATGATACTATAGCAGCAGGTATGTAAAAAGAGCAACTCAGGTGTAAGAATGAAATGATCTTTCTGGAGTGTGTTTTCCTGTTTTTAACATGCAACCTGTGGCAATAATCTAGACTGCTTAGGGATCTCATTACCATTTAAACTAAATTTCCTTATAGTTTAAGTTATACCTGCTTTAAATTATATAATTTCTGACCCTGTAATATAACTCCATGTTAATTTTGTATGAAAAGTGGAATAAATCCACACGGAAAATCCTCAAGAATTTCTATTAAATCCAGCACACACCAGAAGTAGGAATTAGCTGTTTAACAGATCTCCAATTTTTTATTCTACAGATTGGCCTAAAAGCAACAATAGCATTTAATGTCTTATTGGTGAAAGTAAATCCTTTTGTCAATGTATGCTTATTCAGAACTTAGAAGAAAATTACTTTAAAAAAAATTCTGCCATGCCATTGTTATAGTATCCAAATTCCTATTTGATCACCTTTGTCTTGTCAGGTTTTCTCTGGGCTTGCTTATTTATGTCTTCTAGGGGTTTGCCTAGCTTAGAAAACACTACGTTTTAACTCAGCATCCAAGAAGTCCAGACAGTCATACAATAAGACTCTAACAGTGACATAAAAAGGAAAGATTTACTTTTGCTTCTGCAGCTAACAATTAATCATGCCTTCTTTGGGATCCGTGGATACAGGGTTCATGAAAAGGAAACAAAATTAAAACCATGAAAAGGATCAACTGAGATGGAAGCATCACAGGGGTAGATTTAAGGCAGCAGTATGTAAGATACTATATTGATGAGGGACCTTATTCAAGAGGTCCCTAAATACATATCAGCTTCAACTAAGTTTGCCAGTAATTTCCCTAATTTAATTGGAGGCCAATAACAACTTTAAGAAGATTTAACTGAGTAAGGGTTTTGAATAATGCTGAGATTTTCAATTTATGCATAACAAATGTGAACTATAATTAATCCATTTCAGCTGTTCGTAGATTTCCTTTTTCCTAACCAACTTCAAGTTAAAAAACTTAAAAAAAAAATCTTGCTATGTATTAATATGCAGAGATGTACTTTAAAAATTTTGCTCATAATATTCTCTTTTTTACAGTTGTGCTGCCAGCTTCTAACTGGGATAAACATGTGTTTTGTAACTTGGGACTTATTATATAGTCAGGCAATGGCACAGTTTCATATTCTCTGGCAACAGCATTCTTGCAGACTGAAAGTTAATAGCTTATGGTATATAGCATGGTGACTTCCACCACCACACAGAAAGAAGATAGTAGAATGTAAGCAAAAAGAAAAGAAATTGCTGTGTCTGCTGTAGCAAGAAATCAAAAGTAATCAATAACTCTAAAAATAGCAAATCAAGATTAACATTTTAAACTGACTTACAATTCCTGTTTTTTATTAATACAGTTACATTTTTTTCATCTTCCTCCTCACACAGAGGTAAAAGCAATGGAAGTCTTTAGAAATTTAGGCTAATACCAAATTCAGTATTAGTCTCAAGATTCAAAGCTTTAGCATTAGAATTAATAGCTATCAATGCCACAGAGGAACAGTTCCTTTTCAAAAGACTACCAGCTTCATTCAGAGAATACTTATATTGTGTTCCAGATAATAATTTAACATTTCAAAAACAGAACTTTGTAATGAAATACGATTTTAGAGCACACTAAGGACAATTTAAAAGTTCTCTGAGGAACAAACATTTTACTTATGACTGTTTAACACAGTGCAAGATCATGAAATTAGAAATGGAAGATTCAAATGTGAATTATAAAGCATCTATTAAATTTACACACATCCAGATCCTGACTCAACAGAAGGAATGTATTTCAACCTGCTCAAAATTAGTTTTTATTATTGTGACACTGTCCTACAGGGGCATGATGAATAAAACAAACAAACAACAACAACCATCCTAAAGCCAGGTATGTGCACCCCAAATTATGGAGAATGTGAACCAAGGAACTCAGAGAAGCATGGCAGTTATTAAAATATATTATCAGTGAAAAACAAGCGAAGTTTTGCAGTAGTATGTTATTAGAGTCTAGCAATGGATAATGTGTTTTGTTTGTTTGGTTGTTTTTTTCATTTTACAGATGAATAAACTAGTTATTTGTTCCAGTTGGGTTATTTAGATCAGAGTTTAGTTTATGTGAAGGGCACAATGTCTGTGATCTGTTTATGAAGAGCTCTTCAAGTATCTTCTGCATTTCCTCATACTGAATAAGGTTGACCCTCTTTGAAATCCACAACTCTTACTGTTTCCTTCAGCAAACAATTGGTAAGAAGAGGAGCCACACTCCACTTTCATACTACATATGACAGTATTACTACTAGTATTGAACAGACAGAAAGGAATAAATATTGATAGCTTTTTCTCTGTTTAACCAGACTTACAACCTTTTGTCCCTTGCTTCATGAATTTGTTTTCAAGAAGCAAATTCAGTCTACTGACCACAGAGCAAAATGAGAGAGTCCTCTTGTTGGGAAAGGTGAAAAGAAAAACTTTTCCAGAGTGGCATTAGTAGGCAGCACAAAACAAATGTGTCTCCTTCATCTTTAAATATTCACTTACCTGATTAATCACTTTAACAGCTTCAGTGGATGAGTTTCAAGCAAAATACAATCTAATTACATTCAGAACACATCTGATCAAATTCCAATTCCATTTTACACTGTTTTGCAACATAAATCTGACTTTGTTAAGCTTTCATGATTCTGGAACTTTCCTTGAGGGACAGGAATACATTCAGCTTTAGTGAAAGATTTCCTATACCCAGATGCTATCATCTAAGCAGTGCAGAGACACTACGGATTTTGTATGTAGTCCTGAAGAACAGTGGGACTGAACAAGTTGTATAGTACGTGATGTACTGAAGGATATCAAGGGAGCCCATTCACTGTGAACAAAGCAGAGCAGAAGACAGCTGCTTCTTTTTTGTATGCAGGATTCAGAGCAAATACTGCTAAGCTTAGTGCAAAACCAGGCAAAGTACAGCATGCTTGTTCAGGACTAGGACTAGCCACTTGTTAACGTAACAAGGCCATTTCCCCTCTGTCCTTTCCTTTCAAAATAGTAAAACAAACAAACAATTCATGACAATTTCGTGACTTCAGTTGCTCTAGAAATGCAAACATAGCAACTTTGAAAAGGCATTGCTGCATTTAAACTGTGACAAAGTGATGATGTTAGTTCTTCAGGGGGTAGAGTCACATGAATCTCAAGATGAAAAGTTTTACAAGATTACAAGACATACCAGTGAAAAGATGTAGCTGTTTACAGAATAGACTCTGTATAAGAAACTTGGGTAAAATGGAAGAATTCAAATTATTATCAGGAATGCAAATATGAAAACACCAAATTTTAATCTAATATCAAGTAGGAGGCTAAACAGTTGGGTTTTTAAGAAACTACTGTTTAATAGATTAGGGAGTCAATTTAGCAGTTTCATAGCTAGTGGTAAAAGCACACAAAATATTTAAGAAACATGATATATAACAAAGATGGTTGTCATACTGAACTCTAGAGCATGCCATCATATACAGAAATAAGGAAAAAGTTCAAAGTAGAAACAGTAAATTGAAAGAATTCAGGCATACCAATGGTGGGAGGAAAAGAAAGAAGAAGAAAAAAACTATTTTAAGACTGACAATAAAGAAGATAGAACTGAGCGGAAAAAAAAAAAAGAAAGTAGGTGCACAAAGCAAAAAAACCAAAATCAACAAACACAAGATAAGGTTATCATGATCATAAAGCAATAAGAGGCAGACAGCATGTTGTTACTGTCATAAAAAACCAACTTTAATCATAATTGCTATTTTTAAAATAAAAATTAATCATAATTGCTATTTTTAAAATAAAAATTTTCTACCATCTTTGTCCACTTTCTTCTTTACAACTTTTGTACTGCTAAGTTACGTCTGAACAATTTGTATCTTTGTCATAGCAAATTTTTTTCCCCTCTTACACTGGTCTCAGTTTTTAAATGCAAAATATGCCCATATTCTGTTTAGTTTAGTCATTTCTTGAGAAACAGCCTGCAAAGACACCACGTAGCAGACCTACATTTAGGAAATTGCTATAACATTACAAAGTCAGAAGCTTTGCTCAATGACTTATTCTCTTGCTCTCTATTCTAAAATATTTCACTGCCCACAGACATTTCCTTACAACAGATGTATCCAAGGAGAATGCAATTGCAAAGGGAAAGAAAGAAAAAAAAAAATGTTTAAAATGTACTGTGCCTCTCAGATTATAATTAGATTTGCACATGCAGAGATCTAAATATGATGCATATGTCTCTCCATCTCTACTCCCACGTGTGTGCCCATGATAGTAGTCAACCCTCACAGAATGTATGTGTGATGAGAATGTGTAGCATCTGTCAAATGCTGCAGAGTTTAGCTAAATGAAACTTCCTAAGAGTAGGTCCAAGAAGAATGAAGCTCTAAAATGTTTTAAGGATGTTTGCCTGACGTACCAAAATCTTCTCATCTAACATGGCTTGATTTTCAGTTGTCTTCTGACTGAATGGCAGAAAAACCGTCCAAGGAGGATTAGCCATACTTCATTTAAAACCAAAGCAGCTAAGAGCTTGAAGTCCTAGCTGTCATCTGAAAATTACTAGTTTGTTACATTAGTCCCTTAAATTTCTCTGCTAGACATGAAAAAGAAAAAGTCATAGTCAGGCTTTTACAGTTTCTACCATATATCTATTTGCTGATTTCTTTTTCCACCCTCCCATTTCAACTTACAAATTAGGTTATAAGCATATGTTTTAAAGCCAGAGACCCATCAAAAATGTCACAACAAAGACAGATTAAAAAGAATTTCTTCCAATTAAGTACTGCTGTAATGTCACATGACTTTGTCTTTCAAACAGGTTATTCTTAAAGCCAGCAGTAATTTTTCCATATGAACATCCCGCATTAAATCTGGAGTAATCTTCTCATACCTCATATCAGTTTTACATATATTAAATATGTTTCCTATGTATTTATACCCAAACTGAAGAAGCAATGTTTTTTTTTTTTTTTCCCCCCTAAGGCTTAGCCACAATGCTAGAGCTAGGAACTCATATTGAAGAGTTCAGTTGGGATTATGTGAAAGTGGCCAGCAGCATAACTGGATCCCAACATGAAAGCAAGACCATCTAAATCCTGCTAATTCTGAAAAAGCACCACGTTGGCATCCCTCTGTGCTCATTACAAGAATTCCAATATGTACCTGAAACCACTGAATGCCTATTCCTTGCATTTGTTCGAAACAGTAATGCAGGTAGAAAGTGAAAAAATAAATTCATAATACTTCAGAGGTTTAAAGTGCAATATACACTACACATTTACACAGTCCAAATGGGGGGGGGAGTGGGGGGGGGGAGTGGGGGGAAGACAAAACAAGACTATGTGCACATGTTAACTATTTCAGTGTTAAGCTTCCTCCTCGATTTTTTTTTTTTTCCCTTTCGTTCTTTTTTTGGGAGAGGGGGGTGGATGAGACATGGAGGCTGATGCATATTTCATAACCTAACTGCAAGTTCACACAACCCACAAAGATTTAACTTTTGTGGTTACTGTTGTTAAGGACAGATGCACCCTTGCAAACACAGTTAAGTACTGACATTCATGGTACTTTCATGTACTTTCATGGGAGTGAGTACTACATGGACTGGACACTGGCTCATATTAATATCCCATCACATTTAGCTGTGAAGAAGTAGATATAAAAAAAAAAAATTCTTAAGGATACATATTAGGGTAAAGGTCTGGGAATTTTGGTAATATTTTTCACTTGAATTGGATAATATAGGTCTTAAGGGAATGCAAAATTCAATTACGTACACATTGGAATACAGTTCTGATAGGAAAAGCTGCAGTACCAAATAAATGTAGCCTCTGTATCCCCTAATTGTTACTTTATCAGTCACCATAGTCAAAATGCATAATTTTTTTCTCCCTTGTTGAACTTCATTAATTGACAGATCCAGTATAAATAATCACACAGGAAAATCTTCCCTCCTCATAGTCTTACATCAACAAGAAATTCACAGCAAAGCTTATTAAACATGTAGTAAAAATATCAACAAAAAACTATGTCTGAAAGTGACTAATAAAGACTGTGTACAGACATATCTTTATCAGATCCAAATATCACAATGATTTCAATACATCTGAAATACTCTACATATATCTTGGTGATTGTGTATAAAAACAAGTATAGGAAGTAATACTTTTTCAGCTCTTTCTGTCCTGCAGCTTCCTGAGTTTAAACTCAAGCATATTTCCCAACAAAACTGCAAAGGCACCCAGTATATTAAAGAAGATAACAGACTAAACTTTACTAGATGATAGGAGAAGAAACTTTTGTTCGTTTGTTTTTCTTTATTCCCTATTGGCAGCAATTGAAATACTAGTGAATTCAGATACTATATTGCCACAGCGCAAAGCACTTTTGTATGGATACAATACACAGACTGTAATTTGTTGCTCCCCATTTTACTTTTGGCTGTTGCAAATAGCTTTATTTTTGTTCTTTGGTCTTACTTCAGAGAACTGAATATTACATTGAAAATGCAGGCATATCTTCTGATTAATGAACATTAGCTACTATGCTGAAAAGGGAGGGAAAAGGATGAGTCACAAGATAATAAGAATTCTGCAACCCAGAAATGAACACTAGATAAGTGAGAACATTCATCTTGCAGGAAAAATTAGTAGCTTCTACTAGGATCAGAAATGCTTAATGATGCTACATG
Source organism: Todiramphus chloris collaris (assembly GCA_025345505.1). Lineage (NCBI taxonomy): Eukaryota > Metazoa > Chordata > Aves > Coraciiformes > Alcedinidae > Todiramphus > Todiramphus chloris. Next base: position 22,326,087 of record JANVCC010000017.1, read on the forward strand.
GCAGGTTACTGAAGTACAAACAGAATACAGGGACAAATCCAAGTCCTTCTTTTGAGGTTTTATAGATTATTTGAGCTTCTAATTTTACTTCAGGCAAAAAGGATACGTTGTTTAAAGAAAGAGGGCTGACATGGAAGGCACATAGACTAATTCATTTAATCAAGTCAGAACACAGAGCTCTCAAAAGACTTCTTGCCTAATGCATAAAGAAATATTTTATTCATAGAGGCTTCCTTTTTGTTTCTTACTTCTCAGAGTTATTAAAGTAGATGAGGGGAGGCTAGTATCTCAAACAGTTAATGAGAAGTAAGGTAAAAGCTGAAATGGCAAACAGAACCCACCTTACCCAACAAGCCAGCCTTGTCCATATTCTTTTCACATCACCTGTATTATTTATATTGCGGTAACCATTGAAAGCTTTATCTATGGACCAGGACAGCATTATGAGATGCACTGGACAACACACAATTAAGATCCTGCTACAAAGTCCTTTCCACCTTCTTATAACAGATGCAAGAGGTAAGTACTAAAATATGGACCTTTCTTTTCTCCTGTAAGGTATTAAAAACTATTCATAAAAGCTAACCAGATTATCCTCCTCTCAAATCACAAAATCCTGTGCCTGCTCTGCCAGCTCCACCTCCCCACAGAGTAGCACATTCTCACATGATAGACTCATCAATACACAACAAAGCACCATGCCTCCATTTTAAAAATCCGGTTAGGGAAAAAAAACAAAAAAACAAAAAACCAAAAAAACCCCACCACATACTGTCTTGGAAGCAGAGTTCTACTTTAACTGCTAATGTTAAAAAGTATGAAAATGCAGGAATTGTACCGTGGATGGTTTTTATTAATATGAAGGAACAATTCAGTACAAAGAAATCATAAATAGAAAGGGAGATAATAGGTCACCTTTTGCCATATCAGAATTGCAAAAGGAAATAAATACAAACAAATCAATACATGTGCCGGGGTGGGGGGGAGGTGAGTAAAGGCAGTTAGTCCAATGTCTTTGTAGTGATCCCTTTTCCTTGCTACTTCAAACATTTTCTCAGTCAAGAGCTTTGAAATACTTGCAGTTTGGCTGGCAAGCGGAGAGCACTCAAACACACCTTGAGCAAGTGCCTTCTTAGACTCAAAAATATGCTGCAATTGCTGGCAAAGCATTTTCACTTTGTCTGTGTGTGGGTAGTGGCATGTGTGCTCTGTAACTTTCTCAAAATTTCAGCAAAGAAACATGCACTTGATCTTAGATCATGTCAGTTGTATTACCAGCAGACATCAGTCCCATTAAAATCATATCCCAAACTAAAGTGCTTCTTTCCTATAATTATATTAATGTGAAGAAAACATAAATATTCCTAACTCATTATTATGAATCCACAATGATTTAGACAATTATCTTGTCTGGGGAGTCGGGAGAGTAGCCTCAGTAATACCTCTTTGCTGCTGGAAGAAGTCAGATCAGCAAGGGCATTCTTCTGTTTTCTTCTCTTGTAGGGATAGGATACTGGGAGCAACTATGTCAATATATATCACCTGTGATTGACCTGTTTCTGCGTATACTGCTGTTCATGGTGTAGCTCAAAGTTGCATCATGAAGTCATGATCATTCATCTCAGCAGTTAAAACTAACACTGAAACACTTTTAAGAAAAATTACAAGATTGATAAAGCAGGAAAAGCAGTATAAATGCTGGTTTTACCTCCTGATAAGTGAAATAAACAACAGAACAGTGATGTGTGTCTGTGTTGCTGAGTTTAGAGGTTAGGTTTCTATAGCTTGTGCTCAACAAAATTACAACAAAACAAAACAACAACCCAGTAATTAGATTGTCAAAGAAGGTTATCACATCTGTCTAGTTATGTGATAAGGATTATGAACAAAGGCAAAATAAGATTTTCAGGTTCTTCTAACAGCAGTTATAAAAAGCCTGTAGGAGCCACAGTTGCCACTCACATAGGGACCAGGGCAGAAATCGAAGCGGAAAACTGTTGAATGTGTTAACTGTGGCACTTGTCCAAAACTTTTAGAAGTTCTCTTAAATAAATATCTATTTTGACAGAGGGTTATGCTATCACTTTTCTTGGACCTGAAAGAGTTGTATCTAAATCCTTAATTGGAGGTAACTGTGAGCAGACAGGTCTTTGGGGCCTAATCTGAGCAGCTTACATCACAGAAGTACTACAAATTCAAAAGGAAAAATAAAATTAAGAAAATGTCTATTTTGTAATTATACTCTCACATAAGAGCAAAAAAGTCAGCCACAGTGCAGCATCATAACCCTTATCCCAAATAGGAATATTAAACTGGGAATACAAGAATTGTTACCAGCTATCATAGGTCACTTCATTTATACGGCTATCACACGTCCTAGTTACTTAGGCCATTAATTACCTAATGTTAGTAAAATACTTACTTTATAGTAAAGTATTATTTAACTTCTAGGGAAATACATTTGCTAACATTTTTTTTCTGACAGTGTAGATGAACAGAAAGTCTAATGAGCTTTTCCATTAGATCTTGTGACACTGTGAATTCATGTCAAGTCTAGTCTTCCATACCGTAACTTACATACAATATCTAAATTATCTATAAAATACATATCAGCACAAAATACAAAAGATACAGAAAACTGATAACAGCACATCATGATGAATGCATTATGTACATTCACTTTGCTGGTGTTGTGGGTTGTACTCAGGCTATGACAAACATTGTTTCATACCTTTCTTCACCCAAGTGCACATTTTACTTGGCCTCTGAGCTCATAAATATTTAATTAGAATATAGTATTTGAAATGCAGTTTGGCAATACTTTTTAAAATATGCTCATTATAAGAGCATTGTCAGGTGAGGAAGGGAAGGAAAAACCCTTGCAGTAAACTTGGATATATTACAGTTTTGCTCAGAAAAAAGTAAATGATTTTCTAGAAGACATAATGCTGCTGCTTTTCACTGTAAATTTTCAGGATCATGCACCATACTAGAGAATTACTTCTCAGAAATCATCACTAAGTTTTAATGTTATGACAGCCTTTGAGCTTTCTACCACCAGGCAAAGAATTCTGAATTGTTGTCTTGCCTTTCTAAAGCCAGATACCTTAGTTTCTAAGACCTTTTTTTTTAAGGTGATTTTAAAGGTAATTTTTTTTCCAGTAAGAGCTTTCCAGCAAAAACTTTGTATCGACTTAGGAGCTTCAGACATAAAATCCAAAAGCCACTTTAGGGTAAAAAATTTTCACTGGAGAGCTTTGTACCTCATCATAATAATTTCTTAGGTATACTTATTTGCTGCTTTGAATTATCTTTCTAAGTATTCCATAAGTCAAATACCATAGACCACTTAGATATTCGAAATTATCACAGGCTGTTGTTTGATTAACTTATTTCTCTCCGAGTTCCAAAATAATCTTAAAATCTAGAAAGTCAACCCTAAATAACCACAAATCTACATAAGAAAACCAGGTCTTTTTCATATTTATGCTATTAAGAAAGAAGTGTACTCACCTAAAGGCAGGAGAAAGGGGAAAAACTAGTAGGTATCTCACTTGACCTCAATGTTTCAGAAAGTGAGATTATTTACCTTTGATTATAAATGTATCACACAAACATTTCTCACTTTTAGTATAGTCCCCGTTCACTCATTTTAAGAGACAGGCATTTCAGAGTAAAAAGCATTTGTACATATAAAACATTTGATTCTTCTATTAAAAGCTTTTGAAAAATTAGGTTTGACAGTTTGGCGATGTCCACAAAGAATTTTACATGAATATTTGGGAAGAAGAAGGCCTGTTTTAAACACCTTGAAAAGAAAACTTTCACTTAACTGCTCTTTCTTTTTCCCTGTAACAACACAAAAAATCAAAAGCAGACAAATCTGACAGAAAGCATAACTCATGATGGAGATTTTATCTGCTCATGGAAAATTAAGATCCTTCATCAGTACTTACTCATGTAAGTTTACTATAAATAATAGCTAATAGGTCATCCATTTTCAAAATAAACCAAAAATCTATCAATTGCAGCTGATCAATTTAAAATCCACTCTTCTGCCAGTTGCTCTAACTATAAGGCATTTTTGTTTAAGTGATAGTACTTAAAGAGTCAAACTTCAAGACAAAAATAATTTAAAAAATCATCCCCTCACCAAGTTTCTAATTCTGTTACGTACATACATAAAGGAATGAAGGAGAAAGTACAAAAAATTCTGAAGTTTTAATCATTACTTTGTATTGCAAACAATAATGTCTCAACTTGGGTAATTTTTACATTATTTAATTTGCTCCCAATAAACACATGCTTCTAATCACAGACCCTGACACTGATGAAAAAAAAGACAGCATAAGCAATTAAACACTGAAGAGAACACCTTTTCTCCCCTTGTCCACGGTCAACTTACACCACCAAACCGCTCTGCCCACCCCATCTCTCTGCAGGCCTGCCACCTACCTCCAGCTCAAGGTGCCTGGCAAGATACTCATGTACAACTACAGTAAAACTCAGCTAAGCCTGGTAATTTTCTTTCCTTTTTTTTCAGGCCTCTAAGTATCTTTCCTTTTCTAACAGCAAAAAGCAGCTTTAACTGTTGTCATTCAAATACAACAACAGGACCTTTCTTCTTTCAGCCACACTTAAATCTATATTTTCCATTTTTCTTTGCCAATGAAGTGAGCTGAATGAAGGGATGGGGAAGACATAAGTACACAGAAACTTTGAGTGCAGCCACAGTACAAACCTTTTACGACTGAAAGGAGGAGACTTCTCAGTATTTTGTTAGTTTAGCCTATAGTTGCTAACAATTGCAATGCCTCAAGTCTTGCTAGTTTGGACCCAAGTCTAACTTTTCTTATTCTTGTTATACCACATACAGAAAATACAGAGTATATGGTATACAGCAATTAATTAAATAAATATACACACACACACACATATATATATATATATATATGAAAGCCTTCCCAACATCTCTGCACATACTGGGACAATTTTTAGAAGCCTTTATCCATAGCCATTTCACCACAGACATACCAGTAAAATCATCTCGCTTTCTGACATAGTTGAAATAGCTCTAATGATTCCAGCATTCAAAGGTAAAAATGTATTTGTAGTGAGACAATAGAATGTATAAAAATATACATGTACTATATATACATTTAACTATGTAGGTAAATAATAGTAAAAAGTTCAAAATAAAAATTGGTGTTCCACATTCTTTAAGAGTAATAACATATAAAAAAGTGAGCTGAAACTATCAGAAAGAGTCAAGGTTTTAAATGTGTTCAAGAAACGAGTTCCTCTGTTTGGATAACTCCAAGCACTCAAAGAGGAGCCCAAATCCTGTTTCTCAATAATAAGTAAAGAATGAGCAGAGTAATATACTCAGTATGGAGTCTGAAACACAAGGTTTCTGATCTACTTTTATTAAGACCTGCAGTACTATTTAGCACACCATGATTTAAATTAAAATACAATCCATAAAGAGGATTATTATCCCACTGTTCCTGACAGATTCTTAACAGCCACTTCTTTACAGACTCCGAAATTCAGTCAAGATAAGAGGACAATGTGATAAATACTATACTCAAATCATCTGCAGTCTCATCTCTTATACCTCCAGCATTTTTAATATGATTATAGACAAATAATTTTGAGTTCACCATGTGATACTACTGGTACCCTAAACATACACATCCCACAATTGTCCCTTAATGTATGCAAAATGCCAGCTACAGACCACAAAAAGACCGACAAGGGCAATCACAGATCCTTGTGAAAACATGCCACCTTGAGAACGAGGAAAATGTCAGACACAACACTAAGACCTGATCTGTGAGAGTACAGTACAACAGTACATGTTTCTTTTTCTTCCAGTGTCTCTCTGAAGCTTTTATAGCAAAAGACCAAACAAAATCATGGACTTGTCCATAAACATGACAGGGGAAGCAGCGTCCTTGTGCTACTTCCTGAGCATAGCACAGGCAGGGAGCAGCAACAATCAAATATAGGGTGCTGCCAAGAGAGTTGCTGGGTGGCAGGGCTCTGAAAAAAAGATTTGTAGCTGTACCAGAGCCTTTTGCCTAGCAGCACATCCCAGGGTACTGCTGTAAACACTGTCATCACCAGAAACAAAAGAAGGATTCGAGTCCTTTTTCTGCTTACATGCAAGACTGGCAGCAAGATCCACACCTAGGATTTTCTTTCAGACCTGCTAGCCTCCTGCTATCTAAAAAGAATGGGGGCAGAACAAAACAGCCAAAAATGCCTCAGAGACACTGATGTCAGGGAGAAGGCAGCATGGGTTAGTCTATGCGGAAAGGAGTGAGGCAGATAACCTATAGTGGCGTAGACCAAAATTTTTAATCTTTTAATACAATAACAATGAATCCTATTCAAAGATTATTTTTTCTCCTACAAGGCTATTATTGCCCATGTATCCATACTATTAGAAGAGTTATTAAAAGGGAACCATTAAGATCTAAGTATTGTTTCCAATTGGTAAACCAAATTCAAGATTACTTTTATATTTTAAATAATTTTATTCGTAATTAAATTTTTTAATTATTTCTATTATCTGAAATTAAGACATGCTACTTATTTGAAAATACATTTGTTGATGATTTTTCCTTTCTTGACTTTTAGGTCTCCTTCTAGACGAATATCACACTTGAGCAAACAGATTTTGACAATTAAAAGATGGATTCACTTTTTTTTTTTCCCAGCAAACTTCTGAGAACAATAGAGGAACAAGTCCACTAGTCAGAAACAGTATCTCATTTTGACACTATTGCTAGTGACAAATATAGATCTTGGGCACAGCTTCATCAGGTAGGAAAAAAGCACCTTTTTCCCTTATGAAATATTTATTCTTATATGGTGGTCAAAGCAATAAAGGAAGGCTTTTTGTAAAGTTAGACCAACCTTAAAGTTTTTGGACTTCATAGATCATAAAAGGAAAGAAGGAAAGATTAACTTCAGAGGGTTATTAAAAGATCTAAGAAATCCTGATGGCTAAGCTTCTATAGCACTATTAATAAAGATGCTTTTGTAGGTAAGATAGAGGAAAAAAAAAGATTAAAAAGAGCAATGGACAAGGATCTAATGTATCCAATATAAAAGGTGAAACATTCTCTGAATACTAACATATTAAAGAACACTTTACTAATATTAGCAGTGATTACACTAAATCTGATTTTCCAAGTGTTAGAAAGTGACTGCTGGTTTATATTTAATTTTGTTCTTAAAGGAATGTTTCACTTTACTGTTAGATGCACAGTTCATAAAACTCAGTTTCTCAATTTCTTTACCAGGTCTGGATAAATTTGGTTTGCTGATGTTTTAAGCATACACAAGATAAATCCTGAGATGTAATTTTTAAATTAATCTAAATGTCAAGGGTCTCTGCTTGTTAGTCAATGAGTGGAGTACTTTTAGTGTTTTAGGTACAATCTAAACTCTTCAGATGAGTATCTACAATTTTTTAAATATTAAAAGGGTGAGTGATCAGAGCCCTACTTTAGTTCTATAGGTTTTGCCTATGTCTTTGTCATCTCCCTTTGCTTGAAAGAAATCAGAACTGTCCCATGTTCTTTGATCAGATAATTCTTGCTTCTCTGCTCATTTTCTCGATTTCTACCAATACGCTTTCATGAGGTTTTTTTGGTTTGGTTTTTTAAACACGAAGGCTAATTACCTTCAGCTTACAAAAGCCACAATTTGGTTGCGATTTTTATTGTGCACCACCACAAAGAAATTAGAGAACTGACACAAATACATTACATCTCTGCAGAGGCTTTTTTTTTTTTTCCCCTCTGCCCCAATTGCTTATGACTTGCAAGAAGCCTTCTGCTACAAAGATCTCAAGTGACATAAATAAGCCAGTGCTGAGTACAAGGTAGAAAATATGACTCAGTGACAAGTTTCCCCAAACCAATAAGTGCAGCAAAAAAAGTAGCTACAGAGTCAAACACCAAGGCCAAAAGTTATGGACATTTAACCACAAGCCTCAATTTACTGCAGACATCTCACATTTTACTTCAAACACACAGAGAGGCATCCAATTCACCTAAAATTGACCTTTTACTGGAGAAAATGACAGTTTGATTAACTCTGGCTGAGTTGGTAAGTGCCTCACTTACTGGCCTACGGCCTGTTGTATCTCCCATCTCACTCCACTTTCAGTGGCTCCATTTTTTCACAGTGAACTTGGAGAGGCACAAGGCTGGGCAGGCCAGCTCCTTCCTCGAGAGGAATACCTGCCATGTGACAGAAGTCTGCCACCATCTTAGGGACAAAAAATACAACCACTGAGTGGAGAGAAGGTATGCCTCCCCCAACCCAGTTCTTCCAGGGAGTCCATGGTACACACGATTTGGGGCAGGGGTACAAAGCCAGTTCTTTGGCAATTAGTTATCAAGCATCAAGGGCACGCTGTTAACACTGGGAATATGGACAGTCAGGAAGAACACTGCTTTCTTCCTCTTGCAAGAGTGCAATCAAGAACTCAGTACCAAGCCTGTTCCAAAATTTTCACAAGTCTTTTTATCTGGGATGTGTAATCTCCCCATGCTGTTGCAGTAACTTAAAGAAAAACAGAATGTAAAAAAATTACATCCTTGCCTTTCTAAGTCTCGCCATTCAGCCTCCATTCCAACAGGGTCCAGAAAGCCACCTCCCAGGGCAGGGCATGGGTTAGGCCACTCCAGAGAGGCACAGAGACCACAGCACACTCCTTCCCTGAGCAATCACAGCCTGTAGACCCAAGAAGGCCAGCTGCGACAGGGACAGTGGCCACCCCCAGATGCCACAGCAGGCCCAAGCCCAGCCAAGAGGGCAGCCCCTGGGTTGAGATGGCCTCAGGCCCAGCATAGCAGGGACTGGGCCCAGTTAGGGGCTGAAGGGCAGCCCCAGGCATGACGAGTCCTCATCTGCCAATCTCCTCACAACAGTTTTTGTAAGGGAAGGAGCTGGTCCTGGACTTCAGCTAGCAGAGGGCATCATGCTTGAAGCCGCGACACCAACCAAACATGTCATAAAACACTTCTTGTTCCCATCAGAAGGGGAAATACCAGTAAAAAAGCCACACATGCTTGTCTGCTTTTTCCTAATTTTGGAGAAGAAATAAGTGCCTTTAGCAAAACACCTCTAATCCCAGGATGAATAACTGCTTCCCCACCCCCCCATTAAAGAAAACAAACATTTTTATATAGCTGCAAATCCAGGAGGAGAAAGAAGGGGCATCTGGGATAGAGAAATCTTGCTTTTCTTCTAGAGATGAAAAATAATTTTAGGTCAAAGATTTTGTTACAGTGTGCCTGGGAAAAAGCCACTGGGTGTTAGTCATCCCCAGAAGTGCTTAATTATTGTTATCTCCGGTTTCACTAGAGAGTCAGTAATGAACTGTCTGTATTTAGGCCTTGTATATGCTTGATACAGCATGGATGCTACTCACTGTAAAGGCCTATACCTCTAAACCCAGTATGAGTTATTTTACACTGAAACATACCACTGTCTTGTCAGAAGACAAGGAAAAAAGCTTTTCTCATTATGGAAGAGTATAAATAATAGTTAGATGCAGGAGACATTAGGTCTAAAAAGATGAGTTGTATCTCACAAGAAGTGAATTCACACATGTTAAAAAAATTTAAGTGTGACTGTCCCAGCTCCAGGATGAAAAGAAGAGGAATGAGTTTTAGAGAAAAAAATATCCTCCACTAGCCAGATAAATTCAATCTACATGTCATTGATTATAAAAGGCCCACCAAACCAGGTGGCTGTCTAGTAGATGTAGTATGTCACATGGGGAATACAGTAGGAGGACCTCACAGGTACCCTATTTCAGCTCACAGGCTACATGGAAAAGTAGCATCAACAAGGAGGGAAAGGCAGTAGTAGCATCCATCAACCTTAAGTGAACAAGTTACCAAATTCAAATGCAGATCTGGCATTTTCTCTGGGTGACACATGAGGGTCCACCAATTCTCTGCCGACTGTCTCATGTTTTTCTAGCTCATTTACAGGGATTCACTATTTAAAGAGACTGCATAAAAAAACAAACAAATGAAACACCACAACAACACAACAAAAACCCAAACAAAACAATAAAAAAACACAAACCAAAACAACAAAAACCAAACAAACCCAAAACCCAGAAAACCAACTTGCAAATGGAAAAAAGGATATCACTGAAAATTGGCAATGTCCTATGACATTAGTTATACATATTTGCCCTAATTTTGGAAGCTGTTTTCAACATCCAACATAATAAAATTCTAAGTATGTTATTGAGTTCATGCCTGTCTAAGCTCTTGGTGAATGACTTAAATATCTCTTAGTTTCCCCTGTACTACCTGAAGTAAGTCTGAATGAGACAAAAGAGAATGCAGGACAGAAATCTCGTCAAAAAGTATCTGCTTTATGGCAACAGGGGTTTAAAAAAATAAAACAAAACAAAACAAAAAAAAAGCCCTAAAATGCTAGAATTTTTCTCTTGGAAAGGACATAGAGTACCAAGATTCACCAGAGAAGATAAAAATAGTGAAAAATAAATAAGAATTATTTTTAATCAGATGGGGTGTTGATACTTATTTTATAATATTAAAATTATGCTAGGAACTTTGCAAAGTAGCTATGAGGGTATTGCAAGAAATTATTTGATCATTCAGTTCCAGAGAGCTTTAGGTTAACAAAATTCTCATGTGATTTGTTCTTCTTGGACTACTCCTACTAAGAACTCACATAAATAAAATTCTATAGGATTAGTTTTTAGAGATGGAATCTTTATTCCAGTAAAATTCCTAGGCACCAGAGTATCCTATGTTACATAGCAAAGGATAATTTTTATCAGTTTAAATACAGGTAACTAGGAATTATAACTGTGTAAGCCTAAGAAGAACTCTGAGTACTGTATCCAAATGATCTTTCTTCTTTGCAAGATCCCACTACATCTATTGTGTACCTTTGTAGTGTCTTATCTAGTTTTAGTAGAAAGTGAGTATCAACCTAGATAGGAGTTTTATAAAAGGCATGTACAGAAGAAGTTGTTATAAAACTTTATAAATCAGTAGTATAGCAGTACTGGTAATAGGGAGCCTTTGGAAGTAGAAGGATTATAATCTTCATAGGTTAATAAGGCAACACAAGCCATTAGGAAGGATGATTTCCACATACTATATTTGTGGTCTGTATGCAAGGGAAAAAAGTGAGACTAAGCTGGAAATAAACTTAGGCATACTGGTTTCGCAAAGGAAAAAAAAATTAGGACTAAATCTATCAAAAACAGAAACAAGATTCCATTTTTAGAGAAACTAAACTGAAAATGTTGGATACATAAATATTTCTCTTACATTAATAAACTGTGGAGTTTAAAGAGGAGCAAGATCCCTTCCTCCTCTGGCATCTCCTCCCCAAACTTCATGATGTAATACACACACTTTGGGCAAGTCCTCAGTTGTTACAAAAAAAAAAAAAAAAAAAAAAAAAAAGAAAAA
>JANVCC010000017.1:22337678-22387004 GCA_025345505.1 Todiramphus chloris collaris
AAAACAAAACAAACCCAAAACAATTTATCCAACACCAAGAAAAATTAAGTTCCCACAATGGCAATTGTAGAAAATTATGCTGAAGAAGAACCTGGTAGTGAATGGGGAGGAGGGAGCAGTAGGGAGAAGACATTTATCCAGGGCTTTTCAGACATGAAGAAATCCAATTATGGATTGTTACAGGCCCACTTTCAAAAGCCTCATCATACTAACAGTTCCAGTTTCTATTACCTAGTAAATGCAGAGAAGTAACACATCCACATTCACAGGTTCAATGCAGAAAGTTCTTATGTGACCATCAGCAAGGACATTCAACCCTGGTAGCTGCTAGACTGCCATGCTTCAGCCCCGTCTATGCGGTCAGTTATCGTGTCAGGCCCAAAATCAGTTATCCTTCACTAGCTGGTACAGTTACACTAAATGCAGTGAAAGGCATATGTAGAATTTATTAACTTCCACAGTGTCCTAGATAGTTCTGATATGCTTCATCAGAGATGGTTAGGTTAGGTTTTAGGTTTGGGGTTTTTTTTTTCCCCTTCAGTTAAATAAATATCAGACAATATTTCTAAATGCCACTTTGATCTCTTTTCAAAAAATAGTAGAGTCATGAAAATTCCAATAGTATGTTATTCTGTCTCAAATTATATGGAAAATCCACTTGAAGTTCAGCACTCAAACTCAGTATTCTGAAACGACTTATAGACTTGTCCCCTATTTTATACTTAATTGTTAACTCTTCTGTTATTCTGCAGACTTATCTTGAAAGAACTAAAAGAGATCCTTTAATTAATCATTCTAAATTTTCAAAGATTAATCTTCAAAATATACTACCTCATGATTCTAAAACAAGATTAACAGACTTGTTCTTGTTTTCTTCATGAACAACCCTCCTTAGTTTAGCTATAAAAAGAAGTTTCATATATATACACAAAATAGTGAAGTTGCCCTCTGCTTTGAACCAGCTGATAGCTTGAGGTTTTTTTGGTTTGTTGTGGGGTTTTTTTTTTTGTTTGTTTGGTTTTTTTGGGGTTTTTTTGGGTGTTTTTTTTGCTAAACCACAGCTTTATCATTCAATGATAAATAACTGTTTGATGTGTTTAGTTTGGTGTTTCCCTCTAATTCTTCTGCTTACATACTAAAGACATTCGTCCTTAGGCAACCTAAGGCCACATTGAGAAAGCAATTCTAATAAGCTGTAAGTAAAACAAATACAGGGGAAGAACAAAGCATAAAATCACTGGTACAGAAAGCAGATCCACTCCCCAAAAAAATGAATAAAAAGGTTTTTCTTCCAAGATGTATGAATGCTTTAGGTTATATAAAATAATTTAAAAATATTTCTGGTGTTTTGTTTGTAAAAATCATTGGTAAGTGTGCATCTCCTTTTTCATAAATCTAATGTTCAAAAGATGTTCTGCAAAAATAGGTACGTTACATAAAAAGTTTGTCACTGTCATTTTGTCAGCTAGATTTTTTAATCAAATTCCTATTCTGTCGCTTTCAGTAAAGACTGGTATTAAAAGGCAGGTCTGGGCAAGTGTTAACTAGATTTTAAAGACCACGAGTAATAGCAAAAAGTAAATATTTTTTTGCAATACAAAGGGAAGATGGAACATGCATAAAAAAAACTTATTTCCACTTTGCTGAACTGCAAAAAATGTGTATCATCTGGTTAGTCTTGAACAGAAAAATGTAGTTTAGGACTAGGAGTAACTGCAAATATCAAAATACCACAGATGAAAACATTTTGGTAGACAAATAAACACATTTTGGGACCTTATGCTGTAGTTAATTTTAGTAATTTTTGTCAGAAGAAGCACTTTGTTTACAAATATTTAGTAGGTCAAGTATGAAGTGTACTTTGGAAAATTCTGTGTAGAACATTTTAATAATAAATTAAACATTTGTCCTAATCTTATTCTAAATAAACACACAAAGATGACATAATTCTTCAGAATTAACCTTTGATTAAAAACAAGTACACATAGTAGAAAAGGAGCAGCTCTTCCTCATCTCATTTTCTTTGCCTAAGGATATTACTTAACAGTTTTTAATTTAATTTAGCTGTTTGGACTCCAGTATGCATGCAGTTTCAAACTCTTCTGTATAAAAGCATACCAAGGAGTAGCCCCTATGCTTCCACATAAAAAGAGCGGAGCAAGCAGAGAATTATATCCTGTCAAAAGTGGTTCCTGATATACTCCTTCTTGGGCTACTGCAGATGTCTCCACACCTGTCCATAGGCATCATGGTGAGTATTTCTGAATGGAATTTATCACATTTAAAGGAAAAACCTACTGTGTAACAACCACACAGAAGCCACTGAAGGGGGGGGGGGGGGGGGGGAGAGGGGCGGAAGGAGTGGAAGTAATGAAGCAGCACAGATTATGTGTTTTTTTCATAGTAGGCCAGGAACAAGATCCCATAACTAAGCACAGAACAACAGCAAATCAATCCCTAAATAGCGGTACTATTATGCAAATTCTTCTAAAATGATTCAGATATCACTTTTTCAAGCATCGCTACCATAAATTTAGATAAACCTGTAAAGTTATCTCCACTTCTCCTAATTGTATTTTCTAATGTGCTTATACTAATGCAGCTATGGACATGCACCTTTCCAAGGAGTAAGCAACACAACAGGGTCTCAACAATAATCTCATTTTTCCTTCCATTGCTGCTGCAGCTAGGGTGTATATGCACCCTTCTTTATTACATGAGCAGATGTGGAGGCTTATTCTAGAAGTCTGATTACATAGGTGGCATGCAGTGAAAGCTAATCAGAGAATCCTTTCTGCTAGGTGAATCTTGTAGTATAGTTGACAATAGACTGAAATCGGCAGTTCAGAGGTGGATTTCCAGAAGCTTATTCTAGTAATAATGAGAATTTGTGGCTTAAGATGCAGAAGTGTACTAAAAATACTGAAGAAATTAACTTAAAAAGAGGAAACATTAACTATGAACTCCCTGGCTATTCTCAGTAAGTGTCAAAACCTCAAAGCTATTGAAACATTGTTTTTTGCATTTAATATTTACAATGCTGTGATAGTAGCAATGAGATAATTATGGCACTTCTCCTACCAGGGCCATGACTCACAAAAGCCAAACATCAAGTCATTATTTCTGTCATTGAACTAGAAGGGGTGAGGAGGGGAAAGGAGAGGAAAAGGGAAAAGAAATGTAAGTTTTTTATTCTGCAATGCTGTCTACTGAAGCAGAATATCTGTCTCCAACACAAAATAGTTTGTATCTTATGCAACTGAATTACTATGGATACCTTTTATTGCCCGCCCCACCCCTCCAGCCCCTGCCTTTTTGGTTTTCTCCCTCCAGCTTTTGAATGACTAATTGAAAGACCACCACGACATGCCAGAAGAGGGTGCAGGAGGGGCACAGTCAAGATGTTAATTTGTGAAGTGCCCCGGTTTTTGAGCCTGTGATACTACAGGCTCTATGGAACATAATTATCTACTTGGTGGTGATAACGCACAGTATAACTTGTCATATGGTGAAGCTAGCCATGCCACACTGAATTCCTATTAATTTTAATAGGGCATCTATGCTACCTATGTTGCTATATAGGAACTAATTTTCCCAGCATCATCCATGTCTTTCAAACATATAGTAGTTTAGCTTAACCTGAGAACCCCTTTTCAACTTCTATACTAGAAAATATACAGTACAGTAGTAGGGAACATGCATGAGGAAATTCCTTGGTAGTACTGGTCCTGGTAAAGCTTCAAAGCAAACAGTGTTCAATTTTTGGGCAATGTGATTGATAAAGTATATGGACGAGCTGGGATCGCAGGGGGAGGGAATCTTAAGAGTAAAAAGCATGCTCGTTTTTGAAAGGAAATTACATTATCTAGTCTAACAAATGCTGAAGGAAGATGTGATAATGGCTTTTCTATCTTTTACACACTAAAGAATTAAGTAGGAGAGAATAAATGTTTCTTCATATCTGGTGAAGATAAGGGAAGCAGTAGGGAGTTTAATAGCAACAGGGGACTTTGAGGTGAAGCACGCAGCACTACAGATGGCTAAGTACTGGAAGAGAGTGCTTGGGGAGGCAGCAGAATTTCCATTATTATATTTAGAACAAGCTAGATAAATACTCATCAGAAATAACATAGGAAGACCTGATTCTGCCTTAGGGCTGAAAGTGAAACATGACCTCTTTAAGATTTCTTCCAAGTTTGTTTTAGAGGATTTCTGTAAAGTTTCTTTGCTATCTGGCCTTCTCAGACCCCAGAAAGCTTCCTGCCTGGATGCACAACAGGTTTTCACTGTTATTCAGATGAGAAACCAGCAATTGACTCAAGCCATGCATGCTGAGATGCAAGCAGCTTGCTAGCAAGTCAGAAATATGAGTGGAAAATCCTTTGAGAGTTCTGCAGTAGAGGAAGATTTAAAGTTAGAATTTATGGATAGAGTTGTTCAGTTATGAATGTGGACTTGCTGTGTGGCTATTATTCAGTGTTTTTCCTCAAATCACTTAATGCCCATTTCAGACCACTAATCCTCATTTATAAGTTGAATCATCTTTATGTTAGCAGTGTATGTTCCATGTGCTCCACTGGATAGGATTCTGTTAGCATTGTTAAGTTTGTTTACAGTCATAGATAAAAGTCATTTTGTAAAATACAAAGATAACATTGTGCCACGCTGAATCACAAACAGAATGCAGCTAAGACTCAAATAACATCTCTTTAAGGACATATACACTCCTTGTATTATCTTCTCAGAGGTATTCTACACAGAATATCTATAATTATTCCTTCAAAACCCTTCACTGCTTCAAATCAAGATACCTAGATTAGGAGACAATATTCACAGGCGCAAATATGAAAAAATTAATATGAACCTTCCTGAAGAAGCCAGAACATCACAAATACCCCTGTCCTTCAAGTGCAAACTTCATCTCTGCACTTGGTAATTAAGCACATAAATAGGGATAAATATATAAAAAAAAAAAAAAAAAAAAACACCAAAAAAACCTCCACAAGAACCCCCACCCAAACTAACAAAAAAACCCACCAAAACTAAAGTAAACCATTTCTGAAGAAACATTTTGCATGCTTTTTAGTTGTGAAGAGAGTGGCAGAATTACACAAATGCCAGATGTTTACTTGTGCTGCTTATTGCCTGGCTGGAAAAAGTTTACTAGCTAACTGGGTTGGAAAACATCATTTTTTTAAATCCTGACCATAATTTTGAATTCTTTTGGGTGCATTGTTCAAAAGACTCAAGTGATTAATCAATTCCAATATACTCCAAGTTTTTAAAAACACTTTGATATAATTTTACTAATATTTTAAAAAAATAGCTAACTCTGAACTAGAAAACTCACAACAAGGTATACACACAAGTCAAGGAAGCTAAACACATGAAAGGCTTTGCTTCTTTAACATTTGGTTGAAAGAATGTCTGTAAGGATCTTTAATCTCTAACAGGGAGATGGGGTATGAAGCTGCCTCCAGTTTTATTGTTAATCATAAATTAAGAGTTCAAGACCAAAGTTACCAAATGGAGACAAAAGTTATCAAACTGTTACAAGTCTTGTTTGTTACCAAGTTACAAGAGGGTCTACTCAAAAGATGTGCAGAGTATCCATAAATACAGACCACCAAGGGTATCTTAAAATCATACATGAACAGTGATGACTTCTAAAGGTAGTTACATTAGCTAAAAGAAATCACTTCTCTGAAGGGTAATTTAGCTTGAATAGAACATTACACTGTTGTGGCAACACTTCTTCTAGTACCCAAAATTACCTCACAGCAATTCAGGTTGGGCATTTCTACATGGTACTATTTTATGCCATATAAATGCATCTTAAACGAGCATGAGTCATGTAGCCTAGCAACAGGAAACACATGAGAGCATATTGCTCTTTAAAGCACAAGTTGTAGGAGGATTCATTAAAAACCAAAAAAAAAAAAAAACCACAAGAAAAAGAAAAAAAAGAAAAAAAACCCCAAAACAAAACAATTCCACAAAAAAAAAAGAAAAAACACCCCCCAGAAACAACACAAACGAAGAAAGAGAGGGGAGGGGAGAGAGAGGGGGGGGGGGGGGGGAAGGGCAGCATATTGCTTGTGAAAAAGTCCAACAAGTTTAACTGGTATTTAGAAGGTAAGACTTAACCATCAGAAGTGGAATAACCTTTCAGTAAGAATGGAGAGGAGAAATGTTAGTAATTTTAGAAGATGACTCCAAATGAATTGGTTGAGCACTCTTAACAGAACAGGAAGATTTAGCACACTGACGGTACATCAGTTGAAGTCTTACTGTAGAGGCCAAGCATTGATAGGCTGGCCGTATGATAAGAATAGATAGAGTATAAATGCAAAAGCAGTTCCTATTAAATGAGGAAAAAAAAAAAATTAAGACAAGAAAAAACTGAAACACATTAGATACAAATTGCTTCAAAGATGACCTGAAATCACACTTCACTGAATAACTTTAGCAACTAGTACGAGAGAAAATACATATCTTCTGAAGAAAAATCATGTCCTTCACATTATCCTTTTTTTTAAAAATCAGAATTTATTTTCCTGACGCACAAATATCGCACCCCTCACACAAACACCTCTGCTTCCACTCCCTTCCCCCCGCCACCAACCCCTCTCAACCTTTAGGCATCATATGGTAAATTCAAAAATAGTTTGGTTATTATTTTTTTTTAAATATTGCTGTGATAAGTAGCATTACGTATAAGTAGAAAACTTAAATGCATTTGAACTGAAAATTGATTAAGTCCTTCTGTGAAGTGATGCTGGATGTTCAAAAGTAGATTAATATCTACCATATTCATAAAAGTCACCACGTTAATGTATCTTATATTACAGAACAGAATTGGTAACTTTGCTGAACTGAGTCACACTAAACCAATATATCTTCTTTGGGGGGGGGAGGGGTGGGGAAGGCCTCAAAGACCCTCTTCATTTCTATATATCATTTTTAATATTCAGTCTTCAGAAGAGATGTCATTTCATGACATCATTATCTTTCCTCAGATACTATGTCATAAGTTTGGAAAACTGTTTTGCTTATGCTGACATCAATGATAAGGTTCTCCTAAGTTTCTGAAGCACCTGAAAACTGTCTGAATGACCATGCCTGGAGTGTGGTGATCAGTGAAACAAAGGCCAGTAAATTGTATCCCAGGGGTCAATATTGGAAATGATCATATTTAAGATATTTATTAATGATCTGAATGATGATACAGAGTATATACACTCAGCAAATTTCCTGATGACACAAAACTAAGAGGAGTGTCTGATACACCAAACGGTTGTGCTGCCATTCAAAGGGATCTTGGCAGGCTGCAGACCTTGGCTGACAGGAAGCTCATGAAGTTCAACAAGGGAAAGTGAAGTCCTGCACTTGGGAAGAAACAATCTTATACATCAGTACATGCTGGGGGCCACCAAGCTAGAAAGTAGGTTAGCAGAAAAGAACCTAGGGGTTCCAATGGACAACAAGGAGAACATAAGCCAACTATTGCTTCACTGTAGCATTGCCACAAAGGAAGACGGTGGCATCCTGGGCTGCATTACGAGTGATGCCAGTAGGACAAAGGAGGTGAAAGAAGCCTCAGGAGGGGAAAGTCTTATCAATGTATATAAGGAAGATGTGAAGAAGATGGAGTTAGACTCTTTCCAGTGGTGCCTAATGACAGGACAAGAGGCAACGAGCAGAAACATAAATATAGGATATATTGTCTGAACAACAGGAAACCTCTATCTTGAGGGTGACTACGCACAGGCATGGAGCAGACAGTCAGATATGCTATTTCTGGCAATTTATTTATCTGATAAGGAAGTTGTTAAGCCTATACAGCAGAGCTTGAACCTTCACTCACAAACTGTTTAAATTGCTTAGCTTCCTTGACCACTCTTTGAAGTCTTAGAAGCAGTTTTGAACCCCTTTCATCCACTTTATATGGAACATAGACTGTAAGCCCTACAAGGCAACTGACATTTCACAGGTGATAGGGTGACCACACGATAAACAATTAGATTGTGTAATTCCAGCATCAGAAAAATAAAGCAAATTGACTTAAGCCAATTACCTTTATTTTTGTTCTTGCTCCTGCCTCCCAGAACTTCTGAGAACCAGCGGTTTAAGTCCTCCACCACAGAAAAGGGCTGGGATGATAAAGGTGAGGAGAGAAGGCTCTGACAAATGTCACCTTTCTGGATGAAAAAAACACATGCCATATTAAACTAAGAGTTTATGAAGACAATCAGTCTTCAGTAAACATCCCCAGTTTGAGAAACACTGGTTTACAATAAGGAAGGTGAAAGGAGTCTAACTAAAAGACATCACGTTACCAATTGCCAATGCCTATACTATTTCCCTAACCTACTGGAAGATCTTTAGTTATGCTCATGAAGGCCACTGCAAATCAGACACCTCTGAAAAACACTTCCTTTGTCATTAGCATAAGGTACATTAACCTATTCATTTTTTGATGTAAAGCTCATAACTTGCCATTTTCCAGATTTGCATGATACTTAGTTACCATGAACAAAGTTTTGTTTAACCAGTACGAAAAAAAAACAAACCCAAACCAACAAAAAAACTCACCCAAGATACTGTAAGCTAATACCTCACTATGCATTGAAATTTATACCAGCAAAAAATTTAACCTGCCATGGTGGCAAGTGTGCTTTCACAGGAACTTCATTAATTCTATTGGGAGTTCAGGGTACTTGCTACATTGAAGAATAGAGCCAAATTAAACGTAAGCCCTGAGCTTTCCCATCTCCATTTTCACTATCTTACCTGATAAATGCTTATGACAACTTTTACTTGAACAAATTCCATCAACAATTCAGGAAGAAATAAAGGATTATGGGGAAAA
This sequence comes from Todiramphus chloris collaris, assembly GCA_025345505.1. Classification (NCBI taxonomy): domain Eukaryota; kingdom Metazoa; phylum Chordata; class Aves; order Coraciiformes; family Alcedinidae; genus Todiramphus; species Todiramphus chloris. The sequence goes on from JANVCC010000017.1 coordinate 22,346,551, forward strand.
TACAGGAATTCTTCCTTCCCCAGAGAACTTTCCTTCTACACTAAAGCTGGCACATCACAAAGTCACAGATGAATTTTATGAGAATTGATTCATGTCACTCTCTGAAGAGTAATTAAGTTCAATAAAGGCCTGTCAATATAATTTGGTATCAGTTGTCACTTTATATCATGTCTAAAAGATACAGGTGCACACAGAGAGGGACACAAAACACAGGGACAGAAAGTGCTATTAGGTTAGTAGAGGGGAGCTGATAAGTATTGAACACTTAACAGGAGTGAAGCTGCTGCCTTACCTTAGAAATGGTCGTGAACGCTTGAATCACCCCTAAATCACTGTTTTTTGATAGTCCTCAGTGGCCAAAAGCACAAGTAGTCCTGTAATGATAAGTTATAAATCATTAGTCTCCTAGTTTCAAAGGGCTTGCATTCCATGCTCGCCTGCCTGCAGATCCAGACCTTTTATCTCTTAAGACATTAGAAGGGAATAAGAGAAAGAGAGAAAACACACAAAAGGAGTAACTGACCTCTTTTCCCTTAGGGTGAGCTTATGGCCTCACACTTAACACAGGCACCTACATGATAGGAGCCATAGCCCTGAATTCACACTCTAAACTTTAAAGCCAGTTATCTCCTTTCCTGGAGGAAGCATTTCAAGTAAGAAGTCTGCAAATAAAAGGAATATACAGCAACAATCCTTTCAAAAATATGTTTTGAAATAAGAGCATTACCTTTACATTACATGCATTACCCTTAGGTTATATTCAGTTAGAAAGCTCATAAACACATCAAGAGGAATTAGTGCTGCAAGCCACTAGTAGAAGTCAGTTTGCTTTAACCCCAGTAAGAACACTAAGAAGAAAGCAATGAAATAAAATCTACAGCCTTTGCTTTGTAGCACTTCCTCATTAACCAATTCTAAACAGCTGGATTCAGAGACTTTTCTAGGGAAAGCTGCCTGTGAAAATCTTTCTCCTTGTCCTGAGTTGCAATTCACACCCTAACTAATTAATACATCTGTTCCAGAAGCTGATGAGTTGCTTCTCTATTAAGACACTGTGGTCAGGTCAGGAGCATTTGTTCTTTAAAGATCTGAGAAACACTCAAATGAGCTTATCCAGAGATGCTATGAGAGTACTTACTAAGGTTGTAAATCTGTCTTTGTGTGTAAAAACTTAGTACAGCCTCTAGAATACATAGACCTGAATATTTAATAAAATAGTAGGTACTCAAGAGTGATAGGTTGTTGGGTGGTTTTTTTTGTTTGTTTGGTTTTGTTTTGGTTTTTTTGTTGGGTTTTTTTGGGTTTGGTTTTTTTTTTGTTTGAACATTTGGAGCAGGAAGGGTGCTGATAAAGAATAGCTGATGGTTAAGAGACTTTGGTATGCAGAAGACAGTTCAAGAGAAGAGGTGAAACTAGGTTTCAGCTTTTGGAGAAAAGAATGGTGGCTCTGTGAAATTTGGTGAAATTTGGGAAGCTGAGGGTTTTTTTTTATGGACTGTTAGATGGTCCACTCATACTAATTGACATGATGGATAGAGGCTAAATACTATTAAAATCCTGCTGTTAAGTGCTTAACTCTCTTATGTCCTTTTTTTTCCTCTTTCCCACTTCAGAACAGATCTTCTGACCAAAGTGTGATTGGCCCCAGATGCACAATCTGAATTGGAATTACTTTATTATGTATGATATTCATCTCATAATGAACAATTACTCACTGTTTAATATTCTCATAATCCTATCAATGATCTAGAAAAGAAAGGTTTATCTACATCATGTCCATTTAATTTAGGATGTAGTTCTCAAGTTTTCATTTGCACATCACTGGAGGCACAAAGAGCATTTCTTTGTTTTTTTAAGGAAATCATTGGTCTGTATATAGCAGGGGGGTTTTTTAGGAGTTATACCACAGTAATGACTTTTAGAAGCTTTTAGGTGATTTCATGACCAATTAAACTGAAATTCCCATACAGTTTCTCTTTTCCTGTGCTTGGAATACCAGCTCCACATCTGTTGCTGGTAACTTTAGAGTGATTATTCAGCTGTGACCACAATTTACAGATAGTAGTAAATAAAATAACAGACTTTAAAATTAAATGAGAAAGAGATTTTTTGAGCCACAAGATTTCCAGCCAGTGAGGGAGATTTATTATTAGTAAATGCAAAGCCTAGTGGCCAGGAAAATTAAAGCAAATATACAGAAAGAGGCAAGGAGCAAAGAATCGTTATCATTAATGTAAATTAAAAATTTGCAATGGAATATTTTCCTTTTTTGTTTTGTGTCAGCAAGGTTTTAAAATCCTATACAATTTTTTAAAAATAGCTGGAGATTCTTCTACCTGTTATAAAACCTACAGGGGGGATTATCTACACGAAGTCTTGATGCCTTCATTATGATATTATCTATTCTAAGAACATTCTCAATTATCATTATGATTACCATTAGCATGTTTTATAGCATGTTCATTTTTTTCCTTGTTCTGAAATGTTAATCAAAGATTAAATTTACTGTAAATCAATCAAAATACATTTTCTTCATTTCAAGTTTAATCAGGCAGTGTTTAGTATGTAATAAATAAAATATAAAGGTATTGAGTCATTGTTGACAGATTTTTCAATAATAATAATAATGTGAAAAACCTTGACATTTATAGAACTATTACTTTGAGCAAAACTTACAGTTACTTTTAAAATTTACTAACTAGTATCTTCTGAGTAAATTATTTCTAACTCCTAAACTTAATAATATATTTCAAAATTAAGAACTCATACATTAAAAATTTGTTCCTGTGACCACACAAATACATTTAAAGACTACTGAATTAAAATGTGAAAGCTTAGTCTTAAACATCTCTGCTTATTAGGGTAAAGGAATAAAAGCATTAAAACCCACCTTATTACCAACGTAATTTCAGTTACTCTTCTGGCTGAGTTTTTAGAATGATTGGGTGAAAGGATCATGCTATTTATTTTTGCACTTGAAAAAAACCTTCTACATAAGACAGGCCCAAATTTCCTCTTACCTATATAGTTAAACACTCAATTTACAGTGGTAATTCTGGACTTTCATGCATGTAGGCATTTAGTTAGAATATGCATAGAGAATTCTTGAATCCACCTTAATTAATATCGCCACCTTTCAGAAAAGTGAAAGTGTACTATATGTATCATGATAGTAAGGTTGAGTTTATAGTTTCAGGAGAAAGCAGATACTGACAGTGATTTTTTCATTATTTTTGAAAGTGTTGTGGGTTGACCTTGGCTGTTGGGCAGACATCCACCCATCAACTCTCTAACTGCCACTCTTCAAGAGGACAGGAGGAGAAATACAGAAAAGATCATGGGTAAAGGTGAAAACAGAGAGTTTGCTTACTAATTATAAGCATGGGTAAAACAGACTAAATTTTGGGATTTTTTTTTTTTTTTTCCGCATTAAAAGCAGAGTAGAATGGTGAGAAACAAAGATAAAATTACACCATCTCACTTCTACTCCATCCTTCTTCCCTGTCTCAAATTCATTCCTTCATTCTTGACTCTTCTGTCCCTTCCTCTCCTTCCTGAATGGTGCAGATGGATGGGGAGTGGGAGTTGTGGTCCGTTCATATCACTTAGACTCTTCTACTCTTTCCTCATTACACTGTTCCCATGCTCCAATGTGGGGTCTTTTCCACAGGATATAGTCCTTCACAAACTAATCCAGTGTGGATTCTTACCATAAGCTGCAGTTCTCTAAGAACTGTGCCAGCATGGGTTCTCTTCACAGGGTACTGTCCATGAGGAACAGAACACTCCAGTGTGGTTCCTCCATGGGCTGCAGTTCCTGCCACAGAAATGTGCTCCTGCAGGGGCTCCTCTCCTGCCAGGAGCTTGTTCCTCAATGGGATCCTCCACAGGTTGTAGCTTCTTCCAGGGCACATCCACCTGTCCTGGTGTGGGGTTCTCCATGTACTGGATATCTGCTTTACTGTGGTCCTTTCCAGTAGCTGCAGGAAAAAACTGCTTTGGCATGGGGTTGTCCAGAGCTGCAGGAGAACCCCTGCTTGGATGTCTGCAGAATCTCCTCTACCTCCTCCTTCTCTCACCATTGTGGCTGCAGGGCTCAGCCGTGCCCTGTGGTGGCTCTGTTGGAGCTGTCTGGAACCAGCTGAGTCTGGAGTATAAGAAGTATATAAAAGAATATTTTTAAAATTTTACATTCTACAGTCCTTGCATACACAAAATTCTGAGGTTCAATTTTCAGGCTTTTAATAAAATATTTGAATGTCATCAAATTAGGTATTTTCCTCGTAGTATGAAAAGTTATAAAATCATTTTGCAACTGTATTTTTATCACCCTAGTTTTTGTCCAGCTTGATTTCAGTATAAAAGTACTTTCTTTGTGCTACAGTTTGACTCCAAATTACAATGCAGCTTCAGCTAAGAAATTGGAAATCAATTCCTAGAACATTATATTGATGACAAATAAATGATAGGCAAGTCACAACAGAACAACCTGAAAAACTTTTGGACAGAAAATCGACCTAAGTGTTCACGTACATACCAATGGAAAGCGAGCTATATTCTAGGCTTCCTGAATAATATGCAAATTCTTATTTCAGAGACCAGAATAATTTGTGAAGAGAATATTTATGGTATTCCTAGTATGTGGATCAAATTGTATAAATATGATACCTCTTTCATATAGTAAAAACATATGACAAAATATAAACTCTGGAAAATCATACATGTATATTTGTTATCACCTATAATTTGGGTCTAATTATATGTTGAAAGATAGCCCTACAGACTGTGCTGGAAGACAGCAAGCAAACAAAAGTATTGATCATTGCAGATGCTGGTAGTATGATGAACAGATGAGATATTAAAACTGAAAAGCATTATACGTAGGATATAGACAAAGTTCCCAAAAGGTAGAGGTGGAAGGAAAATAGTTTTCCTGATGTGTCTAATTTGTAATTTTCTTTTTTTTTTCAAGTATCAGAAAATATTTCCATCAATGATCTACTGAAAATACCAAAGTAAATCCTATGCCCAGGTTTTGCTCATTCCCAGATATCCAAGCTGCAGATGAGAAGTTAATATATAAAAGAATATAAGTGGCTGGACCTTGGATCTGAAAGCTTTATGTAAAGACAGAACTGTATCTGTCCCTAAAGTTCATATCTGAGGTTCCAAGCAACAACAGTATTGAGTATTTAATAAATTGAAATCTGAAATGGGAAATACATATTTTTTTTAAAAAAAGGGGGGGGGGGGGGGGGGGGAGGGGGGGGACGGACAACTGTGATTGCCATAATCCATTTTTCTTACCTTAGAAAGAGTTTTGGAAATAACAGAATAAGAGGAAAAGCCAGTGTTTCATTTTGTAAAAGGCTTACGGAGATGAAAATCTGAGCCATTGTGTATAAATACTATATTTAACCAGGTCTGTACAAATGCTTTTGTTCCTCCGTAACAGAACAACATGTAGAAGGAAAGGTTTCCACAGTCAAGTGGCTAATTTGAGTGATCTGAAGACTTCATATAATGCAGTTTGCATTTCTTCATACTTCAGCATCTCATCATTCGTCAGTGAATACACTGTGAAGAGAGAAAGAGACAGACAGAGAAGCAGACATGACAGTGTGCTCTGGCAAAGGAACAAAGGGGTACAATTAGGTAGGATTCAGAGGCTGTTAGTACAGGCAGCATGGCAAATTAGTGGTGTGAAAATATGACCTATTATTCCCTAGTGAACAGTGCTGCAATTATTTTCTCTCTCTTTATGGTCTTTATGGCAGGTCTTCCCCCTCTTTTTTAATTTTGCTATAGTATTAACTGAGTGAAAGCTCCATCAAGGTTACACCTAATAGGGCTGGTGCACTTCTATCTGATATTTCACAGAAAGAAATATGCTTGCATTCACTTTGTGTTGCATGTGTGGTGACTCAAATGTCCAGAATCAGTAGGTCTCATTAGTAGAGAGTAGTAGGTGCTGTCTTACGTGGACACTGCACACAGATCGAGTCTATAGCTTGCATAAATATGTGATAGGGGACAGGAAGATTGCATGTTCTTCTCTTTCCCTATTCAGACAAAACTTGCAGGCAGAATAATATGAGAAACCTTGTTTCATTAGCCTTACACTTAAGAAACAAGGTGGAAATGTAAGGAAAACACATTGGTAGGTGATCTTTTTTATTGTTTTATAAAGTTCAGTATCTTGTGACTTTTCCCATGACAATGTAAATCACTGGGGAAATACTGGCTGCATGTTGCAGTATAAGAAGCATAAGCTTGTTTCAATATAAGCATTAGGATGTATCAGAAATTTTAAAAAAGGTGGAAAGTAAATGTTTAGATATCTTTGGATGAAAAATGCAAGTCTCTGCAAGATGGCAAAACTAATGAGTTCCACTTAAATTGAGATAGCTGAGTGAGCCTGATAGCCATTAGTCAGTCCAGGCTGGTAATTCTTAGTTTAAGAAAATCATCTGGTAGGCACCATAGAAGCAAAACTGAATGCCTTGAAGCACCTGAAGCATATAGCCAATAGTTAGTAAGAGGCAAAACTATAGTTTAGGAAATAGCATTTGAAACCACATTATTTAGACTGATTCATTTCTATACACACTTTAGTCCTGCAGAAACACAAGAATGTCCTTCCCTCAAAAAATTCTCATTAAAAAAAAAAGGGTAAAGAAGACTAGATCCTGTATCCTGTGATCATACTAAGGATTCTGTACTACATGAATAACTCATGGAATAAGACATTCAGTGGGATTCAGAACAGCAAATCTGACCTAAGTACAGTCTTGAATACATCTCTTAACCATATAAGAAAAATCAAAGCATCAGATATGTTTACTAATCATGTAAAATCAGAAAGAGAATTATCTATCTTTATGAGAAGGCCTGTAATCTTCAATGTCTTATTCATTATGAGGAAGATAATATGGTTTGTATGAATTATTTTTACTGCTATATCAAAGGGATGGTATAAGATTCCACTATCAAACAGAAAAAGTCTCATTGCTAAGACATGTAAAATTGCCATGCAAAACTTCTACATATTTACCTCATTTTTTCTGATGATAGACCCACTTTTCCATGTGACTCTGGGTCCTAAGCTTCAGTCTTCATCAATGAGCCTGGGAAAGGGAGGGACTTAAACCAGTTTATTATCAGCATCCTCAGGTCCTTACTCTGAGGAATACCATGTCATTAGTGTCAGTTTCTTCACTCTTTGGTCCTCTTGGGAGTTGTTCTTTTTTCTTAGACATTCAATACAATGCCTACAGCCTTTAAATACTAACAGAAAAATTGTATTTATTGAAGCACTGTAGGTATGATATTCTGAAAAAGTAAAAGATTGTTTAACATCAGTGACAGTTTCAGCAAATGTTGAGGAAAAAAAGATGCTTTCTAGTCCAAGACCTCACACAGCTTCTCCCATTACTCCCCATGGGGAATAAGTTGTCCCTGGAGTTGACTTACTGGAGCAGATCCCACTCAGACCTGTGCTCTACAGCAAGCAGCTTTGAGTACAGCTATTTTCTATCACTGCCATTTTCCAGCTTTGCATGATAATAAGGAGGAAAGAGGTGAAGAAATAAAAAACTCTTTCCTTCTCTCTCAGCACTAGAGCTACACTACAACTTCTAGATTTCTTACTGAAAGTGAGAAAATTGAACCAGAGACCATCTCCTCCTTTAGTAATCAGAATAGGTGAAGCAGATTTTATCCTTAAGAAACTCACAGAATGCAAACTTGCCCTCCTATAAAAGACAGAGATTCATTTTAATTCCCCTATCAAAAGACTAATAGTGTTCTAGCTTGGCTCAGACAAAACTTTGCAGTCTCATACTCTTTTTGATGTTTTTTTGGTTTGTTTGTTTGGGATTTGTTTGTTTTTTTGTTTTGTTTGGTTTTTGGTTTTTTTCAGTGTATAGGGTTATATCTATTACTAAATCATTGAGACCTCATAAGAAGAGGAGAAAAATACATAATAGGCTAACTTATTTCAAGACAGAAAACATGGAATCATTTAGGTAATCAATAGAGAAACATTCAGTAAGCAATTTTTCTAATACTCGCTGTTTTGTTTCTCTCCTTGAAGACCACAGTTTAGGTGCAGTTCATTTATTTGATCCTGCTTTGAATGTCACAGCATCATGATGACTCATTCACAAAACTGGGGCAAAAGGCAGACTTTTCTCCTGATCCAGCATCTCATGATTAAAACTTATTTTCCAGCTGATTATGATTTGCAAAGTTATATATGCTATTTACTCCATCTTCCAGGGAAGAATGCATTTAATAAAATGAATTTTAATGCATATGTTTTGAGCATCCATCTACACCTCACCCCACATTAAAACTCACTTTATTCATTGTCTTTCATCTAGTTTTTCCTCCATGTAATAGCAATCATATTCAAGTGAATGTGGATTTTTTTTGTAAGGTTTTCAAAAGCAAGATCATGCTCTACTAAAATGCAAATATATCTACTGCATATCCTTCATCCACTAATTTTGTAAGTCTATCAAAAAAGCAATCAAGTTTGAGTGACATGAACTGGTTTTTTTTCCTTTCCTTTTTGTTTATACTCATGCTGATTTAAAAAAATTAATGGTTTTCATTACAGCACTGAGATAATTCAATATAATGAAACAAGTACCCTATAATAATGAAATACAGAATAGATACAAAATGTAAGAATTGGAACTTCATTTAAAAGTTGTGGGTAGCATTCAAATATTTCATTATACTCTCTCTCTATATTTTTTTAAGAAAACAAACTAAATAGTGCCATGTATAAAGAAATCATCTAATAACAAGGATGTACTGAGCTGATGGATGCATTTTATTCTTATGGCATTATTAATCTCATCTCCCATTCTTAGTGTGTGGGTTATATTTCTTTTGAACAGACATTTTTCTGACATTGCTATATGACAAATTAAAGGTTTGTCCAGGAAAAATGGATGTGATCTATGCATTTTCTAAAATATATTAATATTTATTCTGTTACTTTTAGGTGTTTGGTATCACAAAAATTTTAAAACCAGAAGTGACCATTCTGTATAACAAGGGCTGCAGATTTTTGTTCTTTCAACAGTTACTGCAGAAACAGAAGTGCTCTTCTCTCCATATAACTGGGAAATACAAAGTTCAATAACTTGCAGGTGAACTAGTGAACATCTTTTCAACACATATACAACCCGAATTGTAAACCAAAAGATTAATTACTCTCTTGGTAATCTGCTTCAGTGGAATATAATCTTCATTTTGTACAGCTGAATATTATCCCTGATTTTATTGTTTCCAAACTTCAGTGTTCAGCTATGGGTCTTGTTTTTCACTGTGTCTGTGAGTTTATTTAGCCTTCAGTGGTCAATATATTATTCCATGTTGCATATTTATAATCCATGACTAACTCTTCCCTTAACCTTCTTTGCAATAAAAAAAAAGAACTACTGAAGTCTTTCAGTATTAGGTAAATTTTTCAAAACTTACCTAAAGTTCTTTTGAGCATTTTCTTATTATTGACAGTGCTTTTTAACTCAATGATATATTCCTGGCCAGGTTTTGAAGCCTGGGCTGGGTGTTTAAAACAACTATTGGAATAAATAATATTATTAAATGAAGCTTTGACTGTATGAATTGTTTCAGAGGGCTTATTGTCACATATGCTGCAGCATCCAAAACATGATTATGAATGTTCTCAGCACATTTCTCCTCCTTGGGAGACTTCATATGAGACCCCAAGCTGCAAAGAGATCTTTGGGTTTATCTTTTGCTTGATTGAAGAAGAACAGACTAGTTGGAAGACAGAATTGTGTACAAGATAAAATGGCAAAAAGTATTAGTAATTTGCAGTTGTCATTCATAGCAACAAGATGAGCTGACAGTGCCAAGGCTGCAAGTGATCTCTCTTTTCATTGATGAGGAGTAACTGTGCTGCTTAAATGTCAGGCATAATGATCACAGAACAACGCATTAACTCTGTGCTTCAACTTTGCAGTTTCAGGTAGGCATCTCCGTACAGGTTACACTTCATGATTGACTACAGAGGGGAAATGAGTGAATTAACTATAGCATACTAGGAATTTCTATAGTAATTTAATGCGTGGAAATTTTTATAATTGAGTCTGAGTGTGCTTTTCTGTTTTGGATTTAATATTGTGGTCTGTTCTGGTAATGGACCTTAGTGGATCAGGCTGGGAGGAAAGTGTAGGTAGAACCATTGTTGCCCCTAGCTTGCACAGGACAACCTATGAAAGTTTGAATACTGCAATTTAATATTTATTCACTTATTTTCTTTACAAGGAAAGCCACTTACCTGAATTCTTGAATAGTACATGTAATATTTATTAAGAGTGTACCAGAAATGGCAAATCACACTGGAAAGAACAGAAAAGCTTAGCTGAAAAACCCAAGGTAAGTCCATTAACAACCTCAGAAGTCTTGAATAAATCCCTTTTGTTGGAAAATACCTAAAAGAGGCTTCTACATGTACACTGTGGTTTAGATTTTTTTTATTTATTTATTTATTTATTGGTAACAGATTGCAGAATAGGACAGGTTTCAAATTTACATATAGTACTCCTTTTTTTTGGATTTTTGGGTACAAAGTCTGTTCCACTCTGGATGGAGGACAACTGTTGAATTACTGCAACAACAAACTCAAGTCTTAATCTGAGAGTTCTTCTAAATTATAGTACAATTATACAAAAAAAGGACATACTGCAGCATTTAGCACTACCTAAGCTAGGAATGCTCACAGATGTAGACACTGAATATTATACAGTTACTTGCTTTATTCTTTATTCTTATTGCCCTTCACTTATAATTCAAATGATGACATAGAGGTAAATTTTTATTTTAAAAGAAATTCTGCATTTAAGACCTCAAATTAGCATATATAGAAAACTGAATATATAGAAAACACAAATATTACATGTAAAGGATTTCAACTTCTTTTACTATTTTTAAAAAAAAATAATTAAAAAATTCTATAATTTAGAGCATTTCCTGAATACACAATAGTGACAGAAGCCAAAGACAGAATTTGAATTTGTTATTGTAGAGTACAAAGCAGTATGAAAAGAGCGAAACTCAGATAGTGTTGTGTTGACCTGAAGAGGTATAAATACATTCAACATTTAACTCTCAGCTGGATTAAAAGTTCTGGTCTTTCCCTTGTGTAGAAACCAGTATTTCCATACACTCCATCTTCAAACAAGTGAATGCACAGTATTGTGCATTTTGCATTTAAATATTGAATAAATGGTTTTATTTTCAAAGTACTGAGACACTATATTTTGAGACTTTTGAAAATCCTTGCTATATTGAAGGTTGCTCATCACAGAGCTCTCAAAAATCCAGTTGTAATTTTGAATGCTGAACCTTTGAATACTCAATCATTGAGCAATCCTTGAAAACAGAGTCTAGGTAGGCAATAAATCTAAAACAAACCCACTCTGTATACTAAATATACATTCATTAATGACTTGAAATATGAAAAGCAACAGTTTCTCTTTTATTACATTAAACCTGGAAAATCTTATATTGGAAGCAAAAAAAGCAGGTGGCAAAATATAATGCAGTGAAATAAATGCTGATGCTATTCTAGTCACTAATTAACCTTGTTTCACTTGATAACAAGCTCAAGAACATTTCCTGCTTTCCTGTACACATACACATCAAAATTACGCAGTAGAGAGTTTGAATGAATTTGGGCTAATTTTGCAAGCTCATTATATTCCAGATTGAGAGGTCTTTTATTGAAAACTAAGAAGAAATAATGTCAATTTAGGGGTTACAGTCCCTTCATGGTGTGGGTTTTTAACACAGTATTTTAAGAATTACTGATTGATGATTCTTAAGGATGTATCCTAAGGTAACAGGAGTGTCATATGCCTTGACTAGTCCAAGATGATGTGCCTCACAAAATATATGTATGCCACTGGCTTGAACCTTTCATTGCAGTACATATTTCTGCTTAGATATATGAAAAGCAAGTGTGCAATGTTAAAAGCCCCTTTTCCAAGGCTGCTATTAGACTGAAATTTTGCTTTTCTCTAAATATATATGTGTATATATATCTCAGAAAGACATGATGTCTTGCACGTAGTACTTGAGCTCATCTACCCCTAAATTTGAATATATATGAAAGTACAAAGCATAAATGCATTGAACTAAAAATTATCTTGCTATAATCAACATTTAGCTGCCATATCTACTCTGAAGAAACTGAAAGGTTTGAGGCATTGAATAAAGTTGTATAAAACCTTGTTTCAAATTCTATTCTTAAACTTTTTGGCAGCAAGTTATTATTTGACCAAATTATTTTTAATTAAACAAATTCACAAATTTATTCCTGTCCTTATTACTAGCTCTGTAAATTGTTTATAAGCTTTAATCATAAACACACAGTATTCAAAATTCAAGCTGAATTATGTTTAAATATAGCCTTTTTTTCTGCTCCTCTGCTGGGTGAAAATAACACTTGGAATGAAGGACTTCAGAGTATTAAGAATATATGTATAGAGTTAAAACCTGTCAAATTGCCTAATATTTACCAGTTTCTTCTCATTTAACACCCTGTTACTGATGACAGAGTGGAAAACTATCAAAATTCGGAAAGAACTAAAGAGAACTAAAAGAGAACTAAAGAGAGTTAGATAAGAATTGAAGATGTAGGCACAAGATTTTTAAACTAAACACTGAATACAAGTGTGTTTGTGCACACTTGTGTGCATGCAAATTTGTGTATTTCATATATTTGTTATTCTGTACATACAAATACATAGTCATGGACATAAATTTGAGCAGATATTATCTCTGTTAACTTTAACCTAACTTCTGTTGCCGTTGCATGAATGCTTTGTGGCTATAACTGCCTTCATAATTTCATCATTTTCATTGCACCTAATAGCAATTTGTTCCAGGTTAGTGGCATATGGCTGGGGTAATAAAACTTTACTTTATACAGAACATACAAAGAAAAGAGCTAGATACTATATTTTCTAGGACTGCAATGGCATTGATAATGTATCAAGCTCATTGTGCTAACACCAGTTACCTGCTTGCCTCTGATCAGTTCCTGTGGTGGAGAGTGTGGAGTGAGAAAGTACCCTCTTGGCAAAACCTACTGAGAGACAGACAGGAAAGTCTATGATTTAGACCTACACACTCCTACCAAACAACTTTAGGAAGTTACTAGAGAACAATTGCACTGTTCTTGTAAAAAAAAAAAAAAAAGAAAAAAAAAAGAAAAAGTCCCAAACTAAAGACCCACTGAAGCTTGTAATATTCTATAGGGAAATGAAATCCATTTACTTCCCACTGTGTGTATGAATCAAGACAGTGCAGTTTGCTAAGGAATGTCCAATTACACTGGCACCTTTGCCCTTTCTGTGTCTATATTCTAGAAAAAGACAGTGAGACAGGCAGGAAAAGGAAGACTTAATACCATCTCATTCGTGATAGTTTTCTGTATTTCATTTCCCAACTAATTAACCTTTTACTGCAGAAAAAGTTCTACATTAAGAAGCACAGCATAACAATCAAAATACTTGCCATTACTGAAAGACTGCTTCTAATTTAAAATATTCCCATTCTTTAGAAGAAACACTCATAATTTCCATAAAAAAATATTTCTGTATACCCTGCTCCCTCATCACCTAAAAAAAAAATCATAGTTGTACAGTATTGTAACTGAGAATTATTTATTTATATTTCTAGTTTTTTAACATCAAAAATGCTTGTCTCACAGCAATATGTTATATAGAAACATAGCATTTTTTCATATTAAAAATTGTGAACAATATATGAAGGGAGTTTATTACGTTCAGAGAAGTTATATTTATCTATACACACATAGTCTGGTATGTTTCATTTTAAAGAAATAGTACTTAATATATATAGGAAGTATCTTATTTTAGTATAAAGAGTGTCTTCTTCTATACACACCCACCCACACCTTGTTTATACATAAACACACATGTCCATATATATTACAAGTATATATAACTTCTGTGTGCAATTACATGTGAGAACATAGATACATGCAAACAGATTTGTAGATATATATGCATTGTTTTTCATTCACTGAATAAAGTGATTGAGACAAAATACTGTTATCTATCTCAGTGACGTACTGCCTAGAAGTTTTTGTACATGGTCATCATCTCCGTATTACCACAACACTTGGACAGTTGATTCCAAATTTTATCAAACTTAAAGAACTTGTAAGACAAGTCACTCTCAGAACTAGCCCTTCCTCAATATTATCCTGATAGCCACTCACTGAAAGAGAAATTTCTCCTTGGTGAGATGCTTTCCTGCTGCTTTCATTTACCTGACAATCTATTTTGAAGACTTCTATAGTGATAGATATTAAAAAACTCCTTAACATTAATATACTTCATTTAAAATCAGTCAGCTACAAAACCTATAAAATGCATCATTTTAATAGTTTGAAAAATCATAGTCACTATTATACAAGAAGTTGGTATAAGCAGACATGACTATTATATGGATAACCTGTTATGGTTGAAAGACTGTGATAGACTCATTATGCTGAAAACATTTCTGGAAATAGAACCTTTTTTTTTTTCCTCTACATTTCTGCATTTTTAGAAATTATACTTCTTTTCCACATTTCAAATATTACAACTAACAGACAGGTGTATTTATGTGCAAATTTCAAAATGATTGAAATTGCCACTTCACAGCCAAAGAACCCTATCAACAGCAAGTACTCTGACAAATCATTCCAAATACCATTTTTGCTGTGTTCCCAAAGCCACGCTCATGGGTGCATCACACTGCTCATTTCACTGTGGCAAAGGACACAGTCTATACTTTGCCAGTTTATATACGAAGAAAGACAACATAGATTACCTGACACTGTTATTATACAATACATATATCATAATCTATAGATACTTTTCCAGCTCTTGCTAAAGTCACAAGAAGGACTTTGCTGACTTTGGGAGATGAATCAGGTCTATAGTACCCTTTACGCAGTAAAGATGGGGGCTGCACAGTTTTATATGGAGGGACAACTTTAAACACAGGCAGTTCTCTAGAAATTCCTTATGCAAGGGCTCAGGCCTATCATGAAACATTATGAGAAGAAGCTTGGAGGTCAGAACAGGAATACAAAAGATGCAGCAGCATCAAGGCTGTCAGGCACAATTTGAAACTGGATTGACCATTCTCTCCATGACAGCTATGCTACAAGAAAAATAAAAATAGTTGTCTAGAAGTTTTGCTGCACTAATAGAGTTGAGTATCATTGCAATAGCATTAATTAGTGGAAGAAGATACTGTTCGTCTTGCTACTTGTCCTTCTACACCACCACCAAGATCATAGCTCAAGTAGAAATGCCATGATAATTGATTTTGCTCCTTGCTGGTGTCTAGGAATCTCTTGCAAATTCACTTTGTGATCCAGTAGTATTTCATTTTATGGATTACATTCAGAGTACTGGTAGGTATGAACCTCATATTTTGAAAATGAGTTACATATATTGTATCTTGCAAGCAGTAGAGCCCTTTCAATATCTAATGAAAACAGTAAGGACTTAAGCATCTTTAAGGATCTAGCTCTGTCATTTCTTACTGACAAAAATGAGATATATGGCTACCCTAAGAAACTAATTGATATTATTCCTCTAGAAATGTCTATAAAGATACTAAGGGAATATGCTGACCACAGAATCTGAATCTGCTACACTGAAAGTTCATAAATGCAAGATTTTATACCAGTACAGTTAATTGGCAGGTATTACTACAAAGTTATTTTTTTAAATAACTGATGCTTAATGAATGTTAAAGAGGAGACATGACTCTTCTTCTATTAGAGGCCTCTGAGGTCTAGTTTGGAAAGACATCAAAAGGGTAAGCTTTATTTAAAAAAATACAAAAACTGTGAGATTATCTTCTAAACTATTGTCTTCTAACTTGCTTTAATTGATTCTTTTATTCAGACTTTTTTGAAGTTTGACATCAGAGCCCCTGTGGAAACACAAACATGGATCTAAGTACCAGTTTGGCCTAAGTGCTACTGCACAAAATCTTCACCTGCATATTTTAAGGCATAAAATTCTGATAATAAATAAATAAAAATTAAAAATCTATTTGGTGCAATGAAAATATTGAATTCATTAATGAAAAATTTCAAATTATAATTTGAACTGCATGAGTGTAGATATCATGAATACTCTTTTTTATGATGGATCAGAAGAAATATTTTTAAGATATTGGTGCTTCCCATGAAATAGAAGTTTGATTAATTCTACTCAGAAAGAGTTGTGATGATTAAAATTGGGGTCATTTATGACTATGAAAGTCTATGCTAACAAATGGACATCCCAATATCTACTTCAAAATCTCTGCCTCCACAATAGAAAAACATGAGAAAATACCCGAAAATTGAATTATACTACTGAGACAGGAACATCCTGAAAGGAAAAGTATTTCTGAAAATATTTAATCTTAAACAGGAATGATGCAATAAAATAGGCTTTATGAATAACATAAATTTATAAGGAAGTTCTAGATGTTGCTTAGTAAATGTGTTAGAAATTTTTGGATTAAATTTGTTAGGAAATTTATATACCAGGGCCTCTTGGATTGAAAAACAAAACAAAAACAAACAAACAAAAAAAAAGCAACCAAACCAACCAACCACAGAAAAACCAAACCAAACCAAACAAAAAAAAATAAATAAAAAAAAATCAAGCAAGCAAGCAAAGACACTCAAGGATTTATTTCTAAGCAAGATATGGCAATCATTGATAGTATAGAAGCAGTAAAAGGAATAGTTTTATTATGGCATAGGTGTGTGACCTGGTATTTAAATTTATGGATAATATATTTATCCACTAGCTTCCCTAAAGGTGGAGGGAGAGGAGTGTGTGTGCTAACAGGGGAGGACGTTGTAAAAGACAGTGTGGTCCTGTGTTGTAATCACTTGAAGGGAGCACAGGGTCTGATTCAGCTTTCTGTTGCATTTAGGAAAGCACTGAAAAGAATGCAAAAGGATTTCCTTCACACATCCTTTTTTCCCTGAAGCTTACTACAACATTTTGATGTTTGCTGGAAGCCCAGTGACTTGACTCAAGACTCACCCAGTAAGCAGTGCTACCAAAGAGAAAAGTAACCAATTATTCCCAAGAACTGGACTGAACCTTTAGCCAATTCAATAGAAAAAAACACTTGTGCTGTACATGAATGATGCTCAGAAGAACACATTGTTATAAACATTTCTAGTACAAGTAGAAATAGCTAGTAAAATATCTTCACATTTAAACTATAAATCAGGAAAAACAACGAAAGCAGAAGAAGTGAGGAAGACAAAGAGGCAAGAAGGTCATGATTTAGCACTTGCAAGTCACTTTCAGGAGTGTTACACCATGTTAACACAGAAGAGAAGAGGCAGGTAAATAGAGAGGAAAAAAAGGAAAAATAAAATAACCATGCTTAAACAACTTTAAGAAAATACATGTTTTGCTTCCCTACAGCTTCTGGAATTGTTTGACATCTCCAAATTCTATGGTACCTTAAACCTCAACTATAAGCATTAATGTTTAGGAAGATTATGGCTTTCTCAAAGACTTGGTTATATAATTATGTAAACTGCGAATATGCGGTGCTGCTATGCAATATTCCTTGAACTGTGTATTTGTGGAATTAAAATTTCAGTCTATGTTCAGTTCAGGCTTTCAGTCCAAAGCTCTGGAGACAAAATACACCCTGTGCTGCATCTGTATTTGAAGATAGCTAGTGGAAACAGAGTCAGATTTGATAGTATCTAACAAATGCCAGCATCTGTTTCCCCTGTTGCCAGCTTTATGTATTTCCTTGGGAATCTCATACTGGGTAGATACTAAGGATGGTCAGTCTAGGGACACAGAGGAAAAGGTGCAAAGAACTGTGACTAGAAAGGCCTAGAAACTTATAACTCAGCTGCCAAAAGTACCTCCTCTATCACGCCCTTGGGGTTTTGGCAGATGATTAATAATAATGGAAAATTATAACTAAAGCTGACTATATAAGACTACATAAAAGTTGCACACTTGGAAAGTATTCACAATTTGTAGATCAGACCCTTCTAACTATATCTCATCTTCAAATGTTTCTCAAATATTATGTCAAAATGCTTGGAAGTTTTTTTTTTCCTTCTTTGTCTTTTCATCTGCTTACAGTAGATGTTCACCTAGAAAGCATTTTTCATGTTGTGTATTCCAAACAGCATTCTCCCAAGAAATTGCTTTGAGCCACAGAAAGGTCATCCATGGGAGTACAGAAATATAAACTGTTAAGAAAATTACTGGATTTTATTTACACTAATATTGACTTTTAACACACATTTTAAGGTTGAAAGAATTCTGTGCATAGATATGAATTGAAATAAAATGCTCTGATAATTATTTTTAAACTATAGCATACATCTTACTGATCACCACTCAAAATTAATTAATTTTAGATACAGTAATATCTGTCCACAGGTCTATGTGCAAATCTACTCAATATTTTAATAACTCAGTTTTTAAGGTCAGCATAGGCCTTAATTCATTGAAAAGGAGTGTAAAATTGAATTAAATAATTAGAAATATTTTCAACTATCAAATCTAGGTAGAATCCAATTTGCAACAGCTTCATCAAATAATTTAGAACCTGTTCAATAATAATGTATTCAGATCTGTCCCAATGTGTGTGATTATCCTGTTAGCTGCTCCCTTTTCCAAAGTGATGGGAGTATCTTGACATTTCCCTCTAGTAACAAGTAACTTGAATTATAAGATCCTATGCTCAACAGTTCTGATTTAAATCTGTTTTAAAAACAGTTTAGCAAACTTTCACTCCAACAGAGCCACGGAGAGATTTAATTGTATATGTATATACTAAATTAGACTTGTCCATCTATTAGGAATAGAAGAACATGTGTGTCACATGACTGCAAATTTTCTAGCGAATCCAGCAAATCCTATAGGACAAAGTCATGTCAGCTTTTTAATGAGAGAAACAGCCCTGTCAAGTCTCTTTCACCTCCAGGGACACAGAATGCTAACATAGTACCTATTCTTCTTATGAATAGTTATCAAGTTTAAATTTCTTTTACCTCAATGAAATCACATTGAGTTCATTATAATGTCATTTCCTAATCCAGAACCACTTAACTTACTCTTATATTAATGCTGATACCATGCATATATTTAATCATGTCTACATTTTTCTTTTATGGGAAAACCAAAGGATGAACTGACATTATAAGTTGCATATCAAATGCAAATCCAGTACATGGATTTTTTTTTTTTTTTTGTTACTTTTTTTTTCAAATGACAAAACTTTCATAACTGCATAAATAGAATTTTGTTGTTCCTGAAACCTGGTGCCTCATGCTTTTTCCTATACCCTTTTCTCCATATACATTACTCTGTATATATCTGAAAGAGGTTTTTCACAGAGTTATCTAGGTTGCACAAAAATCTCAGCACCTAAATTCTTGATGAATGCCTCAATAAATACATTGAAAAGGAAATTATATGCTGATGTGGATTGCAAAGTCATATGGAATTGCTATATAGAGGATTTTTCCTACCTAGTGAACCCTAGTAAAAATAGTGCAAGATACTAAGTTTTTAGATTTTTCAAGTGTAGGCATTATAAAAATAGTTTCCTGGTTTGTAGCTTCTCAGATATGCTTTTTCCTCAGTAACAAACATCCTATTTTTCAATCACTGCTGTGATATTTTTTTGCATCTGTTTTTCTGTTAAACATATGTCTGAAAAAAAGGGCTGGATTCTTATCTAGCTTAAGCTAGAAGTTTCTAGAGCAACACCAATAAAATTAATGGAATTTTTAATCATGTGTCTGAAATTCAATTTCTTTCAGAACCTCCCTTAGGGTGTGATAGAAAATATCTTATTTATGGTTGTTTCATTTGTGGGTTGTTTGGTTGTGGGTTTCTTTTAATATATCATTTGATTAATGTAATAAGACATCTATACTAGCTTTGATATAATTATTTGACATACTTCTGTTCATGGAATAGCAATATGTACCATGATTTTTAAGGCAGAGTTAAAGTATTTCATGTTAAATTTCATGCTGCTCTGTCCTAAACTGTGATATCTACACAGTGTACATGGTTTAAAGATAGAACAGGTAGGTCTTCACTGTATTTAAGGCACTGCTGTGTCAGTACAACCAGTGACAGGTTCCCTGGTTTTGTCATATATGGAGCTGTAGGAGCTGCTAAAATCTTCTCAAGATTTCTAGAACACTGTGTAGGATATTTCTTATACATACCATCATGTGGGTGTTTGCTTAGCATGACATAACTTCAAACCATCATTGCCTTTTATCCCCTACGCAGTCTGAAGGCGTCTGACAATGCCTTCCTAATTCAAATGTGAGAAAAGAGAGACTTATCCAACTGTATTCTCCAAGTCTTTCGCTATAGATTAATCACACAGTACAGCAGCAACTACAATATTCTAATAATTATACTTTACTTTTCCCTACACAAAGCAAAGGAATTTTCAGCTACTCATATTAATCCAAGAAGTAATTTCTACAGAGGCATGTGGTTGCAATATCTGAGCCTGATCTTATACTCATTCTGTAGTAGTCCAAATGTTTGTTTTTAATGACTTTTTCAAAATTAAATCCAAGACTACCTACCTAATTAGTTTTTCTATAGTCTTTCCTATGTTATAAATTCGTTATTTCAAATTAAATTCATGTTGGGTTAAATGAGATAAAAGTTATGTAGCATTTTTGTTGTCTCCCTCTTTTATCATCTGGGATCAGTGGCCAGTTGTGAACCACATCATGAAGTACGCACTCTGCACCTGTACTGTCATGGTGCTTGGGGACCTGTCCATGGGGTGAGAACCTCCTTAGGCACACATTGTAGTCTTTCTCCTATCCCAAGAGCTTAAACTCAGAGATAGACTTCCTAGAATTCTTTGCACTAGGTTACAACTTATATTAATGTGAACATTTTTTATCTTTGAATACATATACATATATGCATACCTAAAAGTATGCCTGTAAAATGCTGTATGACATGCTGTATGACATGTTAGTCCTTAGAATATCTTTCTTACAGACAAGTTGTACCCTGCTTGAAATCTTCCTTGGAAATGCTTTGATTCATTGTATTATGAAAGTGCACTGTTTTGTCAGGATACATAAATTTCTGGCTGCATATTAATTTTGCTATAAAATGCACTGAGATGACAAGCTTCCAGCAACTCAGTCCAAGTCAATTATCTGCATCCTTTCAGGTGAAGACATCAGGACTTCATGCCATTTTTGTCATTTCATTGTTTTACACCTCAAACTTCTACAAAGAGCCAGAGCAATCTAAAATTTAAAATATCTGTTAAACTTCCCATCCCTCTGGTAAAAAACGTGGCATCTGCTTTACTGGATCAAGAGCAATTTGCCTTCCTGCAGATTAACTGGGAAAATGAAACAATCCTTGTACACCAAAACTTGCTTGAATTGTGAACTAAAATGGCCTAAGTTTAGATTCATGCATATTTGTCCCAAGTCATGCAACTCCACATCCCTCTCACCCTTACTTAAAGACCACTTCTGATGAGGGAGCTACTTTATCTGAAAAGCATCTTTGCGCATTAGCTGTATTTCCCTTGAGGCTGCCTCCAGGAGGCAAAAGTAATCCATGGAGTAGACTTTCCAGCTCTGAATCAAATAACTGAAGAATAAGAAGGCATCTTTTGTGAAGTCTTTCTTCAAGTCTTTTCCTCTGATGTTAATTCTGCCAAGGCTCTGTGCCTTGGGATATTCTGACAGAAGCTGACATATAAAAGAGTGGATGCAATACCAAAATAAATTCTAATAGCTCAAATTTTAGTTAACATTCATTAGTTATAAAAATTCTTCAGGATACTAAGTTTTTAGATACTATGCTACAAACATCAAGTAAAAACCAACTTACCATGTGCATAATGACACATATGCAAGGTTTTACACAGAGATCTTTCAGAAAAAGTATAATGTTAATGAAGACGTACAGACATCACCTTTTGTAATTTAAAACATCCTCATGATTTCTTAAGAGCTAGAGTGTAAAATTTGTAAGGGCAATGTCTCAGGTGATCTACTTCACATTTTACATAACTTCTGTGCAACCTACACCTTCAGAGAGCTTATGATGTGAAAAATGTAAAAGGTGCATTTTTTTCTTCAAAAGGAAATTTAAGAGGGTTTTTTTTTAGAAGTTTATTTCCCTGGAAGATCAGAGAGTCTTTTCCTTTATCTCTCCTTCACTTTTCCTTTTCTTTGTATGTACCAGTCTCTACTAGGGAAATATAATTCCAGATCCACACAGTAATTCAGTCTCAAACATAACCATTTTCACTATACTTCACTGGATGCATAGCTTATATCTTTAAAAATGTTCTATAACAGACAGAAAAAAAACCCTAATTGCATAAGGACAATTAAAACAATTCTTAAAGATTCATCTGCTGTTATAGTCAGGTCCTCAAATTATCTCTACTTTAAAAGGTATAAAATATTGTTTTATTTCCTAACATACTATCCAGTATATCAACTAGATAATAATTTTATTGCTGTTAAGACTAACTGAAGAATGAAGATTGAGATTCAGGATCCACAATCAGCCATCCAATTAATCTGAGGAGTTAATATAGGAAAAATATGTATCTAACTTTCACTTCTTTTTTATTCACAGTATTTTCTTGACTTTATCGCTATTTGTATGTAACATAGAACTCTGTAATGGGAGAAATGCATTAGTACTGTTTCTACAAATTGGATATCTGAGGTTACTAGATAAAAATGCAATTTTCATCTATGATAATTACTGGCTTTCATTCAAATATGATTGTAATTTATGGAGTAATATCTTAGCTAGGTGATTAATTGATCAAAGATGTCTTCCTAGAAGGGCAGAATAATCAATACACATCAGCACCAAGGTGCTACAGCCACTACAATACATCACAAATTAATGTTTCTGGGTCCCATTTGTCCTAAACATTAGTAACAAATAGACATTAGGCCAAACTTACAGTGTCCCTATAATAAGCCAACCTGATTTAGAAGGATAAATTTGAACCTGCCTTTCAGCTGTTCAGCCTGTCAAAATTTGTGATCCCAATTAGCATTTGTTATGTCCTAATGGTCATTTTATTATACCTATTCCTTTGAAAGATACTGAGTTTTCAGTCGTAACAACAGTACAGTAAGCCTGTCACTGCAGCTGGTTTTGTCATACACAGTCACATTTACACATTGGTACCTTTAGGCAAGTAGCTGAGTGCACTTATCAACATTTCCTAATGCACTTATATTTGTAAGACAAAGTAGGAATTCAAGAATCATCATAAAGAGTGCTTCAAAGAGGTACAGGAAGCTTGATTGTCACTTTAGGAAATTATGAACACTTTAGAATATATAGGTCATGTGAGAAATTCTTGGAGGCTAGCAGAAGTCTTTAGAAGTCTGGTTATACTACATAATGCTAATCAATTATTTCTTAACATGCACAGTGCAAAACCCAGCTGAACTCTGGTAAGTGGCAAAGGTGTTAGAAAAGGACACGTTCTTCTGAAGGGCTCTTCTGGCTTACTGGGTCAGGAAAAAAAACTCAAACAATTGTTGGAAAGGGAGAAGAGGTGATATGGACACCTTAGGCGAGATAGAAAGCAAACAAACTGATCAGAGGTGAGTGTTAGAGAACTAGTATGGACACAAAGGAACAGTAGGAGGGAAAAACAGATCATTGGTGAAGCACTTAATGAGGTAGAAAGGTAGTTGATTTGGCAGCTAATTTTGGAAGGTTAGAAGTACATTAATAATGACTTATGGAAGAAGGGGAAGAATTATATTTGCAATAGTCAGGAAGAAGAAGAAGAAGGAAGAAGAAGAAAGGAAGAAGGAAGGAGGAAGGAGGAAGGAGGAAGGAGGAAGGAGGAAGGAAGAAGGAAGAAGGAAGAAGGAAGAAGGGGAAGGAGGGGGAGGATCCTGGAAATATCTATGGGGTGGTCAGGCACACACTGGAAAATGCAGAGATTGTCTCACATGTTACATCCAGAGTAAGACCAAAGGCTTATGAAGAAGACAGAAAGGAACAAGGCATGAGAAAGTTAAGACTTTTTTTTTTTTGAGTTTTGGCCAAATTACATTTTAACAATCAATAGTCTATGCAGTAGGATTATTGTTAGTAATCAGGAATGTGAAGGGCTGGATGTCATGCTGTTGGGCAGTATAGACAGCTTGTAAGAGACAGCACATAAAATCTACATAAAGAGTGACACACAGGAGAAATAATCATGTCAGTTTTACAGACAGGAAAACCCATATCAGTCATTTATTAGCAAATTGCTTCAAACATCAAAATCTTATTGTTGCTATTAATTTTAAGTATGCATTTGTAAGCTGTGCTGACCTGTGTGAAAAGAGTAGAAACTTTGGTGTGCATTCTTGTCTAACAGAAGTGCAGACAGAGAGGGAAATACTATCCTCCTTCTTTCAGTGCTTGCCTTTATGGTGCAACTCTTCCAAGACAGACATGGAAAAAAATATAAACTGCAACACCTTTTCTGCAACAATGACCTTTTCAGAAGTCATTGTTGAAGGAGAGTAGCTAGTAGCTAAACTGAATACCATTACAAAATTAGTAGTTACAGTAGGAAAAATATTGCTCCTACCTTGAAATAGGAATGTCCTCATGGAAGACATATTCCTGAATAGCTATTCCACATAGACTGCTTCCATAATCCTAGACAGGTGAACTACTACAGTCCTTGCATGTGATACCTCAGAGGGGATTGCCTTTCAGTGTTTGCAGTCAAGGAGCCAAATCATAAAACTAACAAAAGACTGATTATAAGATTATATATGGAAGTTATCAAAGTACAATAACATGTAGCTAAAAATAAATTTATTCAGATACCAGACAATTTTAGAGCTCAAGTAGTTGTTCCTTATAACAGAATCTCCCTTAAACTGGAGTACAGCCCTACTTAATGACTTTATGATATCAATATCATTATTGACATCCTACCTAACATTTTGTTGGAAATGTAGGGGATTTGTGAGATACAAATGTGTATTTGAAACCAGAAGATTATAAATGCAGAACTTAATTGCATAACTTGTAGCTATCCTTTGTGTTAGCACTTTCTTAATCTTTTATACCAAATGCAAAAGCCTATAACAAAATATTTAAAATTGACATTCTGAAGACTAGAATTTCAATATTCAATAATAAAACAATATAACTGCAACAAATACACATCCTCAACTTTCTCATCATGTAGCACAATATAAATATTCTGAGACTATTATACTGTTCCATTAAATGCACACTGAAGGAAAAAATTGCACACCAGTCAAATCTATATTCTGGTGTAATGAAACTTGCCTCTTTAGACTACTGTCCAGTAACATTAAGAAATAAAATAACCAAATTATTATGATTATCTATGCTCAAATATTTTAAAATGTATTTTCTATTCTCTGGGAAATCTGATGTTTTCTAATAGATGCCACTTCAGCAATGAAATATTTAAGACAATTCTTTTTCTGCTCAAAGCAGAAATTGTTGTCATTTATAGAAGCTGCAAGTATTTGGAAACAAAAGCTTCTATTAATAAAGGTGGATTTAGAGTCTGTGACTGTTCATCATTTGTGAACTTGCCAATGATGTGTTTGGTGTTTGGAGCTGACAAAACACAGAAGCAGATGATTTCTTTAGGTTTCCTTATAATCAGCAAATAGCTCTCTAAAACAGACTGAAAACTGCTAAGACACCAACTTGGTGTTTAGCAGACCAACTTTTATTTTCTTAGCTATAATTTTCTTTTGCATGCATAGGGAAGTTATTTAGGACAAAATCCAAATTCCACAGAAGTCAATGTCAAACCTTCATTAACCTACTGAAGTCCAAACTCAATTTACATTTGTTATTTGCTTTTTTTTGCTTTTTGTGAATAAAATAGAAATAGAATCTCACACAGTTTCTCTTTTTTATTTAAACTGTAAGAACTTTAGTGCATGGCCTCTCTTTTGTGCATAATATAAATTTAAGTATTTTATACATATTTAAGTATCTTAAATGTAATTTTTTACTTTGCTTCCTTTATCTTCTTGATTTGTGCTCTTTTCAGAACAAGGATGAAGCATATAGAAATATATAATGTTTAGTTTACACATATATATACACACACACAACATATAAAACATACCTTTTTCACACACATTCATACAAATGTGTTAGTGTTGGGAAAAGGCCTGGGAACAGTGATCAGGACTCAATATGAGTTACAATCATGTTACAACTTTATTACTGTCTATGCTTCACTTATATGTTTCTTGCTTATTACTGATTGGCTACATACAGTTCACACGCTCTAATACATATTATGATTGGTCTACATACAGCAAGCATGCTTGAGCACCCTGGCCCACTCCCCCCTCCAGTGCAGGGAAGCGGCGGTTCTGCCCGCTTCTCCCTGTAGGTGCAGCCTCCCCCTTTCTGCACCTCCCAAGTCTCCTGTTTTTGGTCAGCGCGCCCTGGGAAAGAGGCCTGTTCATTGATTGTTTTATTGCTTTGTCTTCCTCTTATCACTTGCTCAAGGATGGTTCATGACCATCTGCTGGCTTGTTCATGCTTGCAGCCATGTATTCATGTCCACCCTGCTCCTTGAGCCATTCCTCGACAATTCCCTTTTCTTCTTTATGAACAAGCCAGACCTGTGAAAACAACCACTGCGCAGCCTTGCATATACAGCCTAAAATGCATCCCCCTATTAGCAGAATCACTATCAAAACTATTGCTATACTAATTAACTGCTTAACTAAGTCTAGCATCCACCAGTAATACCCCATCCCCAAAGCCAGTCGTCGAATCCTTCTCTCAATTGCAGTTTTTTCACTCCTACTTTCAGCATCTGTACGCTCCTGTGAATAGACTCAAAAATGGTCAGAGAGATTCATGCAGGACATGCCTTCAAAATCTTCGCAACCATGTCCCTGTGCCAATAACAGGAAGTCGATTGCTACCCTGTTCTGTAATGTGGCGTGTCTCACACTATCCACATCAGTCAACAATCCTTCAAGAGCAACAGAGGTAGCATTAGTTTGTTTGCCAAGCCAACATCCTAGTTTATTTAGCTGGCTTAGAGCTCCAGCAGCAGCTACTCCTGGCATACAAAAAGGAAGCGGTGATAATTTCCCCAGGGCTCCAAAATTTTACTTGATCATTACATTCCCTATCAAAGGCATGAACCCAGCGTCTTTTCATTTGTTAAAAATCATCGTTATGTTAGGGGTAAGTAAAGTTAACCTGCCCAAGGTACATGGTCCTCTGTTCATGCGAGAGGGAACACCTCCCCATGCTCTGTCGCCACAAATCAAAAATACACCTTTTGGCAACTGGAGGGGCATATGGGACGATCAAGATTGATTTCTTGCTGTATAGTTACACCACGCTGTAGAATTGTGATAAATACTCAGAGTGGCATTAACATTTTGCCCCTTTCTCATTGTATTATAGGTGTAATTGAAATATATACATGTGTCTACTTTTACTGATCCCAACTATTCTAATTCCTGCGGCTCCTCTGTCACCTGGGGTAGGTGGGCATATATACTATCCCAATTGTCGACTATTGTGCTGGCATTAGCTGGACTTATATTCATTAGTATGCTCTGCTGGGTTAAAGGCCAATCATCTAGTGGCAGCCCCACTAAACAGGTAGAAAAAGGGTTCTCTGGATTTGCTACGGATAAGCACATCCTATCTTCACCAGTCACATTTGCAAGTGTTACCCAGACATTTTGCTTAGATTGAGGTACCAGCCATCTGCTGGCTAACTGTAACTGGAAATTGACTCTGAGCAGGATCCAGATCAGACACGATCGCAGGCTTGGTCCACTTCACAGGAACCCACAGCGGACCATCATCTGTGGAAACACACATATAACCTCTACCATTATACAACACTGGGACGGGTCCTTTCCAACTTCCATCTTTTGGGTCCCTATATCTGATTTTGATAACCTCTTGTTTTTTATGGATCTCTTTACAAAAATGTTTACTGATAGGTGGTTCCTCTCCGTCTCCCACTATGTTCAAGTAGTTTAATACAAACAGGGCCTTATTCAGCCTTTCCTCCTGTACTGATGGTACGCTTTTCAATTTTAGCAACTGCTTCTTCAACACTTGGTGGGAACGCTCAATGATTGCTTGTCCAGTGGGAGAGTGAGGGATCCCAGTAATGTGTTTGATTCCCCATTCTCTACAAAAGATTTCAAATCTGTTCCAAATATACCCAGGTCCATTATCTGTCTTAATTACCTGAGGTACTCCCAACACTGCAATGGCATTGGTCATATGTCGGCACACATGCATCGCTGTTTCCCCTGTCTGTGCCGCGGCCCACATGGCCGCTGACCAAGTATCTATACGTACATGCACAAATTTTAACTTTCCAAATTCTTTTACATGGGTGACGTCCATTTTCCATATCTCATTACTTTTTAGTCCTCGAGGATTTACACCTCCTCCTAATCCAGGCTCCTGCAAAGCACTGCAGTCAGGACAGATGCGAACTATTCCTTTAGCCTGTTCCCATGTTAAATCGAATCCCCTTTTTAGTCCCCTTGCATTTTGGTGAAAGGTTGTGCGACTCAATCTGGCTCTTTGAAAACTGTCTTCAGGGGTTGCTATTGCTACTGCTTTATCTGCCCTAGCATTTCCTTCTCCTAAGCCTATTTCCAACTAATGGCTCCTAATGTGGGCTATAAAATACGGTTCTGTTCGTTGTGCTAATAGTCCCCTTAATTGTATCAATGTCCGTCCTAATTCCTCATTCTTTAATATTCGTAATTCAGCATCTTCTATTCTCTTTACTATGCCTACTACATACTGTGAGTCACTAATAATATTCACTGTGTCTTGATGCCAATTTCTTAATGCCCATACTACTGCTTTTAATTCCAACGTTTGATGTGAATCGGTTTTCTTGCCTTTTATCACATATTGATCCCTTTCTGTCCCCTTTTTCCAAACACATGCGGCCTTGGGTGATTTGCGACCTGCATATGTGAACACTGTTTGCCCTTTTACTGGAGTATGGGACTGAACTGGGCGAATTACCCATTTTCTAACTTTTATGACTTGCCACAATTCCCCTTTTGGTTGTCTATTATGAATCTGCCCTGTATAACCCAATAATGATTCCGCGAATTTATCAGATTGGCTAATCCACCATTCCACATCTGACCCTGCTACAGGTATACTGATGTCATTAGGTTCATTCCCTGATAGATCTACCCATCTTTTTCTTCCTTTCTTTATAAGTGCAGCTACCACATCAATCCGAGTCAAAACAGTTGTTTTTGGCTGTATTGGAGGGAATAGCCATTCTAATATTTGAACTTGTGAAGGTTTGTTTCTATTTCTGTTTGCTCGTACTGTGCCAGTGGCATCATCGTGGCATGCCTCTCTTGGCCCATTTCCCTTTTCTTCTTTATGCCACTGACATAGTATTGTGCATGTTGATGGTTCCAAACAAATTAACAATGTTTTTGGCAGAAATTCACAAAATCTGGACGCACTAATCGTTTCTATTATTTGAAGGATGACATCTACAGCTTGCCATTGTTCAGGTGTTACAACAATAGAAGTTTCAGCTCGGGTTCCCCTCAGTAGTGGTACCAGTGGTGCCACCTTATCATTGGATATGCCCACAATATTGCGGACCCATTGGACATCTCCTAAAACTTGCTGTAGATCTGTTATTGTTCTTAGTTATGGACGTGTGGCTGGTTTTTGTGGCCTAACATGCATGTTCGTTATAGTCTACCCCAGATATCACCAAGGCGATGTTCATTGAATTTTTTTCCAGGGCTACCGTCAATCCCTTTGACTGCAAATGTGTAACTAACATTGCCAACTGTTGTTCACTAATTTTGTCTTTTTGGGCAACTAAGATGTCATCCATGTAATGATAGATCAATGCCTTGTGCCATTTTAGTCGTATGGGTTTTAGTGCCCATTGTACATATAACTGACATAAAGTCGGGGAGTTTTTCATTCCTTGTGGCAACACTACCCATTCATAACGATCTGCAGGGTCATGCTTATTAATCTTTGGTACAGTAAAAGCAAAGCGGTTACAATCTTGTTCAGAAAGTGGGATAGAAAAACAACAATCTTTAAGATCAATTATCAACACATCCCACCCCTCTGGCACCATCCCTGAGTGAGGTAGACCGGGCTGTAGGGCCTCCATGTCTTGCATTTGTTAGTTTACTTTTCTGAGATCATGAAGGAGGTGCCATTTTCCACATTTCTTTTTATTGTAAAAATGGGTGTGTTCCAGGGGCTGGTAGAGGGTCTTATATGTTCTTTTTCCAATTGCTCTTGCACTAGTTCTTGCACGGCACTGAGTCGCTCAAAGTTTAGGGGCCATTGCTCCACCCATACCGGATCATCCAATTTCCAGGTTATTGCTAGAATGGGTGGCGACTCTGGAGTGGCCCTCAGGATAAATTTGATCCAATTGTCACTTTGTCTGATACCTGGGCTAAGACATCCCTCCCTAATAGCCCAAAAATATTGGGCAGAAGGGGCATGATGAGAGGTTTTATTGACACTGCTTGGCCTTCTGGAAAACAAAATTGTATAGCTTCCTTGCTGCGTTGTGGCAAACACTGCTCTCCTACTCCTCCGATGTTTTGATCATATTTTTCCAATCACCAGTCTGAGGGCCATGCAGCCTGATCAATCACAGTTACATCATCTCCAGTGTCTGCTAAGATATATAACCTTCTGTTATCTGTTCCCCTTTTCAATGTCATTGGTATTACAGGTCTGTTCCACAGTGGCAGGGTCAGGCAAGCAATCACACCGGTGGAACCAAAGCCCCCAGGCCTTTCTCTTTGACTTGTTTTGTGCCAAGATGGTGGTAATGCTATCAATTGTGCAATTTTAGCTCCCTTTGGGACCGATAATGGTCCCATTTGGGCATGTGTCATGATTTTAATATTGCCCGTGTAATCAGCGTCTATTACCCTGGGAACTACCAGTATTCCTTTGCTTCCAGCAATAGAGCACCCTAATAAGAGCGCCCCTATATTCTTTTTAGGAGATAATGGCCCATTGACATCAGAGGGGATAAGGTCCACCTTGTCATTTGTTATCATGATATCTATTGTGATTGCCAGGTCCACTCCCAGGCTCCCCTGGGTTGCTGGGCAGCAGGACCCTGAGAGCTTGCAACCATTTGTGTCGGAGTGTGGTTGCTCGCACTCCGCTTGGATCCCTGCTGGCATATCAATTTTGCATGATTTCTATTGACAATTATCTCACCACACCGAAGCTCTACATTGCTTTCTGAAATGCCCTTGCTTGCCACACCTAAAACACAACCCTCCATTGCTTCCACCCTGGGGTGTCACTGCTGCAAGTACTGTCTTTACAGATTCAGCGATTGCAGTAGCTTGTGCCTGAGGGTCTACTGCACCTTTAACAGCCTCAGCAATCATTGCAGCTTGTTCTTGTTGCTGTGCTCAACTCATGCGAGCTACCATTTGGTCCACTCCTGCTTCCCTGGGCAAAGTCGAAAGTATTCCCTTTTCATTTTAATTAGCATTATCATATGCTAAAATTCGTAACATTTGTTGTTTCATTTCCTCAGATAGTTCACTGTTGCCCAGCAAAGTCTCCCATAAATGATCCACAAATTTAGAATAATCTTCTCTAGGCCCCTGTCTCACGCTTGCAAAGCTTGGATTTCGCAGCTCATCTGTAACTAAAAATAGGGCCCTCTGCACCAGATCAGCTGATTTTACCCAGATTTCAGGGGAATACGTGGCCTGTACCTCTTCCAAGGCATAATTCCCCCGTCCTGTCAACATATCAGGGTTTATGCCATCAAGAGGGTTGCCCGGTTGTCTAGCTTTGCTACATTCATCCACCGACAGTCTGAGCCATTCACTTTCCCACAGCAAAAATTTATAGGGGGTCAAAATAAGTCTGGCTAAATTACGGCTATCATGAGGGATCATCTGTTCAGCAGTAAAGATACAGTTTAAAACATGCCGAGCCGCTTCTGAACGAATGCCGTTCTGCACAATTGCTTTGCACTGTTGCATCAATTTCCAATCATGTGGATGCCATTGCATTACCCCCCCCCCCCCCCCATTACCACAGGACATGCTATAGATCCGACAGCCTGCCAGTCTCCCTCTAAAAACAGCATCCCTCACCAACCCAGACCAGCATCTCTGCAGGAGACATTTCCCCCCCCCGTTCCCCTGCTCACCGCCCCCTGCAGTTCCCTCTTATCTGTTTTATATGGTGGTGGCCGATCGTTTGAGTCCACGGGGGCTGAAGAGTTTCCAGGGGGTTCCTTTTGTGACTCGGTCCACAGGGTCAGCTGTCGCAGACTTCCCAAAACTTCCGACAGTAACTTTTCTATGGGGGTTGAGGCGGGTCCCGGCTGCAGTGTCAATCATCTGGACTGAGTGGGGGTTGACTCCACAGTAGATGATTCCGCAGTGATCAGCGGTGAGTCAGGTTCTTGAAGCCTTACAACATCTGAAGCGGGTTTAGACTCCAGACAACAAGGGGTTAATAGTTATCATCAGGGTGGTTTGGGTGAGGGGATTTTCACCCAGGTTGCTGCTCCTTAGGACAGACTGCCCATTCTTCCTCTCCTCCCTGTTCAGATTTTTCTTTCTCTCCTTCTCCTTCTGACATCCTTTTTACCTCTGCGGCTGTCTTACATTGATATTTAATAGTGCCTCTTTTGGGTGCAGCCTCCATCCTGAATCCAAAAAATTTCTGTAATCAGCTGGGCTTAAAGTCAGGGACAGGCGCAGGACCGATAACTTCAGCCGCAGCCAGAGCAACTCTTTGCTCAGTTTTCATTTGTGAGAGAGTGTTAGAAGTCTCGTGCCATATTGGTCCTAGTTGTCTTGCTTCTTTGTCCCCACTTATTGTACAGTCCCACAGCACATTTTCAACCTCCCTCCACTCCTGGGGACTGAACGCTAATGATAAATCCTTTAAATGGCCATTTTGCTTAGCCAATCTAAGCAGTTTCTCGACCTGACCTCCTCTTGTTTCCTACTGATGCCTCTCTTAGAGAGTATACTACTGAGTAAGGAGGCAGTCATTCGCAGCTCCATACTCACCCTCGTTGCCGGCGGGTCGCGACCCTGCTACTGCAGACCCTTATGTTCGTCTGACTAGTGATGCACCTTTCTTCTTCCTCAATCCTGCCTCTGAGCTTTGGCCCAGCTCTGGTCCTGCCTCTGAGCTTTGGCCTGGCTCAAGTCGTCGGCTCTGGTTCTGGTTGTATCACGTCGGGGTCACCATTTGTTGGGAAAAGGCCTGGGAACAATGATCAGGACTCAATATGAGTTACAATCATGTTCAACTTTATTACTGTCTATGCTTCACTTATATGTTTCTTGCTTATTACTGATTGGCTACATACAGTTCACACGCTCTAATACATATTATGATTGGTCTACATACAGCAAGCATGCTTGAGCACCCTGGCCCACTCCCTCCTCCAGTGCAGGGAAGCGGCGGTTCTGCCCGCTTCTCCCTGTAGGTGCAGCCTCCCCCTTTCTGCACCTCCCAAGTCTCCTGTTTTTGGTCAGCGCGCCCTGGGAAAGAGGCCTGTTCGTTGATTGTTTTATTGCTTTGTCTTCCTCTTATCACTTGCTCAAGGATGGTTCATGCCCATCTGCTGGCTTGTTCACACTTGCAGCCATGTATTCATGTCCTTGGCTCCTTGAGCCATTCCTCGACATGTTAGCAGTTGCATGGATGTAGATCCTCATTTCAACTTTTCAGGTATAATGAAATATGAAGGTGAAAACAAACTTGAGGTCATCTGCCTGCATTCTGACCTGTCCAGAAATGAGGAACCTCCACTTATCAGAACAGGGAGTTGAACAGGGCTACATTACACCCAAACAAATAGGCCACACATTGAATTTACAGCTGTATGTTCCCTGGATCAGCTTTGCTCTGTCTCCAATTGCATCCACATACATCTAAATCCTTTCTTGTAGTCATGACGTTCAGCATTGCCCTAAAATATAATAATCACTTTAATACTTTAAAATTCCTGTATTTCAAGGATCACTTTTAAATTTTTTTTCTATTTAACGCTATCGAAAAATAACATGCAGTTATTGAATTTTCCTGTGCAATGATAGGGAACCTCTTCCCAATAATTTAAATGGGGAATTAGATCTAATAGTGTTGTGATTTTTTTCTATACACTCACTGTTATTTCTTTCTAATGTTTAATAATGTTTATTTTATTTTTTAACATTTTTTTCATCACAAAAATTAGGGATCAGCTTTTTGTTGCTTATCCTCCGTTAAGCAAAGAGGAGTTGGGCAAGGACTGTGGGATTGTCTGCTTCTACAGGGCAGAAGAGAATATATTATTTCATTATGTTAACAGGTTTGAAGTAAAACATAATGACCACAGAAACACTCTGTGGTCTTAATGTATGTCATCTATCTAATGCCCTGAGAAAAAGATATCATATTCCATGTATTTAAATTTGCTTCTCCAATAAAGCTGCTGTTTTGTTGTTCTAAATTTTGAAAAATCACAGGAGGTATGTTCACAAAACCCATTAACAAATAAGTTTGTGCTCACACTTTCCACACACTGTTTTGAAAATTGATCCCTGAGGGCCTAATTAGCTATTATGCACTTTTCCTGCTGAAAAAGGAAAAGAAACTTTTATGCTTAAAATAACTCAGCAACCAAAATCTTCCAGAAGATTTAATTTCTCTTATTCAGTATCTCACCTTAGATTTAAGCAAATCCCACGGGACTCAATGCTAGCACATAGTGAAAGGATCACACAGATTCAACCCACCAGATATCAGTATATGTCATATGCATAAAAAGCTGCAAATATAGCATGTCTTAATCTTGACAGGTGCTAAATCCTCTTAATTTGTTGAAATTAGAGATGAAAGACGAGAAGCTGGACCCTTCTAAAGAATGAACTGAAAGCGTGGATGCTTGTGTAACACATTTGAAAAGAAAAAGATGACAACAATGAATATGAGAAGTTGGCAGAAAAGGCAGGATATGATTATAATGACTTGGAAGTCTCACTTTAAGACCTCCATGATGTCAGGAGTGGGCATCTTTATTGTTTTAATCTCTCAAGCATGGTACTAGTTTGTCCACAGCATTTAGCAAGTGAGAGCTCAGCTCCATGTAAACCATAAAAGGACAAGAATTGTCCCTCATTGAAATGTTTCTGAGTGTGGAACTTCTCAGAAAAATATTATTCAAAGTACCTGGGACAGCATTTTCCTTATCTTCAATATCTGCTTACTCCCACTTACACATTCACATTGTCCCATTGAACCATTAACATTGTTCCATAAAGATCAAAATTCTTTCCCTTCATAGTCACCATCTATACGTTTGTAGGTGGAATCCTCACATTAGGAGTTCTTGTAAATCATCTGTCTTCATTTTACTAAGAGACACTACCTGGGAATCCAATCTATTTGATAAATGTTGGGCTTTGGGATACTTAGTCCTTGCTCAGAACAACAACAAAAAATTTAAATGATGTTATTAAAAAACAAGAATGAGATTAATACAGCTCTTAATTTTGGCATCACAATTTTCAGAAAACAAATAAACTGTAAATTTTCATTATGATTCAGACTTCTCAAAGGTTACTAGAGTACTTTAAAACTACTGTAGAATAAAAAAAAAACCACCACCATAACAACAATTTGTTCTTGAAGAAATAAAAAAAATAATCCAGATGTTCCATTTTGAGAAAGATTAAATTAAGTGTTTTGGCCTTAATGATATTAAAACACTAAAAATTCTGAAAGCAAAATATGCTAAAATGTATATCTTTTCTATAAATGTTTTACTTTCAACAAATTGTCACTTTACATAAAAATATATTTTGTGAAAAGTTAAAAGAATAAATTATTTGAACCACATCTAGTTTAATAGTAAGAAATATGATCTAGCTTTAACTGAAGGTGAAAGACTATTTCCTACTAGAGGATGGATTCAAGAAATGTTACATCACAGTTTGAAAACCCTTACGTGAAAAACTATATATTTTGTATTCTGAAGGCTAAAACTTGTGTTAATCAGCAGAAGTTTAGAGAAAGAGAAATGTAAAAGTAACTACCTTTGAGTGGTTTAACTGGAAAGTCAACAGCATCTGAAGTGGTAGATGGATTGTAGGTTTTACAGCATGGCAGTGTAGTCAAACAAAAGACTTGTCAAATACACACTGTTAGTAACATCTAAAGACATCAAATGATTAAATATTGTTAATAGTAATGGAAATGTTCAAAGAATAAATGTCAGTGGTTTTCTTTTCCCATAATCACACACAAAATAAAATGAATATTAGCACTGAAGTAACATAACCACATCACTACAGAATGCAAATGAGTTACACGTGATCACCCAGATATGCATACCTCACTCTAAGCCTTTCTCTGAAATTTACTTTTTTGACGAAATCACATTAAAAGGAAGAATTGCCATTCCGAGTCCAAGCATTTTTGAGTTATGTTAAAAGACTATGACAAAACAACATTGAGGATAATTCATTGCCAATTCATTTCTTAGTCTATGTTGACTCATCCATAATAGATATAAATCTGGTATTTTGGAATACTCATTTATAATGGGACTTGGTGTTCCTTTGTAAAACACTTAGAAAAAAATCATTGATAAAGATATGTTTTCTTTTGGTTTTCTGATAACCAATGTTTCATCTCCATATCACCCAAGCTAAATTTATCCCTTGATATTTCCACTGATTCCAATAAAGTTCAGGCATGAAGAACTTCAGTATTTTTTTTAATAAGGAATTTTTTTTAATGCCAATGCTGTATCAAATTATTACTGTGGGAAGTAGCAAGCAAAGCAAATTGAGAGATAACACAGTCATAGTGCGAATCATATGCACTATAAGCACTAAAGGGATAAAGGGCAGTATGGTTTTCCTGATGGAAATCCATACCACATAAAAATACATAGACGAGCATTTTAATAGATCTTACATATTTTTTTATTTAATTTCAGATTCTAAATTCACATTTTATATTCTCCCAGATATTAAGGGTTTTAAATAACTTGCACTTATTGTGTATTTTGCAATTATAATAAGCTTGAGCAATTATAGAGAGATTTTTTCCCATTTATTTCTGATTTGATACTTTTCCAAAAGCATGAAACGCAAATAAAATCTTTGCAATTCTAAAAGAATGAGAAAGGGTGCAAAAAGCTATTTGTAAGTAAGTTAAAAAGGTCAGAGTCTCTTATCAACCTCTCAGCTTAAAAAAATGAGTGTGGGGAACAGAAATCTACACTGGCATGCAATAGCAAAAAAATGAGTAAATGTCAGCAGTGCCTAACAAAAAAAAAAAAAAAAGAGATTAAAATTATGTTAAATATTGGTTAAGAATGGATCTCACATGATATCTCAGAATTGTTGCTATTTTAGGGGATGAGAAGCAAAGATTTTAATTATAGACTGTTTCCAGGGTGCTCCAGTCTCTGGAGTAACAGGAGCTGCCTCCAGATTTAAGGTCCTTTAGATGTGCAGAAAGTCAGCCTACCACTTCCACTGACTTTATTCAACATGAGCATCCTTTTTCTATCTTCTCTTACCACGTGCACTTCACTATTTTCCCATGGACATTACTGTCGCCACAGTTTTACCTACTACAGGAGCTACAACCCTAAGCAAAGATTACACTCCTTCTGCATTTGTGCAAAGAGCAGCTGCCACATTCATTTGTCTACACCTTTGCCTATGTCCAACTGAGATGAGGACTGATGGTGCCATTTTTTATGCAAGAGGAAGGTGTTAGTGGCTGTGAGTGGATGTAGGGGTGGCAGATGCTTAAACGTCTCTGTTCCCCACTCCTTCCCTCATTCCTGAAACAACGGAATAACGTACATTAGACACATGGAGAATTGAAGTCTGTGTTTTAATTAACTTTGTATCTATGATGGGACAGGCAGTCTATGGTCAGTTACCAAAGGACAGGCGTAGTTATTCAGACTGGCATATGGTTCTTAAAGTTTGAAGTTATGGGCAGGAAAAAAGAAAAAGATTGCTCTTTCCATACAAACTTTGTAAAAAAAAAAAAAACAAACCACTGTGAGAAGCTTTTCTTAGAATCACGTATATGTGTACTGAATGTCGGTGTCAAGATTTTGTTGGCAGGAGGGCTGCAGGAGTGCACTCTGTGAGAAGAGTTCTGTGTCCCACAACAGACCCACCACCAGACACAGCTGAGCACATCAGCCAAGCTGGTGGCACATCTGGCAAAACATACATAAAAAAGTGCAAAATGATGCCTGGTATGTGAGACTTGAGGAAAAAAAAAGTAGGAGAAACAAACATTTGAGCACCAAAGTGAGAGAAGGAGGGTAAGGAGGTGCTGCAGCCTCTGCAGCAGATACCCACACTGCAACTTATGGAGGACCCCACTACTGGAGCAGGTGGATGTTCCATGAAGGAACTGTGGCCCATGGAGAGCACACACTGGAGCGGGTTTATCCCAAAGGACTACAGCCTGTGGGAAGGACCCACACAGGAGCAGGGGACAAGTGTGAGGAGGAAGGAGCAGTGGAGAGGAGCTGTTACGGACAGACCATAGCCCCGACTCCCCATTCATCCCGTTGTGGCGATAGGGGAATTGGGAAGGCAGGAGTAAAGTTGAACCTGGGGAAAAGGTTTTAGGAAAGTGTGTTTATGTTTTTTTGTCTTTGTTTCTCACCATCCAGATCTATATTAATCGACAGTAGATTGCATTTATTTTCCCCAAGACACGTCAGTTTTACCAATGATGATAATTGTCAGGTGAACTTCCTCTCTTTAATTCAAGCCACAAGCTTTTCCATCCCATTTTCTCCCCCTGTCCTGTTGAGATGAAGCAGTGAGAGAGCATCTGGGTGGGCATCTGGCAGCCAGCCAAGGTCAACCTACCACAATATGGTTAAATAATGAAGAATTTAAAAAAGGAAGAATGCAACATGAAATTACTGATTAAAAATACTGTATTTGGAAAGTAAAAGTTAATAATTACTAAATGCTTATGAACATCCATCATAATGTTTATTTTTCAGTAAAATTTAATTGTAGAAATGTGTAAGCTTTCACAGAAGTTTAAGCATGAAAGTAAAAGTTAGATAAGGTATATTCTTTAAATGAAGCCTCATGAAGCCTAAATAAAGCTTTTCAACTATAATGCCTGGACAGCTCAAACATATTTCAAAAAGCACAACACAAATGAATTACATAGAACTGTTGGAGTTCTTGTTATGTTGGGGTTTTTTTGTTGCTTTGATTTTTAAAGTTAAGCATTTAGTATTTGGAATAGCACAAATAACTTGAGATAAAAGTGGAGGAGTTATCTTTAAGACCTTCACAGCTTTGTCTACCATGAATAAGTATTTCCTTAAATTTACAGTATTTCAAAAATACTATATTTCTACACAAAGCTTTGGACAGCTGCCCCATCTTACTGCTGTAGCAATCTGGATAAATAAATATTGAACCTGCCCCTTAATGATTAAAAAAAATTTTTTAAGAAAGAAAATGAAGCACTAAGGTAGTTTTCAAAACAAAATCCCATCCATCTGTCTGCAATAGATTGCAGTAGTGCCAAGCTTCTGGCTTTGAAATATCCAACAGGCTGTAACTTAGGTAAGAAAACTGCAGACCATTCTCTTCTCTAATTTTTCTACTAAGCATAAAAGGTTTACTGCATTATTTGGGCTGTCAGGATATAGAAAACATCGTTGCAACTTACTTTCTAATGAAGTAACTCTGCCTTTAAGAGAAACCCATATCTAAATAAGGTAGGGTCACTGTTTCTGGATATGGTGAAATTGTAATTAAAACTTTACCAGGGAA
The DNA here is from genome assembly GCA_025345505.1 of Todiramphus chloris collaris. Classification (NCBI taxonomy): domain Eukaryota; kingdom Metazoa; phylum Chordata; class Aves; order Coraciiformes; family Alcedinidae; genus Todiramphus; species Todiramphus chloris. The sequence continues at coordinate 22,386,530 of JANVCC010000017.1, forward strand.
ATATCTGTCGTTGTGGGCTGTTGGTCTATGGTAATGGAGTACTGTTGTTCTTTGGAGGTAGTAGGTTCTGTCATATATTTAGCTGGGAATGTCTTATGTTTAGTGTAGATTACATATTGTGCAAAGAACTATAAGGTATTGTGAAGAACAGTAAACTCAGTAGTATACTTTTTAAATGCATATTTGCTTACTCGATGTGTTGCACTTATGAGACTCATTATTACAAATTATATGGCATCCAGAACCTAAGTTATAAAGGAAAGTATAAATATGAAAAAAAATAGTTTCAGTTCTAGAAAAAAAATAAACTGTATTCAAGGTATGCACTTATATACCATATCCAAGGACTCAGAAACTGATTCAGGTACTTGTTAAATAATAAGTATAATTGGTAGCTTTCATTGTTTCCCTTAGCATTTTGAAATATACCATCTGACAAAGGAAAAGGGGAAAAAAAAAAAAAATAAAGGGGGGG
>JANVCC010000017.1:22387104-22503244 GCA_025345505.1 Todiramphus chloris collaris
ATAAGGAAAACGAAGAAAACAAAAAAAAGGGAGGCTGGTCTGAGGGGGGGGGAGAAAAAAAAAGCATGGCTGTTAACACCTTGACCTGCTCAGCAATAGCTTGTCCTCCCTAAAGTCAGGATGCAATTTGAGCTATTGGAAGATCACACCATTCTCTATTATCCTTTTACTGATGCAAGAAATGTGCCAAACACTGCATTTCAGAGTTCTCATCCAAAGTGAGACAAGGTCTTTAATACATGACATCTGGCTTCCTGCCTCTTTTCCTATGCTCTCTGAATAGCATATGTCCCTCAATGCCAGAAGTATGTCTAAGGCACTAGATGAAGAAACATCCTTAGAAATTATGCAGTGGTTAGCACATGCCCTCCAAAACTGAAGCTGCAGAAGCCTCCTGTGGAGCAGAGGGGAATATTATTTGTAGTTCTAGGCTGAGCATTAATCACAACAAGGTCAGACACAGAAGCAAACCCTATACATTTAAATGATTCAAAGCTATCAAACTGAGCTTGTAACGTTATGTTTTTACTATAGCTATCAATGCTTTCCCTCATATTGCTTGTCAGACTCGCAGGCTTGTTCTATCTCTGAATACAAGTCCTTGCTAGCAGTGATGGGTTTCCCCCATGCAATTATATGGAATTTCCCACCAGGAATTTCTAATGCTGACTAGGCAGGTGGGTTACCACATGCGAATTTGTTTTGCATAGCACAACAGGATGTAGGAAATAAGAATAAAAGCAGCAACCATTCTCACTAAAGGTCATTTGAAAGCTCATAAAAGAATACCAAGTAAAATTTTAATTTTAAAAATTCCGATTTTGATGAACACTTTTTTCTCACTAAATATTCCCTCAATTCAAGTGAAAACAGAAGAATTTTTTCCCCAAATGTCCATTAAAATAGCAACCACTGACTGAAAACAAGCACAGATGGAATTGAGTAGCTGCAGCCAACCCTCCTTGCATTTTAAAATACATAAATGAAGTATGTACCTCATGCACTTGAGAATGATACAGAAAGGGAGCATCAAACAGTTACTGTGTCTTGCCAACTTGAAAATATAAAATTTCGCAAACATGGATATCTATCAATACTGTACATTTTGCTTGAATACTGTGAATAATAAATGCACTAATGCATCACCAGATACTATTCTCAGTTTAGGAAGACCATCATTTGGGGTGATGAAGGACTAAGTAATTGAGGGAATCAGTAACAACAAAAAGCAACCAAAACCAGTCTGTTTGACTACTCTGAACATCAGAAAAAAAGTGAATAAAAGATCATAGCACAGTTCTCCAGGTGCAAGAGCCTACACCATAAAACTGTTAGCATTAACTGATACTTTTAGTGGTAGTCTCAGGGGAAAGATCATGCAATGGGAATACCATCAGATCTAAAGCACATCAGTTTATACCAATCCTGTCTTTGCTGTGCCCTGAATGAGTTACAGATTGTAGCTCAAAGGTTGTTAATTTGGAACTTTCTGTGAGCACTAAAACTTAAAAATACTTGCTAGTGTCTTCTACCTATAAATAGAAATTTGGAGGGAACAATATTATTAAAATTTACTGTTGGCTTCTATTTTTAAAGTATAACCAACAAAGAGTGGAAGAAGGATGAGTAATCCTGCCACTTTTTCTGTTTCAGCTGCGTACATCTCTTCTTGTTTGCTTAGCTGTCACATAAATTTAGGAATATACTGTTACCAACAGTATACATACAGCACAGTATAAAAAAACTGTTGAATTTTGTGAGCAACATAAAACAGCAGGCCAGGTTCTCCTCTGGTGCCCCTGAACGCAACCTGAAATGCTCTCAAAAATCTGAATCCTACCCAACATCACTTTTCAAGACAGAAAAGCATCAGTCGTTTATGACATTGATTTAGGACAAGATTATTTGGTTATTCTAAATATTTCCCCCAAAAGGGTCATCTAGGAGTGGTGAATGCAGAAACTGGCTATAGATTTCAGGATCTCTCCTCTTCTCTCTGTTGGAGACTGCAACCTGAGCATTACACTCACTGACCTTCCATGTGGTCAGTAGCTCCCACCCATGAAGCGTCCTCTCTTCATACAACAACCTGTGCACCTTCCCTCCTCAGCACTACCATCCTGGTGAAAGGGAGCCCACTGAACCTGGGGGAGAGAAGAGACACAATTTAGTCTGCATGCTGTGCTGGGCATAGGGAGGGGAAAAAAAAAGGCAATATAAAGGATACCCTTCTGTTTGGAATGGAAGATAAGAGACTGCTAGGAAGTAGGAGAGGCTGGGGACAAAGGCTACAATGAGCCAAGAACGTATCACTCAGCGCAGCCCAGGCTTCCCACTGGCAGTGATGGTAGCAGCAGTAAGAAACCCAACCTATGCCTGTGCAGCCAGCTATTTTTTATACAAATATCACAAACCTATCTTAAGCCTTCTGTTTGATAAATTGTACGTTTTCTCTTTGAACCTGCTGAAAATTTCACAGAAAGTCAAGTCCTCCAGGAGGACACTATTGCTTTTGGTCCTTCCTACTGCTGAAAATGACACATGGCCTGCTGTAAAAGCTGCTCTGGACTCCTCCCTAGGCAGGTTCAGTACCTGAAGCTGGTACCTCCAGAAACATTTATGAGAGAAACAGTTGAGACATGAGGAGCATTCAAGAAAAAGCTTCTGAGAACAGAACACAAGCTAGATAGTAGTTCTCATACCCCACAGTTTAGGTTCTCCTGTATAAAGTACATATAGACCTCAAATGTGACAAACAGCATTGTGACACGGATATTGAAAGATATTGTCTTGCTTTCTTGTGAAAAGGGAGCAGGTGGTAATTCATACCACATGAAGTTGTTTATTAACTAACAATGGTCACACAAACTGTTCATAAATGACCTTCAGGTGCCACCAGTAAAAAATCCAGAGGACAATGCTTGAAATTTTCAAATTTCAGAGGCATTAAAGTGTTAATTAATTTTAGAATGGTTTTATATGTACATGAGCATTTTTCAGTGCATTTCCTCTGATGTCTTAAAAAAAAAATGAGTAGAAGTTGATGAATTGAAGCCAGCATTTCCACTGCACAAGCAATTCCTTCTCCCTCTATCACCAATTTATTGACAACTTTCATTTTACTTTTTTGATTTTATTTTATGCTAGATTAGTTCCAGTGCCTGACACAGGCATCAACTGTTTCTACCACTTCACAGAAATGAATAAGAGACATGCATTGCTGTTTAAATGGCAGTGACAAATTGACCAATACATGGCATTCCAGCCTTACTATCAAATACTATCTTGATTAAAAAGACCAATATCCAGGTACCATATCTCTAGTGAGCTTACTTGACACAATCTTCCCCTACACCCCATCCTGTCCTCCCCTATTATTTGAAGAAACAGGGAGTGAGGATGGAGCCAGAATAAAAACTATTCAGTCCTGGAAGAGGCCATAAGCAACAGCATGACAGAAGCATTGTTTTAGTTTAAATACCCCCAGGTTCCTTAATCCATATCATGAAGATTTCTTCCTGAAACCTTCATTAGTCACAAATGTGAAGTTACTTATCCAGAATTTTCAGTCATCCCTAAGCCTATGATGTTAAGCTTTATCCACTGGAAAAAGAAAAAAAGTTTTCTATTTACAGATTATTTTTGTTGTGTTTTGCTTTTTTCCTTTCTTTTCTTATTTTTAAAGTTGGTAAGCACATATAATTGTTTCATAATAAAAAGTCTGCAGTTTAATACACACCAACATCAGTTTTCACAAGGGACATGCATATGTCTCTTCATGAAACTGTCCCCTATAGATCGATTAGAGCTTCAGACTGCTTTCTTATAGAATAATAATCATAACTGCTAGAACTACAAGGACAAGAATTGTTCTATTAAAATAAATGCACTCTGATAAAAATGCCAGTGTCACACCAGCAAGGTCTGCATAAAATACAAAACTGCTGACAAGAAGGGTTAAGCAACCAAAATATATCAATGCTAAGTCTCAACATAATTGTTTAAATGTCAGCTGAACCTTAGAGGAGTACCTTTCCAAATCTTAAAACTAAATATGATTAATAGAAAAAAAGTTAAATATCCCACATAAATATCTAGACACAGGATAATGTTTTAAAAAGGCTGGTTTTAGAGATAATTAACTAAGGATCCATTTGAGAAAGGTTATAAGACTCAAATAGCACAGTCAACATTTTGAATGTTATTAATCCTAAGATTTTAAGCTATTTAAACATTTAGATCTCATTTAAATGCCCTCTCTTATATGTGATTTGCCATATTAACAAGGTCATTTGACAACAATTTTACACAATTGATGTAAATTACATGTTGATGGCAAATGAAACTCTGCTTCCAACTGTGTGATTAAATCCAAAAACTAATAGAAGGAAAGACTCTCCAAATACATTAAAAGCCAAAGCTTGATATTCTCAAGGTATCCCTGAACCACATAACTGTTGGTCCTAAACAGGTATTTGTTAATAGCCAAATATGACTTGTAACTTAGCCTGTCAACATACATGCACATGTATGAATCCATATGTACATACTCATAAAAGAATGTTAAAAGCATTATCCACTTACACTGTTAATTATTTGAAAATCACATTTTTGCAATGTGAATTTAGTCCTCATGCTTATGACACTCTCTTTAACAGTATGATCACAAACATTAAAAGCTAATGAGTCCAATACCTCCTCATTCAATGCACAGCTTGGATGAAAATCATTTATGAAATATTTTTCAATTTTTTATTTATCTGTATTTTCGATGTAGTTCCAGGCATTATTAATGGCACACTCTTCAGACACTCTTCTAAAAATAGAAACATAATTCACACATTTATACCAAGTGGTGGGTTCCCAAATACCAATTTATTTTCCCAACATTTCACCCCTCTAAAATGATGGGGAAGTATTTGGTATTATATACATTTTAAAGAGGGGTCACTGGATCACAGGGAGTTTAAGGTTAAAAGTATCAATTGATTTTGGATGTCAAGTTTGAGAGGTGGATAGAAACTGAATTTTCAGCATCCTGAGTTTTAGATAGCACTAGGTTTAAAGTACAGCTTTATTGATCAATTTTAGTTCCGATTCATGAACACTTCTGCACATAAGACACCAGAGAAATGAAGAACCTTGTAAGCAAGGGAGAAAAGTTGGGTTGAAGTGATTTGATAGCATAAAATAACATTCCATGCCACAGATAAGAATAAACTTCAGTTTCTCAAGGGAAGATACAGCTGCATTCATAGTGAAATATTCCTTCACTTTCCTGCAATTTCTTGCCTCATTCAAAATTCCACAATGATGATGTGCATTAAGTACCAACGTAAGTTGGTCTTCTTCCCCTAATTAACTCAAAGTTAACAGTTCCGCCCTGAGCACTGGCTGGAATGGAATCCTGAGACAAGAAGCTGGATGTGATTATTGACTTTTGTCTGGATCATCATAAAAGAAGTTAGTCAAGAAGCTGACCCTCCAAAACAACTCAGCTGGCTTGCAGCTTTGCTCTTGCCACCTTGGACATACACAGTTTTCTTGTTCTTCTCACAAACCATGCAGTACCTCCTCTTCTCCGGTGTTACTAGTAGGAGATGAAAAGGCTAGCAAGTACTAGGCAATTCAGATCATTGGACAAGTTGTGTTATATAAAGAGATTTTAAATAGATGACACATTGTATTTGTTATGTCTGGCACTAGGAAACTTCATTCAGAGAAAAAAAAAATGTGTGTGGAAGAGAAATAAATGTAGAGAAGCTTTACAGTATGTTGGGGAAAATTAAGAGAAATAGTTCAAGTTATCACACCATTATGTTAACAGGACTTAAGGAAGCAAATCGCTGTCTCCCAAAATGGCCAGAGTCATCAAAACTCTGAAGGTAAAAAGAATAAAATGAGGAAAGGGAAGATACAGACTAACAGTCTATATCAGACATTTCAGTCTGGAAACTGTAATGTCCCTAGAACCTTACAATCAAATAAAAGTGCCAAAAAATTAGGTAGAAAAGATACCATACAATTGCACTTTCCAGATAATCAGTAACATAGACCTTATCAATATGTTATAGTGAATATACAGGAAAAATGGGATCTGAATTAATAATAATTTAATTGAATAAAATTGCAAATGTAAGATAGAAGGTATGTTCTTTATAGAGAAAAAAAAAATCCTTCTATGATCCTCTCTTTTTGCAAATCACAGGAAAACAAGTGCAGAGTAGTTGAAGCATGAAACTTTCCCTTGATTTATCAACAAGAGAAACAGCTTTCTTACTTAAATATACCTTACATTCCTGCAGTTGCTTAGAGCTTCTAATCAATGAGTTTAATTCAAATGAATGCTTGAGTCCTCAATATTTTATTTTATTGGATTACAGGGAGCTAGTGGAAGAAATACTCTAAGCCAGAATCAGGAGGTTCTCATTTTTAGGTTCAGTTAATTTTTGGAGATATAGGTCAAACCTCTCCAATTCTTTTTGTTCCTTTGGTTGCCTGCTGTGTAAGTGTAAAGAAGTATCAAGGTATGACAGAAACTTTAACACTCCCTGAATAAAAAACCCAGAAGTTTTTCAAGAAAATAAAATAGAATGTCTAATCCCCATTCTGGTCACCTGCAGAAGGGTGAACTTCTACATTATAAATTATTATATAACTTACATAACATATATAATTCAATCTAATACCATAGATAAAAAATGTAGATTCTGTTTTCATTCTATCTGTATATACTGCAGGAGGCAGGAAAACTAAGATTTGAAAATGGGGACAGTATCCAAGAGGAAAGTGGACAGGGAAGAAAGAAGGATAATGTATTCAAATATCACTGTAATATTTTTTAATCATCTTAGAAGCCAGATCCAAGCAAAGTGCAAGCCTTTATGGAATATCATCCAGTACTGTGCTTACTGTAGCTTTTACTTGAGTCTACAAACTTAAAACTATTGTTTTATTTATTAGCAGTGGTGGATCAATCTTGGGAAGTCTTGGGACAAGAGGTTAAAAAAAATAAATCACTTAAGGAGTCTTCTCTGCTTACCACTACAGCTGAGCATCTAATTCATTTAGGTGATATCAGAAATTACATTCAGGCTTTTGCCTATGAAACCATGCAAATATCACTGAATATACATTGTGATACACAATCAAGGAATAATCATGATGTACCAAAGTACTTGAACTTTCAAGTAACTGGAATCTCCCGTTCTTTCTGTGTAATAAGATGTTTTCAAAAGTCACATTGTGCTGATTTATGCTTAAGTACCAAGTAGCTGGTCCCTGTCCAAGAGAATACGCAGACTAAAAAACTATACCCAGTATTACTGAACCAGATATTTTCAAGAAATTCAGTTAACCAATCCTTGACTCACCAAAAGAACTACAAAGGAAAAATGGCTCCTACCTGTAGCCACTTAGGGATCTCCATATATCTTCCAAATCTTACCTCCCTCTCTCTGCTGGGAGACAGAATGATGCCTGAAATGTCAGAGGACCAGTTATTATCTATGATGTCTTTCTTTCTTCCCCAAACCTGAGCAACTCTTTTCAGTTAGGGATATAGCTTTAGTTTTGTTCAGCATGTGGGAGATTAAATTAAGAGGAAGGGAAATGTTTGCGACTACTATTTAAAGCTAGAGAAGGATTTCTCACTTTCACCTTTCTATTGCAGGTTAGCTACCTCTGGGCGCTATGCCAATGTGCAGGACTACACTTATATGTGACATAGCCTTGTGTTTCAAACAGATTAGTAGCCAGAATCAAAGCATCTGGTGTTGGCTGTGCAGAACCACTCTTCATAATTAGTTTAATATTTTACACCAGCACATATTTCATGTGTCTTAGCCTACTAAACCACCATTATACTCCATGATGTTACTGATGTGTGTTCCCCATTCATCCATTCATTGTGACTGAAGGACATCAGTTTTATTGGTTAGTGTCCACAGCCTTTGCCTGATGGAGATGAAGGAATGTAGAATGACCATGTGACATAATAAATCCACAGGGATTAGTGATGATGTATATCATTTTCATGCTTGTGAGAGCACCGACACTGTGGTATTACTCATTGATAATGATCCATCTTTCCAGCATGTGCACCTCATTTCTGTGGAATATCATCAGCTTTTCCTAGTAACTAGAACAACTGAATTTTTTTAATTTTTTTTTTTTTTCTGTTTTTTGGGGGTTTTTTTTACATTTTTCTCCTTTTATTTTCAGAGTTTCAAACATTTTGGAGACTGCTGAGCCTATCCACCTTCAGCCAGCAGCTTCAGCATATTGACCAATATTCCTTTGGCTTCATGTCTGCCTGTATCACAGCTTTCATTTTACACTTGATGTGCTATGAGTCTCCCTCTGCATATGTGACCGTGTGGGGTTTGATGATAGCACTTTACCAATTACTGCTCACAGCTGCAGATCTTTCCCAATGGCATTTTCTTGATGCATAGCATTTTATGCTCTTTTTCAGGGAATGCCTCACACTGGTTGTGTTGCAAACATGTTATTGGAAGAACTAACTGGCAAGACATCCCAATTTTGAATAATATTTCTGCTGACTTTTTTTTTGCATGACTTCTTTTCTTTATAGAAATAGGGATATATTTCCTAAAGGTCAAGAAGAGGTGTAAGACAAGAATGATCTGTAAGCAATACCTGTCTGATGAACTGGAATTGCCAGTACTGCCTTTACAGTAAAGCACCATTGAAAAGGGCAGAAGAGCTTCCGCTTTTCAGAATTTACCAGCCTGCTATTTTTGCAGTCATCTACAAGGATTCTCCAAAGCCACTAGATGAAGTGTATGGGTGAGTGTCAGGAGCTGGCTTTGACTGATTTTTGTCAGAGAATTCCAAGTATTTAAGGACCTTAAGGGCAGATCTTCAGTGTTTGTGAAGTGGTGGAACTCCTCAGCCTGTTCCCACTTAACTTTTCTCTCAGTCCTCCTTTGCTCCTCTTTGCTGCACAGTTCTTTGTCTCATGTCTGGATTGCACAGAGATCTTGACTCCCTGCTTCTGAGCAGATTTATGTTAGCTGTTTCCAGACATTTCTTTAGAGTATAGCTGGAGTTTTAAGACATATGTAGTCCCTGGCTTGCCAGCCTACCTGTGAACAAGAAAAGCAAAGCTACACCCTGTTATCTCTTCTTTCTCCTTCCAATAGTCAGATATCCTTATACATTTAGATCTGCAAGGCCCATATTTTTCCCACCATAGGAACAGTAATTCTGTCTATTCTCAAAACAGGTTGTAGAGGCATGTATAGAAGATCTGTGTGAATATGCACAGTGAAAGAGCACAGATAAATCCCATGTGGTTGGTCTGAATTTCCATAATGAAACTGTAAGAGTGCAGATTGTGAGGTAATGCAAAAATTCACAAAGAAGAAAAGCCATTGTTAAAGAAAATATGGATATGCAAAAATAAAATTGACCACAAGTTTTATTCTGTCGGTTACAGAAGACCATTGACAGAATATGTTATGTGAGAAAATGCTTCACTAATGCAGTTAATGTGGCATTATCCCAGATGTATCCAAATTGCTTTCATTATTCTACACTGCAGAGCCTGAATGCTCCTATCTTGCTGTGTTCTTGTCTGTTTAGGTTGTTTTTAACTGGCAGTGTGAGAGACCAAGAAATACAAATTAAATTCTCAAACATCTGTAGATGTTATATAAGCAGGTGTCTCAGTCTTCTCTTACTAACAAATGAGAATATTTTAATGTAGACTGCATCTGAAGAATCACTTAGTTATTTGCAGTCCATTCAAGGTAGCTGGTGGTTCTCGTTGTTCAGTATCTGAGTATTTCTAAACCTAAAATGTGTATTTTACAGTATCAAGGGAAGTAATGAGTTTCTATGAATCCCTCTTTAAGTATGTTACACAAGTTCAAATACATATAACCTACAGTGGAATAAAAATCTTCTGTCCCATTTTGTTTCAACTCTAGTGTTTCCTTTGTCATTTTCATAGTAATTTTGTTTCAGCTGAAGCTATTGTGTTCAAATCTACTCCAGGAGGTGGGACAAAAGCTGTAAGTGACATTGAGTAGAAAGAATAAATTATAGCTCGCAAAACAAGTAGCAGCATCAGTGCAGAGGCAGCAAAGGACATAGTAGTAGACTGCTGCTAGGCTACTTTTTCCTAGTAGTTTTAAGTCCTCTTAGCATCTAATCTGAACAAAACAATCCTCTGACATGTTGCCTTTGAGGATGTCTCTTGCTACATCATGCCTGACAGTATATAGCCCTGGCTCAATCATTTACTTCTCAGTGTCAAAACTTGGCCAGTTTCCCACTTGTTAAGTAGAGTTTCTTCATCTATGCTAGAGGAAAGCTTGATTGAGTGTAAGGGACCATTGATTAGTTGTCTCAAACATTGCCTCAATAGGGGAAAAATATTTCTTGTAAAGAGACTGAGCAGGAGTTGTTTGTTTCAACATTGCTGTCCACAAAGGAACACCCTTGGCACCATTGACTGACTACCATGGAAAATACCATGAAAGGAGGAACAGAAAATGCCAAGAAAGGAGAAACTTGGTTAACAACACCTGCCTAACCCCCCCAGTTCCTCAAACTGCACATGACCTGGACACAGGGTCCTTTCTTTCAGAGCCCACCAAAAGACCCCTCATTGACAGTACTAGGCATGTGCATCAGCCACAGGAGGGATGTAACATGGGGACAAGGCAATGCAAAGCAGTTCCAAGATGTAATTGACTATCTCCTGAAAGAGGAGGGGACATGGACAATAAATGACAGATATGTGGACTGAGAGATGGAGGCTTTTGCCATGGAGAGAAACCAGCCAACAGGAACATGTGGGTGGTAGGTTAATCTAACCTTCTTTCCAACTTTGTTCTCTTATTCCCTTCCCTTCACTTTTGCTACACTGTAAGAGCATTAATAAAATGCCTTTGGCTTCCAAGTGACATCTGACCTTGTTTGTGTCTTAATTTCACGCTGGAGGATTCCTTGGAGTCCTCGGTCATATTGGAGACCGGACTGGACCATAACATTGAGTTGAAAAATTAAAAACAGTATCACTACTCTGTATTTATTTAGAGATAGAAACAAATACTGATATGGCAAACAGAAGAGTGAAAGATGAAAGAATGGGCAAAAGGCAATATATGAAGCACCGTAGTAATAATCCTATTAACCAGGTCAGATTAGGTTTTTTGTTTGTAGCGCTTTGCCACTCACAGTTAACAGATGAGATCTCATCCATCACAAGTAAGAATATATATCCTTTCTTGGGATACTTTTAATGCAAAATTTCAAGTATCTTGTTCTCTACCCACAAGACTGTAACCTCAGTTCAGCTATTTGTCTTATTCATCTTTGCTAACTCATAAAAGTAAAACACAGATAAATGGATATAATGGCAGCCCATAACAACAGCTGAAGAGTGAAGAAGGGCAAGGTGCCTTTTTACCATTTAGATTTCTATATTTATATATGTGCATTTCTGTATGTGGTTAGTTGGCTCCCTAGAAAATAAATAATCCATCATGTAGTTCCTTATCATCCCACACAAAGGATCTTCCTCATTTTGAAATCTTCTTTACCTGCAGAATCAATAGCTTTCCCTTTCTCCTTCAGATAATAATATTTACCATTAAAACCCCATGGATTCCTTCATCTCTTTGGTCTTTACATCACAGAGCATTTGCTATAATTTGAGACAAAGCAAGTATTTCTCCAAGGTTTTTCTACCTTATTCTCTACCCTTTAAACAAACTCCAATTCCCTAATGCTACCAAAAGGTCTTCTCCCAGTTTGGAAAAAACCCATAATTCCTCCTGATGCCAGAGCATGAGAGTCATAACATCAGCAGAAAAGAATAAAGAGCCCATAACCATCATATAACAGACCTGCAGGAAAAGAACTGCTAAAGAAAAACAACAGCAAGCACAACTTAAATTGGATGAAGGGCAGCAAGAGGTCTCCTATTTTAACTCTTTATCCCCATATCTCAATGTTTTGTGTCATATTTCTGACATGGTCACATTCCTTGCCGAACAAAAAAAGGAAGATGAAAGAGAGACCAATATTGTTAGTGATGGATGTCTTCTCATTCTAATTCAAGAAACTGACCTGGAAAAATTTAAAATATTTATTCCTCTGTTAAAATTGGACATAGTTGCAAGATATTTAGCAAATGACAGTAGCTATGTTTTTAAGGTCTTTTAAAGGATCTGCCAGAAATAGAAGAAATAAAATGTTAGCAGTTAAACTGTCTCCTTGAATCTTGCCGTGTCATGAGTGTTTTGTGTCCCCCAAAATCATTTTACACTGTATGATTTTTTTTTTTTTTTACTGTTATTTAGAAAAGGCTATTGGCCCATAAATTGTCAGAACCTTAAACCAAATGGAAGGATCCTGAAGATACAATTAAAATAACTTATTTAGCATTTAAGGCCTATAAAGAAAGAACTCTTTGTTCTTTTCTCTTTTAGAATATATTCTGATCTGTGCATTTAATTTGTATTGTAAACCTATGTGCAACCAATGTATAATCTCTGTGGTAACAGGGGTTTGTAAATGAAGCACAGCTCTAGCTGAAAGGTTTTGTTATTTCCAAGCTATGATCAGGTCATAGTAAAGATCTAGTTTTTATGTTATGGGATAATAAATTAAACTTGTAAATACTGTCACTTTCACTGTGGAGCTTATAAGAATAATTCAGAAAACAAATATTTTTTACTTTTTGATTCTTCTGCCCATTTAAGTAGAAAATATCTGAACACTTACTACTACACAGAGAAAATACTTTTGAAAATCATTCATAGACTTTGAGGACAAAAAGCTTATTCAAACCTACCTACTAAAATGAAATTATTATAATGTCCAGTTCTGAGAGCTGGTAGATATATGCTGGTCCTGGTTTGAGTGAGAACAGAACTAATTCTCTTCTGTAATTTTACTTTTCATCTCAGTTCTTTTAACTAACTGCACTTTCTGAAGTCAGCAGCCTGTTCTCACAGTGTCTACTTCTAGCAGTGATAAAACCCCATGCTTAGACTTACTACTAGGGATTGGTGCTGTGGTGGGTTGACCCTGGCACAGCACCAGGTGACCACCAAGACCTTCTATCACTCCCCTAAACCCCCGTCATCATGGCACGCAGGGAGAGAATAAGACACAAAGAGCCATGGGTTATGATAGCTAAGATGTTATTCTCTACTTCCCATCCGCAGGCGGTGTCGGGCCGAGTCCAGGAAGCAGAGCTCCAGAAACACATAGAAGACGCTTGGAGGACAAAGCTGAATGCCCCCCCCCCCCCCATCCTCCTCCTGCCCTCTCCCTTTATAGTTGAACTGATGTCATATGGTATGGAATATCCCACTGGTCAGCACAGGTCAGCTGTATCCCCTACCCCATCTTGTCCCCCCAGCTTCTAGTGCCATGTGAGCACTGGCAGTCATAACACGGGTGTGTTATCAACACCCTCCAGCTCCCAGTACTGCAGCATGAGGGCTGGATGGGGAAAAGCAGCTCAGCCAGGTCCACTTACAGGTGCACAGACCAAGGCCACTGTTGGATCTTGTGTACTACACTGGGGGGGGTGCAGAAAGTGAAAGGCTGCACCTGCAGGGAGGAGCAGACAGGACAGGTGACCCTAAACTGACCAACGAGGTATTCCAGCCCATATACATCATATTAAGTATAGAGCTAAGGGATCAAAAGTGTCTCTGGGCTCTTTTCCTCTCTTGGACTGCCTTGCCAGCTTTGCTTGGCTTGGCTCGGGTCTTCTTTCTGTTCCTTCCTCAGAGAACCCAAGGAGGACTCTGTCCGTTCTGCCTTCGATCCCGGTCTGTGTGTTCCTGAACCCGGTAGCAGAATCCATCTCCCGAACACATCTCCCGTCTGCTGTGGGGCCCAGTCTGGGACTCCCCTGGTGTCTGCTCCACAGCATCAGTGGTGACAGTGATGTAATTACCATCAGAGGGGTTGGGTTCGATACTGGTTTTGTATATATTTGTATCTATTCCATTTTTATTATTATTAATTTCATTTTCATTAAAGCTGTTCTAGTTTCCTTTTCAAATTGATAAATCTCTCTCCCTTATTCCCTTTCTTTTCCCCTCTGGGGAGGAATGGGGGTTAACAGAGAGCATCTGTTATAGGTCTAAGGGGCTGCCCTGACCCTAAACCCCGACAATGCTTAATGAGAGATTTGTATTAGTTTACAGGTATGAATTTAACCCATGGACTAATTTGATCATCTTCCACTTTTTCTTACAGGAAATTTATTAGTGTAGGATGAAGGGGTATTAAATATTGACATTTATTCATGTGTAGGACTGGGATCCATTTTAAAAGACCTTATCTACTGACCTTATCTATGGATTAATTTCTTCTACTGCTTCTGTCTGTACTTGGACAAAGATGTAGGATTGTCTCTCTGAAGTCTGTAATGAAGGTTGTACTGAAACCCCACCACTGCAAAAACCATTTCACCAGTTTTGCCCCAAATGATAGAGTATTTTTAACTAAAAGAGAAGGTTTTTAAGGCTAAATTTTAAATTTAGATAATTTTATACTGCATTTATGAAGAAATCCATTGAAACTAAACAACCAAGCAATTTGTAGCTTACTATCAGTGTTACCTGACTTATTTCAGGTATTGCTACACATGCATGCATGTATATATCATGGATTATATGAAATATTATGCATATGTATGAATATTCTGTGTATTTGTTCAAAGCAATATGGTATTTTTTCTCAATAATTACAAAGTGAACCATCTTATAATTACCTAATAAAACTTATGGAGATTACTTCTGCTATGATGATACCTACACTGAATATAGCCCAATAATATATACTCTTTTTAATGTGATAGTTCAGTCCATTAACATGCCAGAACTAGATGAATCATAGGTCTATAATTATGCTATTGAAGAAAACAGAAATTGGTAGATATATATGCCTCAAAGCCTCCATCTTTTAAAACAGGAAAAAAACCAAAACAAAACTGAAGATATAGTAAGACCAGCATATGTTAGATAAAGAGTAATCTTACTGTGCAAAAATTAACAGTTGAATGTATTTGAACAAAGTATTCACCTTTGTTCCATCTTGGCATCCAGAATCACCATAATGCTAGGTATTGAACAAATAAAATAAAAAATTAATCCAAGAAAATCCATTAGAAATACTTCTAATTTAAAAGGGAGTATAAATGAGCACCAAGGAAAGCAAAGGAAACAAAATCGGATATCCATAGTCACAGCTGGACAGAAGATTGCAAAAAATGGAATTACCAAAGGTGGCTTCTAAACTGGAAAGTATAAAACTGCAGCCTTAATTTATAAATATCTAGTTCAAGCAATCATATAGCTTAGCAGTTTAGTTTGGTTTATGTTTGGTACTCATTTCTGAAAATTCCTGAATCAGGGTCTCTCTAAGGATAATATACATGAATAGAAAGAAATTGTGATTAGCAAAATAGGTATTCTTGAAAGTAAGCAAAACAAGTACTGAAATAACACAATGAGATGATTGTAGAAGAAATAATGGAGAATTTAAAGGACAAGTTCAGCAAAAAAATCCTTATGCTATGCTTGGAATTATCCTCTATCAAAATGTTTGGCTGAATTGCTCCCATGAAGCTGAAAAATGACTGCATTTAAGGAAAAAAAAAAAGTTTAAAATAGGAGAAAATCAATAGCAGATAGTAGTACAGGAACAACAATAAACTGAAAATAAGACTGTCTCTTATGTTAAGAAAACCTCTACAAAGCTGTGGAGGAATAAAGGAGCTTTAGTTTTAATAAGGATAAATCTTTTTTAAGAAAAACTGATGTCTGAGAAAATGTAGGAAAGAGATTTGCCTCACACATTCCCCCTAAAATCCAAGCAAACAAAATAAATCCTGATCAAGTGTAATATTTCATGAGGAATATTTACACACTAGAAAAGAGAACATAGCTCATATCTCACACATGCACACTTTTGTGCATTTTCTGTTCATCCTCTAAACCCAGCAGCTTGGTTGGAAACAATAGCACCCGGAAACTTTGCTGGCTCTAGCAAAACTTGGCAAAAATATGAGTGGATTCAAAGACAACAGATGACAGAAAATTCCTCAAGCAAATGAAAAAGAGGCACCAGGATTATCTAGTTAGAGTTTACTCAGAAGAGTAAAAATGCGAAAACTCATGGGTTGAGATAAAGACAGCTTAAAAGGTAAAGCAAAAGCCACATAGACAAGCAAAGCAAAACAAGGAATTCAGTCAGCACCTCTCATGGGAAGGCAGGTGTTCAGTCATCCTCAGGAAAGCCGGGCTCCATCACATGTGATGGTTACTTGGGAAGACATAACACCATCACTAGTGCATTTCTGAGTGATTTGCCCAAGTTTTGTCCTGCTCTGGCAGGGGGGTTGGACTCAATGATTCCTCCATTCCACCAAATGGTAGAGGAACTATCAAGAAAAGGTGCTTTGCTGGACCTTGTTCTCATCAACAGGGAAGAACTGGTCACCAATGTGAGGCTCAGGGATAACCTTGATTGCAATGACAACAAACCACTAGATTTTAAGATCCTCAGGGCAACTAGGAGAACTAGCTTACAACCCTGGACTTTAGGCATGCAGACTTTGACTGCTTCAGGGATCTCCAGGCCAAAGTATCGTGGGACAAAGCCCTAGAGTGAAGGGTGGCCCAGGACAGCTGGTCAGTATTCATGGATCACCTTCTCTATATCCAGGAGCAAAGTATACCAATAAAGAGGAAGACAGGAAAGAATGATAAGAGACCTGCCTGGATGAGCAAGGAACTCCTGGACACACGGTTACACAAAAAGAAACTTTACAAGGAGTGGAAGAAAGGACAGCTAGAATGGGGAACATATAAAGACGTCATTTACCTGGACCTGAGCAAAGCCTTTGACACTGTGCCGCATGACTTCCTGGTCTTCAAGCTGGTAATATATGAGCGGCTGTCAATGGGTTCATGGACAAGTGGAGGCCAGTGGCAAGTGGAGTTCCTCAAGGATCAGTCCTGGGACCACTCTTGTTTAACATCTTTGTTAGCGACATGAACACTGGCATTGAGTGCATCCTCAGCAAGATTGCTGATGACACCAAGCTGTGTGGGGCAGCTGACATGCTGGAGGGTAGGGATGCCATCCAGAGGGACCTTGATAGGCTGGAGGTGTGGGCCCATGCCAACCTCATGAGGTTCAACAAGATCAAGTGGAAGGTCCTCCATCTGGGTGTGGGCAATCCCAGGCACCAATATAGGCTGGACAGTGACTGGCTTGAGAGCAGCCCTGAAGAAAGGACTTGGGGGTACCAGTGGACAAGAAGCTCAACATGAGGCATCAGTGTGCTTTTGCAGCCCAGAGGGCCAATCGTGTCCTGGGTTGCATCAAGAGAAGTGTGGCCAGCAGGTCAAGGGAGGTGATTCTCCCCCTCTACTCCACTCTCGTGAGACCTCACCTGGAGTATGGCGTCCATTTCTGGAGCCCCTATTACAGGAAGGATATGGATGTGCTGGAATGTGTCCGGAGAAGGGCCATGAGGATGATCAGAGGGCTGGAGTATCTCTCCTGTGAGTACAGACTGTTAGAGTTGGGGTGGTTCAGTTTGTAAAAGAGAAGGCTCTGGGGAGACCTTATTGTGGCCTTCCAGTATCTGAAGGGGGCCTACAAGAAAGCTGTTGAGGGACTTTGTAGAATGTCAGGCAGTGATAGGACTAGAGGGAATGGATCACAACTAGACGTGGGTAAATTCAGGTTAGACATTAGGAAGAAGTTCTTTACAATGAGGGTGGTGAGACACTGGAACAGGTTGCCCAGAGAGGTGGTGGAAGCCCCATCCCTGGAAGTTTTTAAGATTAGGCTGGATGGGGCTCTGCACAACCTCATCTACTGGGAGATGTCCCTGCCCCTGGCAGGGGGGGTTGGAACTAGAGGTCCCTTCCAACCCCTAACACTGTGATTCTGTGGTCACTCTGAATGTCCCTCGCTTCCATCTTCCTCCCTCAGCTTTATATGATGAACATGACATCATATGGTCTGGGGCATCCCTTTGGTCAGTTGGCATCAGCTGACCTAGCTGTTTCCCCTCCTAACTTTTTTGTGCACCCCCAGTCTACTTGCTGGTGGGGTGGAGTGAGAAGTAGAAAAGGCCTTGATGTGCAAGTGCTGCTCAGCAGCAACTGAAACATTCCCATGTTATTCAGACTGTTTTCAGCACAAATACAGAACATGGCACCATACCAGCTACTAGGAAGAAAATTAACTCTATCCCAGCAATAAACAGTACAATGCTACATTGCATATTTAAGTGTTGCCATAAATTGCATTTCTTTAGGTTCTCTGCTGTGTAGTATGACATCTTGACTAAAAAAAAATCTGAAATATTTGACAAATGGCAGAATATAAATGACAAATCACTGGTCTATCAGGAGAATTCAAAAGATATTTCCAGAATTATAGAAATATGTTGTTTAAAATAATTTATTTGGGCCATTCCTGTTAGAAACACATTCTTCCGACTAAGGATCAGAATCAGTGATGCACAAACCTGCAGGTAGGCTTAATATTCAGCTAGAGATGTGACCATCTGAAAGTGCACAAATAGAAGTAACACATGACAAGAATGCAAAGATCCACGTGCATGGATGATGATTAATAAACATGTAGCATAAAATAAAGAAATACATAACAGAACAAGATGACTAGTCATTTTTTTCACCATATCAATAAAGTTTATATTTTGTTGGCTTTTCTTACATGAGTTTTGGGTGTGTGTTATAAAATAAACCAACAAACATGAGAAGAGATAATGCAAATGGATGCAGCAGAATAAATTAATGTCTTTGCCAAATAGCTCTCCCCAGAAGATTGGTCTTCTGTCATTTCCGTCATTGGAAAGACTTCTGGTAAGAGTCTACGGCTTTTAACAAGGAGCAAAAGAGAAACTCTGAAAACCAGTACAACTTCAAAATGATAGAGAGCCTTTCTGAAGTTTTCGGTTTTAATCATCCTATTATATGTTACAGAAGACACATTTTTCCTCTGCTAAACTTTGTGGGACAGTGATAGATTAAAAAATTGCAGCAGAGAATTTTGTGCAAAGAGTAGTGCATTTTATTCCCTGCACTTAGCCTTTAAGGTTGCCCTTTTGCTTGGCTGAAAAAACACTCCTGAAAACTGATTGTATCAACATCAGCACCATTTTTTAGGATGAGCTGTGTGGACAGCTGTTGAACCCACCTCCAGAATGGGAAAAATGGCAAAAATTACAATTTGAAGGCCCTCTGGGTCTGATGCTGACTAATGCCAAGTGCCCAGCCCAGCAGTCACCACAGGATAGATCTCCAGCACTCTCCTTTCCAGAAGGTCAGGGGGGAAATAAAACTTTGATCTCAGTAACACCTGGCTCTAGGTCAGCCTGGCAAAGAGCAGGGAAAAGGAAAATGGGAACAGGTGCACAGCAGGTATTTTTAGACACTGCCTTGAAAAATGGTCTGTGAGGAAGGTACCCTTTCTACATAGCAAAATGATTTCACCATCCTTCTTGAAGTATTTCATACTGGTCATTGGGACAACAAAGCCAATCCAGATTAAGCCACTGAGAAGACTTAATAAAGTCTTCACAATGAAAAAACACCTGTAGGGAGACACTTGAAATCCATACATGAATGGTATCCACTTTTTGCAGACTAAAAAATTCCATTGTAACTGCTTAAATCTTTTCAAATCATGATGTTTTATACATCTAGACAGGAGATACACTTGAGAATTTGAACCTAAGCCATATCATATTGCCAAAAAAATCTGTTCAAATCAGGGCAAGTTAGAATTGTGCAATACATGAGCAAAGATTGTTCTACAAAAAAAATTAGATTAATATTATTATTAATATATATACAGATCATATATTTTTGTTGTAAGAAATAAATGTACATCCAGGTATCAAACAATTGCATTATTATCTCTATATATGTAAAATGAATTTTTTTTTTTTTAAAGGACAATGCAAAACAAAAATAGTAAGCAGGTTACACTGACAGCGATCTCATGTCTGTGTGATTAGAAGGACAATATGTCTGCTGCAGCAAAACATATATATATTGTGAGAAATTATAGAAGGTGTGTTGTCATGTCAGCCCCCTTCATGCAGTGAAAGGTCACTGATCCAACTGTGGAAGAAAGCTGACAATTTCTATGTAAGACTGACTGACAGCACATATGCTGGGGGACATCATGTCTGGTGTCGAAAGACCAGCATAAAACCAAGTAACTCTAGCACTACAATTGTGAACCCAAAAGCAAATTCAAGTCATGTCCACCTTTCATGAGAAATGGCATCTGCAACACTTCATTATGAATTAATAACCCTTAATAACCTTTTTTATTAACTCCGATAATAACCCTTCCTGTGACAATGGACAGGGTTGGTATTTGGTACACAGTTTAATCAGCTGCAGCTTTCAGTGTAACTACTGAGAAGAAAATCTGGATCTGTTAGAGTAGTCTGTACAGCACAACTCAAAGAGAACACAGTAAGTGTAAGCAAAATATAACATGAAGAACCATACTGTGTTTTTCTTTAGTTCATTTTCTGTGAAGTTTGGGTGAAGGGATTTGATTTCACCTGTAAATCTCGGAAGAGTTTACTTTCTCAAGCACAAATGTCCTGATTCTGTTTTGATGTACAATAAGCTACAGGATAAGCAACTCCACCGGTGTAAAATACATGTAAGGCGAATCAGATCCTTACCTTGTAGCTGCCCATGGAACTTTTATAAAGTATGGTTAATAATTGTCTTTGTACCTGTGGAACACAAAATTTCCACTGCTCCTTGGTATTCGCTAAGTTAGAAATAAAGGAAAAAAAAACTTATCATTGTATTTGAGATAGAAGCAAAAGAGTATGTGCATGTATACTTTTCAATTTTAAGTTACCTAGACTGCTTTCAAACTAGAAAAGGAGCCATGGATAGGGGTTTTGCAAAATACTATTGTATCCAAAATATTTCATCCCTATGTAACTTTTATCCAGCTCTAAGTCAGAAGCAGCATTGATATGAAGTTTCATAATTGTACATGGGAAACTGAAAACACTTTTCACTAATTTTATTCTGCTCTAAATTAATCTCTAAATATAGGCATTGATACAAACATACATGAATGGAGGCAAGAATGTATATTTTCACAAATGTACTATCAGTGATAACTTTTTCATAACTACCATTAAAATGTTTCAAAGCTATTTGGACTATTGTCAAAAGAAGCAATAACAAATAAGAATAACTGTTTGTAAAATGGAGAGGTAACAGTATAAGAGAAGTGTAGTTTATATTTCCGTAATATAATTCATGGTTACTAAAATAAAAAGAGCATATTGCATGATTATTGTTTCTTGTAAATATACTAAAATTAAACACTCATCAAATCCCCCAAAATCTGGAACACATGAAATAACCTGAAGTTCACATCTTGAAATAGAGAAATAAAATATTTCAGAGAAATAATTCAGCCAAGGTTAATGCAAAATTGTGATCTGCAGAAAGTCAGAGATAATTTTTGTGAATATAAGATTCTGAATAAAGGCAAGAAGAATGTTGATTCAATCAATCTGAAATTACACTAGTCCCATAATCAAGTGTATTTGTACCTGCACTTTTTGTTCAGAAAGAATGCAGTCACTGAGGGAACTAATTTCTTTTTCAATAAATTAATAGTCATAATGTAGCCATGTTGAAAGACTATACACTGTACCTATATATAATATAGTCAAACTTTATATATATATAAAAGTTTGAGATATATGGTTGATATATTTTTATGTTTAAATAATAATGACACTGATAGATAAACAATATAGAAAACCTACAAGTAATTTAAACACACATATTTTACAATATTCAAATTATGATCATAAACATATAAGACCAAATGTTTGTGGAAAAAAACAACTAAAAGAAAATAAAAATGTGTGAATTTAAAAGATTTTAATTTCAAAGTAGTGCAGATCCCTTTTTCCCTGTTGCTGAAGTTGTTATATTTTGTGTGGTACAGTGAAATACTCATTGCCTGTACTGAGGACTGTATATGACCTTGAAGTCTAATGATCTGAATACTTACATAGGAAGAGGGAAAGTGGGGTTCCAGTTCCTGCACTAACGAATGTTCATATACGGTATTCAACAACAATTGTACAAAATGCATAAATATTCATTGGTGTTAAGATTCTCTCCCCTTGCAGATGAACATTCTTATCCTCAAGTGAAAACCATGCTTGATTTTCTTGTTAGAGTGTGATTTGACCACATAGTTCCTCTAGTTAACTCAGTTGAAGCGGTCACTGCTTCAGACACTCTTCAGTTTACTACTCATTTAAACTGGGCTTCATCAAAAGAGAAATTGCACATGGATTTACATGTACACTTTTCCTTACTAAGTTTTTATATCCTATCCCAGGATATTGTACTTCCAATATCCTTTCATTTCTACAGTACTTGGGACATTTAAAGGTATGGATCAAATTATAAAAGAGATTCAAGTAAAGAAAAGAAGGCACATCAGGGAAAATACATTCCTGTGAGAGAGATGAAGACCAAATCAGAGTGTTCAGAGTGACCAAGTACATCTTGTATTTAAACTATTTTCCACAGTAGGCAGTTCATTTTGTGAATTGTAAGAAAATTAATCTCCCATATTAACAACTGGAGGTAAAACCAAAGTAAAAATTCTTAACTTTTTGTTATGTTTTCCATAAATATACAAAGCAAGCAAGTTTCAACCAAATTTTCAGAACCAAATTAGTCTCTTTCAGTACTTCTTTCAAACAAGATGACTAATGTCCAGCTGTGTACCTTCCTGGTCACCCTGGATATAAGGCCATTTTCTGTAGAGCTCCTCTTTATCTGGGGACCCACCACACAATCAAGGGAGGAAACAGGAGACTACATGAGAATCTTTTAAAGCTGTTTACTGTGAAATACATTTTTCATTGGAAGAAATTACAACTCTAAATTTTCAATTCATAATTTTTTAGTTTATTTTATTTTAGTGGAAGTGCAAACTACTAACAGTGGTTATAATGGAACCATATGTTAAAACAGAAAAGAAATAAAATGCATAGTTCTATGACTATGACTGAAATTCGACAAATGTTTCGAATTCACTATTTTAATATGCAAGATGTTAAACTCATACTCTGCATGTCAGTACTGCGATGTTTAAATACCATATTTTCATATTTATACCTTAGCACAAAGCAATGGGATAAATTTTGCAATACATTACCCACATAAGCAAGCAAACCACGGTGTTCAATCAGACAGAGGTGGGCTTTTTTTCTATGTGTTTACTTTACAAAATGAGTTCAGCTGAAGAATACTGGTTTGTGATGAAACTTTAATGATAAAAGGGGCACTTGGAAATTGAACAGCTATAAATCCTCCCTGTAAAATATGAAACCTACAGCAAGTACTCCTGGAAAGCTGCAGCTTTTTAGGTACCCTGTAACACTCCAGGAAGGTAAACCCAAGTGACATCTTCCTCTGCATTGCCAAAATGTGCAATTGTCAGTACTTAAGATCTAACAAGTCTGTTTATTGTTAAAGGCACAAAAAGAACTAAAGACCCAGCAAGAACATCGTCAGCATTGCTTTGAGATCAGCGCCTGGAAGAAGCAGATTGCTGTGTGATAAAAGCTACCTTTCTTTCAGAATTAAAAGGTGACTTATGTTCTAGTGAAAGCTGAACATTCAGGTAACAGGAAAAGCTGGCAAGGTGGCCATGTGGGATTGCTGGTACTGGAACCCATCCATTCATCCTTTAAATCCCCTCCCTAAAGAAGTTACTTGGCAGTAATCTCATAAATTCTGGCATGCTACAATAAAAATAAATTGGTGTCTTACTACAGCTCCTCAACAATCTAAGTAAATACCTCTCTGAGACTGGATCTTACAAATAAACTACTATACTGAGAGTCAGGCATATGCAGGCAATGAAATGCTCTCAAATTACCAGGGAGGAGTAAGAGAAAGTCTGAAAGCAAATAATATCACAGCTTGGTCATATATTTGAGACCAGGAGACAAAGCTTCACTTCTTTTGCTAAGTCACAGAAAAAAAGTCTTGTATTTAGGTCATTGACATTTCTGGTAATATTCCTGTCATGGCGACCTTAGCTGCTCCAACATGAGTCCTTCTGTTTTGCTGGATTATGACAAATTTATTTATTTATTACAACTTCACTGATTTTCCTTATTTTGGAAAAGCCACAAGTAAATTTCCACCCAACTCTAACAGTTAGTTTAATGTAATTTCAGGGGGGTTACACTTATAACAGAGAAGTAGAGCTTTTAAAAGCATACAACCCTAATATTCTGTCCTGAAGATGTTATCCATGGCAGCTGTCAATGTTATCAATCCTGTGATTATCATTTTCTGCACGTCAAATTATAATTTGTTTCTATATTATTTAAGATGCATTTTGAACATTATATGTTTAGATCTTTTATTAATTTAAAAAAGACTACTGGAAATAGAAAAGTTCCTTACACATACTTCCTGTTATCATCTTTCTCTGTGACTCTTGGTGTGTTTTAGTAAAGGGCTTTAAATCTAAAATCTATAAGTCCTGAAAGGCAAATTTATGTACATTCATAATACTAAGCAGTGCATAATTAGATTTATAAAAATGCAACCAATAACACATCTCTATTTTTTCTGTTGTTGCTGATATTTATGCATGGCACATGGAAGTTAGTATGGCTCATTACTTGCTTGGAATTTTACATATTAGCTATAGTTATGACTTTACCCCAATACTTCTTGATTGTACAGATGTAAAATATTTTTGAGTTTCACATATTAGAAAAACTCTGTTCATCATGTGTCTTATCTTAATAGAAGAAGACAAAGTCTTGTGACACTAGACTTCTGTGTTATGCTTATCTGACTTTCAGTATGATTCTAATACTAGACATGATACATCATTTTTATTGAGCCAACCATACCCAGTCTGTAAACATCTGCAAACTATTAATGGATTTTCAAAAGCAGGCTGTTTGTGCGCATTGTTTTATAACATTTCATGCCACCATTTACTTAAAATCGAGCGCTTAATGTGAATAAAAAAAAAAAAATTGGTCCTCAGAAATTCACAACTCCAAATGACAACTCTTAAAAATATTTAAAAAATAAAGTATATCTCAGTATAAGAAGAGTTTATTACTTTGGTGACTTTTTAAATATTTCTTCTCTTTGCTATATCATTCCAGGCTAGAATTTTCCTGTGATTGCGAGAAGAAAACCTTATTTCAATTTAAAAATGTCAAATTCCAAGAAACCAAACTTACATAAAGGGTGCACTATTTTTATGCACTTGAATATTAAATGATAATTACTTTAGCTAGGCCAAAAAATATGCTATATTTTTCCGATCTCTTCTTCAATAAATATTGTCATTTTCATTGTAATCCTTTAGAGATTTGCACCTATCTCTTAATTTTGTAAATATGAAATATATTACCAAAATCACTGGAAATAGTAATACTGGTTACTAAAAGGTCTGCATGTATCTTTTCAAGACATAATTATTCACAGGATTTCTACACATTTTCTATCCCATTCTTGGAGATGCAAATAAATGCCTTATGTAACTCCTCTGAGAAACCAAGGATTCTTCTTTCTCTCAGACTCACTCAAAAGGGAGATTCCATCTTTGCTAGAAACCCACAGAATTTTCTATGAATTATGTGGTGATGTGGTGACAAGCTTTATTATTTTTTTTTATTTATAACTACATCTTCTTTACAATATAAAAAATGGTGGGAGAACAGGGTGCAGAAATTTTTCTACCTGTTACAGTCCTCAAAATAGCATATTAAAAACAAACAAAAAAAACCAACCAAACAAACAAACAAAAAAAAAAGAAAAAAAAAAAGAAAAAAAGACAGAGAGAGAATAAGCCCTGAACTCCTTCAGTCTTAATGATATATATTCTACAATTAGGGGGTTTCTTTAACATGTTATCTTTACATCATGTGGCATTGAATAATACTTATCACTAGCCTAGGCAGTGTTAAAACTGATTAAATAAACTAATACACAAAGCTAACTAAACTGGTAAGGCTGTGATGATATAAACTGTCATCAGAGAAGAAAAATTCTCATCTTAGAAGCATGCTTTATAAATACTGTACATTTTTTCCAGACAGCTTCATTCCTTTTAACTAAGAAATGCTACAGAATTTTTATGCATCTTATGTCAAGTTAGACCTGCTGATAATAAGAATATTTCACTTGCACCGCATATAGTACTCCTGTTATTGATAGAAATATCAAAATCAATTTTGATATTATAATCTAAATTGGATATGGTATGGACAGTACTGGCTGAGAGATCAGTCTCTCCTGAGCCAACAAGGGTCTCAGATTAGCTGGAGCCTTTCCAGCATTCTGAGCTCCCATGGAAGCATGCTTCTGTGGGACATGGTCTGCAAGTAATACTGTGAGAAATCTCTGAAACAGTCACCCTGACTTATACAGTATGCATCTTACTCTTCCTAAGAAACACTGCTCTTACCCATGTTATTAACTGGAAAGCAAAAAGTCATTGTCTTGCTCCCCTGGAACTTCAGGTGAAGGCTTGAACTATTCTGAGAAATTAAAGATTACATATCACTTTTTCTTACTTAGGCTACGATTCCACACATCTTTATAGAAATGCTATTAATACTTACACCATGCCTCCCTAAAAGCCTGTCTGTATACCCTCATCTTCATCTGTCTTTTTGAATTCTATTTTATTTCACTGGTGGTTGAATGATCATACATATAGTAGCTTAAAAAAAAATTTGATTTGAAATCTCCTACAAAATGTATATAAACATCAGTGGTTATTCAATTTTATTGTTGTGAATAGTGTTCCTTAAAACAAAAAAGTGTGAGCGCTGTTCATATTAGATGTTAATTCTACCGAGCTCTGCATGTATAGTAGTAACTGAAATTATAAACCAGATACCATCCCACAATAAAATTCCCCCCAGTTTAATTCAAGATTACATAGTTGATAAAAGTACAGCAAGTTCAAACTTCTATAGGGAATAATGACTTGTAGTTGCAATAATTTAAGGAATAATGTACCCCAACTGTACTTAATAAGGCTATAATTCCATCAAAGGCTTCCGGGGACATCATAAACCATGAGAGTGAAACTTGAGTGGTTTCCTCATGTCACCAGAAGGCTGAGATGGAATTACTGTCTTAATTCATATTCATTTTGAAGGAGCCTTATTTAATATTGCACATTGATTATGATTAATGCCTTTGGAACTGCCAAAAACTATTAGCTACTTTCATGGGCTTTTGAAGCCACCAAAAGTCAATTATGCCACTGACTAGTGATTCTCAGGGCTATGGTTCAGCCTGCACAAACTTGTCTAACTATGCTAAAGTTAACATCAGTTTGGTCATATATTATTACTGCTTTTCTCCTTCATAATGAGTGAAAATGGGAGATATTTCTTCTAAGTACATAGTTCTTTATAGAAGTTCACTGCAAATTAAGGCGAAAATTAATTAGAAGAATTTTGTTAATTTAATCACTGAGCATCATTGAATGAATATGGTTTTATTAAAGGGATTTTTAAGTTAAATTCCAATAATTTGTCCACATCATATGTGAATTAAATATACAGGGAGCTTTATTAACAGAAAGGAATTCTTTTTGGTGAAAGACTGGGGGTAATCGGTTTTTAAAGATTACATGGAATAGCCCAGAGAGAAAAGAGTTTTGGCATGGGAAAACAAAAGGGGAAATCTAGTTCTTAAATACGTAGTTAATCAAAGTTACTAAAGATAAAATCATGTTCAAATAATCTTGTGGTTACTCAAAGTGTTCTCCCTTCCTTTTCAACACTATAGAGTAGGATTCATTTATGAATATAAGAAAAACAGAAATTCTTTACTTTGTCAAACCAGCTGTCCACATAACCAAAAACTCACTCTGTAATAAAGGAGGAAGCAAATGAGTGTTAGGGAGTGTTAGTGTTAATAAGCCTGTCCAGTTTCTGTGGAAGTTAGAAGGTACATTCCTTCAGTTCCATTTATGGATATATTATCCTTTAATTCTGTAATCATTTTATGACTTGATGATACTGTCTGCCTCCACAGCCTCTTAGGACTGGAAGTCCCATTGTCATTGATTAAAGACTGCTATTGAAAAAAATGTGGGTTTCTGTGATCTCCTGGTGCTATCTGAATATCTCTACTTGTCTAAGCATAGGGATTTAGCATCATTGGGATGCTTTATGGTATAGCATCGAGCCTCAGGCTTCCTCTCCTGAAAGGTACCCATAGGTCCAGTGTGGATATTTGCCATCCTCTTGACGATTTCTTAAGATATTATCGGGGATCTAATATAGTAGGATGCCTGCATTTAGATAATGGCATTGAGCCAAAATGTTTACATGAGTCAGAGAACCTGACATAAAATGCATTTCCTTGGAGTTGATATTGTGTCAGTTTCTGAAATTCCTAGTGCTGAGTAGCTGATTTGATTTATACTTTTGAACAGAACATACATTGTCAGTGTAATCTCAACTCCTCTTTATGGCAGTATATTCCAAGCAGAGACTTTATATTTGCAATTTGTTAATATAAGATACAGATAGAAATAAATTACATACAACTCCTATAGGAAGTCTTTTGGCCAATTTCTAAGACAATGGTAGTGCAAATTGATCTTTAAAGCCAAAAATACAACAGCATAGTACTCAGTTATATGGCACTTTTGAGCAAGATCAAAATGTATTCTACACCCAAAACTGAAAAATCAGGATCAAAATGTAATGAAAAAAAAATGTAGTATTGTCTGTTTAAAGCATAGAAATCCCATTTGGTTTTTGGAAGATTTTCTCAAGCCCAGTACCCTTTTACAGTAGGTACCTTTGAAGAACCACTGTATAACAACCATAACATCCTTGCATGGACCAATAAAAGCCAAAGTAGGTGGCAGATATCCACATGATATGTGAAGATAATATCCTTTGGTGTGTGATATTTTGAATGATGAAGCCTGACAAGCCTTCAAAGAGTGTTGGAATAAGTGAAAGAAAGGAAAATCCAATCAAGGTACTTAAAACAACTCTTACTGAGAACATCCCAGAGTCATACATTTTTGGAGACCAAGAAAAAATTCTCAGGTTTAATACCATAAGGGGTGTCTTGTTATCAGAGTCTTCTCTAGGCATTTATCTTGGGCAAAGTTATATGAAATGTTTGTCTGAAACAGCCTAGCAGAGCTGCTGTTAGCCTACCCTTCCCCACAACAAATGCTAAATCCTATCTTTGCTTCCTGGGATGGACTGAAAGTTTTTCAGTTTCCACACGTAGCACATTCAGTTAATGCCAATTACACATGTTTCATCCTTCTGTGGCATCTACTACAACTCTTGACATTCCTGGTGTTCCTTTGATACTATTCCATAAGTAACATTCTCTGAAAAATCAATCAACTTTATGAAAAATTCAAATTAATCAAAAATAGTGCATATAAAAAATAAAGCTGCCCTCAGAATGTTTTTCTTCTTATTAACAAACAATGCTTTGAGAGAAAAACTGTTTGTACTTGCCCAGGTTGCCTTCCTTGTTTAGAAGTTTCAACACTGGAGGAGCTTTTAATTTCTCCAGTCACTACTTGGGATACTTTAAAAAAATAAATAATCTCTTTATACTCTTGATGCTATGTGGTCTTAAGCCATGCTCCAAGATTAGTTGTCCTCAGAAGTTACCTACTTCATTTTGTAATTCAGTTCCTATTGGTACTAAATAACTAAAAAGCATCTTTATAGTAATTTGTAGAAGTTCTTTCTGACAAATGAAAACGTGCAGCATAGATACACAGGTACAATTGCAAACAATCAATAAAAAATGTATCTACTCAAAAGAAGCGTTCTAGTATATAGGTAGATTGCATGTGCAACTCTTCTCTTATCAGTGGGTGAAAACCAGCAATGAGTTACGGAACTCTGAAGTGTGTACAGAATTGTAAAATATTTATATCCAAGTAGACATGATTTTTTTTTTTTTTAATTTCCCCTTGCGTACAATAAAGCATTGGAAAACATTGCCCTGAGACATTGTACAGGGATCGTCTGCAGGTTTTCAAGATCTATCTGGATCATGCCCTTGGCAAGATAGACTGACCTTGAACTGGCATGAGGTTGGATGAGAGACTTCCCTTGATCCTCTGATATCATATTTGTATGTCTTAGGTTTCTGTGAATAAATGAATAAATAAATGCAAGAAAAACTGCAAGAAGCAATTTCAAAGCTATTTCCCTATACACAGGAACAGATCCAGGGGGGTCTTGAAAGTCTCTAGAGAAGAGGAATCCACAACCTCTCTGGGAAGCCTGCTCCAGTGCTCTGTCACTCTCACAGTGAAGTTCATCCTCATGTTGAGGTGGAACTTCCAGTGTCTCACCTTGCTACCATTACCACTTGTCCTACCACAGGGCACTACTGGAGAGAGACTGGCCCCTTCTACTTGACACCCACTCTTCAGATATTTGGAAACATTAAGATCCCCTCTCAGTCTTCTCTTTTCCAGGCTAAACAGCCCTAGGGCTCTCATCATTTTCTCATAAGAGAGATGCTCCAGTTCCATCATCATCTTTGTAGCTCTCTTGGACTCTCTGTAGTATTTTCCTGTCTCTCTTGAACGGGGGAGACCAGAACTGAACATAATATTCCAAATGTGGTCTCAGTAGGGCAGAGTAGAGGGGTAAGAGAACCTCCTTCAACTTGTTGGCCACACTCTTCTTTACACACCCCAGGATACCATTGGCCTTCCTGGCCACAAGGGCACATTGCTGTCCATGGATAAATTATTGTCCACCAGGACACCAAGGTCCTTCTCCATGGGGCTGCTTTCCAGCAGGTCTACCCCTGTCCTGTACCAGTACATGATGTTGTTCCTCCCCGGGTGTAGGACTCTACACTTCTCCTTACTGAACTTCATTAGGTTTGCCTTTGTCCAGCTCTTCAGTCTGTCCAGATCTCACTGGATGGCAGCACAGCCTTCTGGTGTATCGACCAGTCCTCCCAGGTTAGTATCAGGAGCAAACTTGCTGAGGGTACACTCTATCCCTTCATGCAGGTCATTGCTGAAGATGTTGAATAAGACTGGACCCTGCACTGATCCCTGGGGAACACAACTACTTACAGGTTGCCAGCTGGACTCTGTACCACTGATCACAACCCTTTGAGGTCTATTGTTAAGCCAGTTCTGAATCCATCTCACTGTCCCCTCTTCTAACCCACATTTCCTGAGATTACCCACAAGGATGTTATGGGGGACAGTGTCAAAAGCCTTGCTGAAGTCAAGGTAGACAACACCCACTGCTCTTTCTTCATCTACCCCCTCAGTCACAACATCAAGTCAGACATGACTTCCCTTTAGCGAATCCATGTTGGGTACTGTTGATAACCTTCTTTTCTTCCTTGTGCTGGGATATGATCCCCAGAATAAGCTGCTCCATTACCTTTCCAGGGCTGGAGGTGAGGCTGACTGGTCTGTAATTACCAGGGTCTTCCTTCTTGCCTTTTTTGAAGACTGGAGTGACACTGTCTTTCCTCACCTGATCTCCATGATCTTTCAAAAACGATGGAGAGTGGTAGATCAACATCATCAGCCAGTTCCCTCAGCACTTACGTCTGCAGCCCATCAGGGCCCATGGATTTCTGTGTGTTCAGTTTACACAAGTGATTTCTAACCCAATCCTCATTGACCAGTGAAGAGACTTCTTCCTTCCAGGATTTCACTCCTACTTCCAGGGTCAGGGATTGTTTTGATATGTTTTGAATGATTCTTCTCAAAATGGAAGCAATCCAACTACATAAACAGGTTTAAAAATTTTTAGCTATAATACCTTTGAAATACTTGCATGCATTCTGTAAGAATACTGACAAGTTTAAATACATATTTCAGGTTCATCTATGTTATCTTGATATTTTTATGTATAATTTATTATTAACAGCCTATATCCTCATTACAGTGTAAGTAATAGGTTTTTTTCCTCCCTTTAATGCAAAATGTGAAAGTTTTGATGTTGTCCTCCAGGCCCAAGAATAAACAAGAATAAATCAGTATTATCAAGTGGGAGCACTATAGTATCTTTTTTTTCTGTGGGATAGAGAAACTTTTCTTAAAAAAAAAATTATGAACAGAAAGGGGGTTAATATATTTTTTAAAGAGGTTTTCATTTTTAACATGGACAAATTGTAGAGAAAGAGTAACATTGGCTCACAGGTTCATATCGCACAGAAGGGATCTCCTTATTATAATAACACTTTCCAGGTAAATAGGAGTCTCTTCTCTGTGTAGAACTAGATGAGATTCAAAGGACAAAAGAAAGTTATATTAAATCAACGGTGATTCTTATTCCCTCCACAGAAGTCCAGCTATGAAATGTGTGCTCTGGGAGATATGCATAGGCTGGGGAAAGAGGTCATTTTTGTGTATGTGTCTATATATAAATGTGAATACGCATAAATATATATGTATAGCTATATAAATACAGCTACACCCACAGTGGGGGATGGGGAGTGGGAGCATTCCTCAGTCCTCTCTAAGTTCATTTTGCAGCCTGAAGCTTTGCCAATGACCTTAATTACAATAAAGTGGGATGTAGTGGCATCCTGTGCAATGAGAATACATGTTTTATGGAGATACATGCTAAATCTTTGGTGCAGAGGATGAGCAAGACAAGCAAACAGTGGTGTGGCAGGACATCTTTGTTACAACCATTTTTAATAAAAGTTTTCAAGATTTCTAGTTAATTGATCTCTGGAGAATACACAGTGAATTATTTTGGACTGCTGATATATTTCAGTTTAATCTAAATGAGAGCTTAATCTAATACTTTTCCTCTCTCACAGGCTGTTATTTGTCTCAAAGGGCCACCACCACAGATAAAAGACCTTTAAATCTCCCTATCAGTTTGCTGTACTCAGGGCATCATCAGAACCTGTTCATACAAACATAGGTTTGTCTCAATTAATTAATGAATTCAATCTACAATGGATACTGATGGCATCTCCTGTGTAGCTCACTAACACAAGAGAAATCCATGTATTTCCTATCAAAGGATACATATCTCATACAGGGGTTTAATCCCTCTTTAAAAATAACACTATGACAGCTGTAAGACCAACTGTGTGAACAAACCCACCAATAACATTCACAAAAGATGGATTTACCTGAAAGGCTTAGGGAGATGTACTGTTTTATTTAGAAATATATGAAACTACAGTTTAGTAAACTCTTCCAACGGAATATTATTAGATATGATACTCTTTATCAGGGTTAAGGATTGGAGGTGGTAATAATTCAAAGGGAATCTAAAGGCCTCGGATACATGTTCCCCACCAAAATCTACAAAATACTAGGAAACTGATCTCCTTGGAATTTTCTTTTAAATCCAGACTTTACATTTGAAACAGTTCTGTGTTTCTAGAATATTCTAGTTTCTAGAATAGCTTAGAAATTCTTTTCCCTTGAATTTGAGCATAATGAAGCCTGAGGTGTCCAAGAAGGTGTCAGAGAGTATACAAATTACAATTAATGTTTCAGATGTCTCTCTCTGCTCCAAAGTTCCTTGTTCTTTGTTTATGGTCCTACACAAGCAGCGTAATTGTAATGTAAGGGCGTGAAGGCTTTCTTTTACCCAAATGCAGTGGTACTCTTGTTCTGAATAATTTTTACACCTAACTCTCTGCTCATGGTAAATTGTTGCCTTTTATCATGTAACTTCTGTAAGATTTAAAGACACTTTACAGATGCAAATTTCTAGATATTATTAATTTAATTTCTCTAGGTTGCTGACCTTCTTAATTCTACAAAATTAAGGAATGTTTTAAAAGGTGGGATTGGATGTTGGATGAATTACAATTTATTTTAGTTTCTTCTTTTTTGAACTGCTTTCTAAAATTTAAAAAAAAAATTAAAAGTATTTTTCTTTTTATAGGAATTAATTTTCTGATAAAAAGCTTTTAGTGTTTGAAAGAATGCGCTTATCATAGATTCAGCACCTTATAGCATAATAGGTATATGCTTGAACATTTTCCACTGCCTCTTCGGGACTTTTACTTTGCCTTATCTTTTCACTCTCATTATTCCCTAATATTTTCAACTCAGAATATAACTCTGATATAGTTTCACTCTAGATTTGAGTTCAATATCTGGACAGATCTATCTGTAAAGAAAGCAAATTCATACATCTTTCATATTAAGATTTATAAAGGCTTCTTATTGATAGCATCATTACGTATTAGGAAATAAACTTTATGTAAGGTTTTCTTTGGTGACACTCAAAATCTTACAAAAAGTTTATTTCTTTATTTGCTCTATAGAAGCAACATTTCTGATAACTGGAGTATGATTCAGGACATGGATTTAGTCCATTTATTTGTTGTACTATACAACCTCAGCTTTTATGATACTAAAAAAAAGCTGATATATACATGACACATACGAAAGAAAGGGAAACAACAGAATATGTCTCTTCCTCCACTCCACCCAGCCACCCCGTTAATTATATATCACTCCAGTTTATTTATTGTTGCTGGTTTTTTTCAGTTAAATTAATTTCTAGCTTCTAATATTCCCCTACTGTTTGAAGAACACAGTAGTTACAAATGTGGACCCATGCTAGTCAGGAAAGAAAGCAAAAGGGAAAGGCAGGTGATAGATGATACCTCTGCCAGTGCCCAGACTTCGGTAAATAATTTATTTATTTATTTAAATATTCTTTTTTACGAACCTTCCCAACCCCTATAATTTTCAGTAAAACTGATGTCCTTGTCAGATTCATTGTTAAGAGCACTAGATTATTTACTCAGCTGTAGAAATCTGGACTAAAAGATTGTAGGTTCAATGAAATGTCATTTTACAATTAGCTGTGTTTTGCTGGAAGTTCCCCAAGTTCTACCAAACACTGTGGTTATACATTCTATGCAAACTAGAGATTTGCATCATTTTTGCATGACAGAATTTTGAATACACAAGACTTGGGGGAACAAAGCTTTGCAAGGTGAACATTACAAAATGCCCAGTGTTTTTTCTTTTTCCCACAGGCTTTCCTGCAGGCATGGATAATAGGGACATCAGTTATTAAATTGGCACTGAGTCTTTCTCTATTTCTCTATCATTTTCAAACAGATTAATTAAAGCACATTTACATGCCAGCTAAATAGAAGTTAATTTGAGTCAGAGGAAACTTCAGCACCCATTTTTAAATAAATCCTCCTGAACTTACAAAGGTCTTCAATAACTTTCAACAACTGTCTCTTGGAAGGTGAAAGTATCTGGATCATCTTCTTTTTTTTAAAACCAAGGCAAGAAGTAAGCATTTTTGCTTTCATTTTTATTTTTTTTAGGTGGGACTTCATTTTCCAAAATTCTGTATTATGATTGGAAATAAGCTCAAAGCATAAGTTATTTTATAGAATTATAATTCATACAAATGAAAAAAAAAAAAAAAAACAAAAGGAAAAGAAAATATGCTCCTGAGATTAAGAAGAGAATAACTGTTTATCATGTAGTTTTATGGGCTGACATGTGCAAAGGTACTGCTATTAGGCACCTCAGTCTACTTTTAGCCTAAGTGAGACGCACATAAACAAAGCAAGAAGTTCATCCTCAGCCTCTCACTTTCTTTTGGGACAGATGTTCACACAATTGTAAGTGCATTTTCTACGCGACAGAAACAAAAAAGGTAGCTGCTGGTATGCAAAAAACTTACTAGCCACAAGTATACAAAACTTTGTCCTATCTGTTTGTACTGCTCAAGACTCAAAACTGAAAGATTACTGCTCACATAATATGTGAAGTAACATTGCTGTCTCCTTTGTGTATGCTCTTAACCAGCAGCAGAACAAGATAATATAGAGTGGATTAATCTTCTTTAACAGTTTCTTGCTTGTAGATAATGTTTGAATATGAAGATGCATGTAACTGTTCTAAAGCATCAGGAACAAGGTGGGGATTCTTACATTCAGAAGACTATCTAATTCTACAGAATTAATTTTCTATATTTTCAAATGTTTTCCTTTTCCCTTTAATAAGGTAAACTCCATGAAACTCTGTCACTAACAAACAAGAAATATGTTGTTTCTGTGAATGAACAATATTGGTTTATTCTATTGTATCCCAAAAGACTGTAATAGAACGTTTCAGCATAAAATAACTTAGATCATATGTTACCATTGATTTTTAGTCATAGTTCTTCACTGATTTCAGTGAGGAGTTCTCATTAAGCATCCCTGGCATGAAATGTCCCCTTGTATTATACTTTTTATGAAAAA
This sequence comes from Todiramphus chloris collaris, assembly GCA_025345505.1. Lineage (NCBI taxonomy): Eukaryota > Metazoa > Chordata > Aves > Coraciiformes > Alcedinidae > Todiramphus > Todiramphus chloris. Next base: position 22,423,464 of record JANVCC010000017.1, read on the forward strand.
AAACACAGTTGGCAAAAATGATCAAAACAAGCATCAAGAACTTTGCTCTATATTGTGAGCAATCATAATCAAGTTATCTATCCTGTACCACACAGTAATGGCAGCATGAAAAAACTGGTTTACCTTTTCTTTTTTAAAATAAGTATCACTCCTCAGAAGCTAGAAGTAGACATATAAAACCATATGACTTGGGATTATTTTCTGCAGAACCAAAAAATAAAATCTTCAGAGCCTGGTGTTTCTCACTGTAGGAGACATCTTGTGGAGGAATGTTATCTTCCCTTTGGTAACTTAAAAAGCAGATTTGCTCTCCTTGAATTGGAAGAATATTCACAGGATGCAAAAAGCACACATCCCTAAGTATATCTCCCTTTCACAGCTTTAACAGAAAAAAATACAGACAGATGAGACAGGATAACGTTTGGGGCTTTTTTTAAACCCATTATTGGATGCTCATTCCCTAAAGATTTCTGTGCATAATCCTAGATCTACTGGAGGGAGAATTTTAAATCCTGATGTCAAGAAACATACTCCTTTTTTTAGGAAAAAAACATAATGTGCTGTCTTTAGAATTTGGATATGAATGTCCCTTATGTTGTAGTACCAAAAACCTCATGATATACAGTTTATCGTTTTTACAACTGTCCTATTTTCTGAGCAGTTTATAATACTTAAAGGACTTATTTACTCACATACAGCAAGTTATTATCTGTCCCCATTTCCTAGGTAACAAGGAGGATTAAAGTAGAGTATACAAGAAATTTGTGAAAGAAGATGGAGTCAAATTTGGGAAGTTTTTCCAATTCTCATGCCATGAGCATAAACACTGAGATGTGCTTTTTTTTCCCCATTAGCAATTATAATGTTTATAAAATTTCTCATTCTGTTATACCCTACTTTAACTCACAATTTAGTTTGTAATACACCTGATCCAGCTTGAAGTTCTGGCTGCAGGCCTTTATGAGCAACTTTTCTCTCTTGGCAGGGACTAGAAATGGCTCTTTTCCTAGTCAGTCAAGCAACACTGATAGGGAAATCATGTCAGTTCTGACTGCCTTTACTCCAGCATACTTTTCATCTGAACATCTTTTCTCTTGATCCTTCACTTTTGCTACCAAGTGTTTTGCTTTGCAGCGAGCCTGTTCTAGCCCTGGCTTCCATTAGTCGTGTTGAGATCTGAAATTGTTATTCACTCTTTGTACACTGGAATCCACTCCCACAAAAGAGTCATCCTTGTCTCACTTCTGTGCTGCAGAGTTCACTGATTTAATGATCTGACCATTGTTTGCTTTCATTCCTGCCTTTGTAAACTGAACTGGATCCTCACTGCTGACTGTCTGAGGACAGAAAGATGGGCCTGCTGTTTCTCAATGAAACTGGGTGAGGATGACAACTCTGTTAAGAAAATGGATTTCTCTTCCTGAAAGACTATTTTTAAGTCCTTGTTTTTATCATCCTCACTTTTATCCTGAGTGCATTTATCCCAACTTGCAGAGACATTCTTTTCATGGGAACTGTTGCAAAAGAATGATGAGAATTATGAGGCATTGCTCTTTTAGATAAACATCTTTTTTTGACACTGTCTAGAACATTCAAAAACTTGATTTTAAAGTCCCTTTAAGATTTTCTTCTAAATTGTTTAGTGATTTTAAAATGTAAGAAAGAACATTGTCAGTCTTAAAATCCACCTGACTTCCTATGGGACAATCATATGCAGCACAGATGAATATCCCAGACTACCTCATTCTTCAAGATTAGCTGCAAAACTAGAAACACCGGAAAGTTTTAGAAAGCTATAAAGAAATAGGAAAGATGACTTAAGTAATGTTCCAAAGAATGAAATTTTAGATTTTTCAAAGCTTTTTGACAAATCCTTGGTTCGTTTATTTTCATCATTATACTATATTTTTATATTATACCAACAAAGTCAGTCAGTTCCACAGTATCTTTACTTCTTTGTTCTTTCTCTGACTTTGATATTCTCATTGTAGGGTCGGCTCTAAGAACTCAGAACTTTCCCCAAAGACAAAGTTTTATCATTTCTGCTAGGTTTTCTGACCCAGAAAAAAATCTAGAAAAGCAAGTCATATGAACAAAACAGGCATTTAGATCACAGAAAAAAGTACAGATCCCAAGACAGAAATACAAACAAGGACAGCAGCATTACTAAGAATAAGGAGAAAGGAATTGTTGGGGAAAAAAAATAGATGTACAAAAGAGTTAAGTCCTTCAGAGAAATCAGAAAGTGAAGTTAGGGAAGGAATGTCTTTGGAAAGATTGCTTCCCTACACCCCCAACCCTGCACTAGTCTTTAATGCAGAAAAATGGAATATATTAATAAAATACACATGAATCTTTCATAACAATAGCTGTGACCAAGCAGAAAAGTCTTACAATAAGGTTTATGTTCTTGAGGTATGGATATAGTATTAAATATCTCTTCCCCCAATTTCTGCTTCAGCGATAAAAGTGACACTGTTAGCGTATTGAGATAGTTTCAGATGTGTTTCTGTCCATTTGACTTCTTTCAAGTTATCTTTAATTTTTTTAAACAGGCAACAAAATCGAGGCATTTCTTACAGATTTTGTTACAGAATATACAATACTTTATCATCTTAAGCAGGCTACTCAGTCTAGTTAAAGAATGTTGTTGACTTTTCAGTGTTTGTGCAGCCACAACTCATCATGACCTAAAACTCATTTAAATGAAAGGCATCTATTGAACCAATGGGCTTTGGGGCATAAACCAGCCTTTCACAGACTCACTGAAATGCTGTAGTCAGATATATGATTCTTGTTTCTTTCCAATGCCTTGAACTTGAATGTGGTTATTCAAGGAGTTAGTAATCACAGGGCCAGTATTTTATAAGCTATGAATGTTATAAGAATGTGGATATATCAACTCAGCACTGTTCTTTCTGAACAGAGTGATTTCTTTAACACTGCAATTCAGCTTTAAAACAGAAAAAAAAAAAAAGTCAAAAAGAGAACATAAAAGCTATGTTAAAACTGCAGTTCAAGACAGGAAGCATAAGCATAAGCATTCAGAATCATTGGCATTAGGAAAACAAGACTGGTAGATAAGGTGTTAATTTGCAACCATATACAAGAAAAATGTTGAAGGGATTTAAATAGAGAAACTCATGGATAGGGATTTTTATTACTTTGATGTAATTGACATTACCACTAGCTTTCACTATGATCACTAGCTAGATTTGTACAAAGTGGCAGCAGATTTGGTAAATGTGGGTGCAGATTAATTTGAAAAAGTTATAAAACTAAGGATATATAGGGGAAGAAAACCCCACAAAACAGCAGAATGAAAATCTCAACTCTATAAAAAGCTCTCATTAATTTTAAGAACAACAACTGGATAACTTATGTAGTTATTGCTGTATAAGGACAAGTATCAATGAAGAAACACAGACATTTACTTGTGGATTACTCTCTCCCTCCTGTTTACTAGAAAGTAGAAAACATTAAATTTTTTTCTAATTATTTTTCATTAATAATCTTCTATGTGTTCCTTAATCATATTTAGTAAATAATGCAAACCCTAATATAAAAAGAAATATTCTCTGCATTTAATTAAGGGCAATATAGCTTAGAATATGGATCCATTTTTTCAGCCTGAAGCAGTGCTTATCAGGCACCATTGATGACCACCATTGCCACAAAGTAGTTATTTAAATAGGTGCCATTCAAGAGTTTTCTGTTGTCAAACAAAATCTTACTGCTGAAAACATTAGTGGAGTCACATAGTCCTGCAAACTGCCCATAAAGATACTTCCTTCTCTGCCTGGCTTTGTAGAATTTCAGTGGAGGGCACTTTGTAGTGAGAGAAGAAATTTGAGTTACAGTGGCAGAGAAGGAGGCCTTCAAGTTTCTGGAACAGGTTTCATTCCTTCCTTGCTAGATGGCTAATGTGAAGAACGATTGCCATCTATGAAGCCTCTAATCTGCCCCACCAAGATAAATAAAATGGGGAGCAATCAAAATTTTCAGGATACCCTTCACACTGTATCATCCATGGTCAAATTACCTGTTTTCACCAGATTAAACTAGATAGGAGCACACTGTATACCCAGGATGCTAGAAACTGGTATTTTAGGCTTATATAAAGTAAATCTCAAGCTTGACATTTTTTCTCAATAACAGGAAGGAAATCATGAACCAAGAAATCTGTGTCTGCAATATGTCAAAAGATGATCCCAAGAGAGAAAAGTATCGGTAGAAAAAGACTATTTTCCTTAGTTTCTTAGATATATACAAGTAAAATGCTTGAGGACAATTTCATGTCCCTGTAAGGAAACCCAAGTGGAAAATTCATGTCACAATTAGCAGCAGAGATTCTGCGAATTGCTTTGTAACCACTGACAAAGTGCAGCTGCTTGAGCTGCAGCAAAGGGAACTACACTTGGGTGCACCATCCTTCCTCTGGGATAGAAGTGCTTTTTTTATTCAACTTTCCTTGGAAATCCTGCAAACGTTTTTTCAACCCTGACTTATTGTGTGACAGGACCATTTCCAGATATCCCTTGTTTCAATACTACTAAGGATGAGCCACCTTCTTGTGTCACTGACATGCAGCTGACAATCATTCTCATTTATTGTTTTTTAAGCAAATAACATCTCTGAAGAAACAAAGCTCTCCCTAGCAATAGCTGTGTGTCTCTGCATGCCCATCATTTCTAATGACCTAGGTTGGTACTATCAGAACTATGCCCTCAGACTTTGCACCCAAACTTCCTTCTAGGGAAAGAACAGGAAGCAGGAAAGGAAAGGGCTGCTGCGTTCCCATATATCACTTCAAGAATGAGTCAGGGTGTAGTTAGGGTATGGAACTGGACCTGAAGTCTCAGAAATATAGAGGTGGCCAGTTTGGGTACAGTCCCACAGTCTTGAGAATAGTGACCTTTGTATCGTTAATTACTTGATTCTTAAAAATATGATAAATATCTGATTTTTTTTATTGTCTAATATATTAATGGACTATAAATGCCCTTTCTGTCAATTCTGCATGCTCAGTACAACTGGGAATTACAATATAGTTCTAATTTTTTTAATTTAATGGATAATTTGTGAAATTGATTATCAGATTATCACTACTAATACGTAGAATTTAAAGACTTCAATTGCCTTATTTTGCTGTACATTTTCCTGCAAAAAATGTATAGTTTGCATAAAACAAGCTGAAAAAATTATATACATACATATGTATACACATTATATTTATCAAAGGTTATTATTTCTTTTTTTGTTGATGAGGAGTTGGAGAGACAGTAACTAGCCAAAGTACAATTATAAAAATTAGCCTTCCTAGTTCTAAGAGTACAATGCCAGCCTGTTGATTCTCCCTAAAATATGCAAGAGCATGGCACCATTCCAGATGAATTACAACTTTTTCCCCACAGGAACTCACTGACAGATGCTGTGATATCAGCATCTGGAGACCACCAGTCAGCATGCAGGAATTGTAGTGCTTAGAGAGGCCAGTTACGTGAATCAAATTTTGGTAGTTCTCTGATGACATCTGTATTGTCTATCTGAAACTCAAGTCAACACGGAGAACTTTCACTAACTGATTCTAGCTCCATATATAGGAAAAATCCAAAGGGAGAACATCTACTGTGGTAGTTCCCAACCCTTGAACTTGCTCCACTGAAAACCTGCAATAGCCCTAAAGACCAGCAGACTGTGTCTCTGCCTCACTCAGACAGCAAGAGACTGAAGTCACAGATCAGGGAGACATATGCCCTTGTACTGAAGGAAAGGGATTGGAGGAGCTCTGATTAAGGCAAGTGAGGATATTTTTAATGGACACACAGCTTTGTTATGTTGTTCAGTATTCTTTTGTTACATTGAAGCAAGGAAAGTTTCTATGCATTAAAAGTAACCTTAGATTAGTATGGCCAAAATGGTCTATAAGAGCAGGTATCTGGCAGCTTTGCTTTGTGATAGGCTATGCAAAGAGAATGAAGGTTAGAGAAGAGGACAGAAAGAATATTAACAGGGAACTTAGTAGTTTTATGAGTTTTACAGAAAGGCTTAGACAGTAATGATAGTATACACTGTGATATGCAGTACTGACTGAAGGACACAGTTAATAGTTAAGAGAAGATAATATTTAGCATTTATATAGTTCTCCACAGTTTCAAAGAACTATGCAAGCATTAATTAAGTCTCAAGATTTTAAGATCTCTATTTAGATAGGTAGATTCCTCTTAGAAATTTCTATGTAACACAGATGATTATATCTACTTAGAATATAGGACAAACAACAGCAATAATTTTACTGGCTTTGTAAATTAGTTAAGCACCATTATCCCTCTTCTGCTGATGGAAAAGCTAATGTTTAACTATCAGGAAAATTCTGTGAAGCATGTAAATGACAGAACTGAAATTAAATTTTAGGAATGGCCTATCATTTGATTCTTTTTCCTGTTTGCAAAGTAAATCTACAGAAGAATATGGTTTAGTGATGTTGAGATAGAAAAATAAATTTAAACTAAAAAGTTCACAGTCATGATATATCTGTTCTCATAACATTTCCATCACAATAGTGTAGTTTTGTGATATTTTAAGCCTATGTCATAACTAATTTTGGGGTATGGGAAAAGATACAGGAAAAGATACAGGAAAATAGTCAGGATTATATGGTCAAATTCTGACCATTGTCAAAGAACAAACCAATTTCACAGAACCTATTTATCTGTTTGGTGCCTTTTAAAAGATCTTTCCTTATTGTCCATCTTCTCAGCTTTTCAAAACACATATGGTTGCAATAAAGTCTGGTGTAATACAGAGATGTCCACCAAAGTCTGCAGAGATCCTGTAATAACATTAATCCCACTTAGGAGGTAACTCAGAGGCCTGATGATAATTAAAAATGTCAACATCATTAAATATTTAATTTCTCAAACACGAATGAAGAGGTGAGTCACATATTTGCATAATTTACATAACAGCCATCTAATTTTGGTGATTGAATTGATGACACCTGGGATGACTAAGCTTTTGGGTTTTTTCTCTCTAGTCCACAAAGAATCAGACTCGGAGAACTTTTCAGATCCTATCAGTGTATTGAAGCTCCACTACAAGTACTCAAATCCAAAAATATGAGAGAACACAAGCAATCTTATTGTGATTATTCACATCATTTGTTTTTAGTATGATGGCAGGTGATATGCATGGAGCACAGAGATTTTTGTCTCACTTTATTGTACTCATCTGACTCCTGCTAGGAAGATAAATGGCAATTTTGTCAGTCAAAAATATTTTAATATTGTCTTTCTCAAGTGGGACTAAATGATATTACAGCATTGCATCAATTATCTTATTACAACCTAGCTTTTAAGAACAGTAAATTGGATCTTCAAAAATTAATTAAATTCAACAGAAATAAACTACCATTAACAGCGCAGCCTCGTAACTTAAAGTAAACTGCTTTATTGCATTACTAATTTGCAGAATACTATCCTATTTTTAAACTGGAAATAACCAAGGAGTTGAGCAAAGAAGACTCTTCATGGTGTGGGTAACTTCATACTTAAAAATGCTAAGTGTTACAAGGTTTGCACTGTAACTTTGTTTCCGGTGTTGGCAGCTGTGATTTGGGGGTGGGATGCATTTTATTTTTGCATAAATATGATGATATATAGAATTTAGGTAGTAAATTGCTTTGCTACAGTAACTGTAAAAAAAAAATCAGAAACTCAAAATGGCCTAGAATAAAATCTTGACTCATAGGAAAATTCAGCTGTCATGAGACAAGAAGGTAAGTCTTCTCATGAATTAATAAATAGCTTAAATAGCAGGATTAAGTGATCAGCTCCAACAAACGTAGAGGTTTAACACTGGTGTCCCTCAGGGAGCTCTGCTGAGATATCTACCGCTCGACATAAATGATCTAGGAAAGGAAGTGAATAATGAGGTGACTAAGTGTTCTGATGATACAGAATTCTTCAAAATAATAATGATGAAAACTGACTGCTAAGAGTTGCAGTGGAGTTCAGGGTACCAATCAACTACAGGACAAGGAGCAAATGAACATTACTGTTGATAAATATAAGGTAATGTACACAGGGGGAAAAGCTCATCTTTAGAAATACATGGTGATAGTCACTAAACAAGTTGTTATCATTTGGAAGAGATATTTGTCATTGTCCATAATCCTACGAAAGCATTACTAGTCCTATACTCAGTCAACAGTCAAAGCCTACGTAGAATAAGAAAAAAACAGCTAAGAAAAAGAACAGAGAGTAAAAGAGACCATCACCATGGCATCATGTATAGCAATGGCATAGTCACATCCTGAATTACCAATCCATTCCAGTCTCCTTAAATAAAAAAATAAGACTACCAAAAAGGTAGGGGTATAAAAAAACAACGGTAGGGTTTGTTTTCAACTCTGACACATTGATTTGGTGAAGGGAACTCTTAGGTTTTTAAAATAATGATCAGAGAATAAAGAATTATTATTTATAGTTTTTTGTAACAGAATTGAGAAACATGAAGTTAGCAGGCAGAAGTGTTAAAACAAAAGTACATACTTTTCAAGCACAATTAATGTCTTCTGGAGTTCATGTTCTGGAGTTCATCACCTTATACTTTTGATCTGTAAGGGGTTTGAAAACAGACTGCATCATGGAAAAGAGACCCTGACAGGCTGATCTTACAATGAAGCTTCTAGCTGCACGTGCAGGGTGAGGAAAGGCAGAAGTAAAACCCAGAGGGACATCACTCTGTCCTTTCCCATGTGTCAGATGCAGAAAGATTGGTTAGATCAAAGTTTCAGTCAAAGAGCTTTTATGATCTTGGACATTTCTTATTGCACTTCTGCTCCTCAACTGCTAAATGGGGATAAAAACATACCAACCTTACTCTGGAAGCACGTTATGATTTGAGGTTTTCTGCAATGTCCTTAAAGATGCTTCAGGTACATAGGTTACAGACTCTAGTTTTGATTGCAAAAATACTCTGACATTTACTTATGATTAAATGATTTTAAATGTCTTCTAAATAATGTGGAGACAGTTTCATCTAGTTATCTATCTAGTTCTATCTAGTTATAGTGACTTCTAAAGAGGAATGACATTGAATGGAAATTGTATTGGCATGTTCATTCTACACTTCCTTTTTATATATTCAGGGGAGGGCTGTTAATGTTCTGTTTGGACCAGCCTCTGGCTACATATGCACAAATCTATAGAATCACAATTCAACTGCATTTTAATATAAATAAATGGGTAGCGATCTGCTATTCCCAGGATAATTTAACTCAAGTGTTCTTCAGCATTTCCCTGTCATTCGCAGAGATGTAATGGATCCTGATGACACAGTCTCAAAGAGACTCTTTGCTGCTGGAGCAACTGTAGCTTTTTCTGCTGCCTCTTTTTGTGGCAATTGCTCAAATACTAAGTCTGAGTGCTCTTTTCTGACTTGCCTGCTAATGAAGGAGGTGGAGGAAGATGCCACAGTGTCTATTACTTTGCATGCAAGAACCACTTTCAAGTGAGTGGTGCCTTGACCTGTGAAAGTAAGATGTCCATACTCCCTGTAAAAAGCAATCTTGCTCACATGTATTCATCTCTGTTAAACATTCTGCTGCTTCTGGAATTTACTCTCTAGGCAGCTTGAAGGCCATTGAACAAAGAGTTTTTCTAATACACCATAATTACACAAACACCTGTGCTGAGCAACCTTGTACTGAGCTACTCGAGTTTTTTTCTGAGGTTTAACAATGTTCCACATTCCTGAGCTGTTATTTGATGGTCTAATGGCTGAGTGTAGGGTACAATGAAGTGCAGATGGCAATTCTAGAGCTAAGACTTTTAAAGAAAAGTGCCCATATATACTTGCAGCACAGTATGGATTTTGATATAGTTGTACAACACATTTTGCAACATAAACCCACTTCCCTGTAAGAGCAAAACAGCAACTAAGCAGAATGTCATTTGCAGGTGCTCACTGCAGAATAGACAATATAAAAAACTTAATGGATTATTTTTTCAACTAAATATATAAATGCTGCCTTGCACAGCACTGTGTACATAGTGACTTTTTAGACATTTTATTTCCTTTTCCAGATTCCTCAGATTGGCTTTTGGAACCAAATTCTAGATTGGAACCCATAGTCTTGCTTGGAGTCATACAAACTTTAAAGCCCACAAATCTCAAAGCTATTCTTTACTAAACCTGTTCCTAGTAGCATGATCTTTTGTGAAGTCATCTTTAAAAATATAAATATTGTACACTGCATTTGAAAGCGATCATCACAGTGATTCTTCAGAATGTCTTGAATGTTTCACTCTGTCTTCAGACACCAAACAGAGTTGATATTTAGATGAGTAGCAACTCTTCTCCTATCCCTGAACTTCTCTATAAAACTTGCTAGGATTTTCAATATCTAAAGAAGTTAGTATAGTCTAAATTTTTCTCACATCAACATTATCTGGTATCATCAGCACAGATGATTTAAACACTTTTAAAGATATTGACATGGGAGATCTCTTCAATTTACAGATTTTTTTTTTTTTAGTATGGTTACAACTGCCTGAAAATCTAAGTCTGCTAATGTGTTTGTACATTTGGGCTATTTAAAGAACTAGATTTTTCAATTTAGCATCAATGACATTTTTTCTGCCCCCCTCCCCACCCCCGAGTAATGCTAGTACTAGCAGTCAGAACCTTCTTACAACTTTAAAGCAACAAAAATGTAGTATTTTGACATATATTACTGACCTGAACTTGGGAAGGAATTGGAAAGATTTCACTTTTTTACAGAAGTTATAAAAGACAACAAAAGTTATATTTCTATATTCAATAATGTTAAAAAAATGTGTGAGAATATGTGAAAATTATATATATTAATATGTGAGAATATATTAATATGCAATAATATATATTATTATGTGAGAATTATATAAAAAATGATAAGAATGGTCAAAGGAGTCAGACCATCCTGCCCTGAATTCTCTCTCCAGCAGTGGTCACAGGTGGATTCCTCTAGAATAAAAGGCCAAAAACTGAGTAATAGTTTTCCAGGGTACTGTTGCAGCCTCCAACACCTCAAAGGATTCCTAATGTTGAAGTGGTCCCTTTGTACTTAGCAGCTTTCATTTTATTTTTCTTCTCCATATTTGTCCAGTTTCCTTTTGAAACTATGTAATCATGTAGCATTCATTTTTAGAAAAGTATGTGTAATCGCTAGAGTGTAAGACTAGAGGTTTGGATTAATTTTCTCTGTCTTAGTATTTAATCTGTTTAGTAAACAATCTGCCTACTACAAAGCAAGAAGATATAGAATATCATTACAAAAACCCCAAACTGTTAAATGATGAGGCTGACAAGGGATAAATTCCTTTAAAAATTGCCTAAGGGTTGCAAAGGATTTTAACAGTTGGGAATTAAAGAATGATGGAGCAGTTGCAGCTCAGCCATGATGTACTTCGCCTCAGGATCTGACTTGCACAGAACAAACAGAAGCCAGGGAAGGGTGATACTAACCTAAAGCAAAAAAGGTTTCCTTCTTTATAAAGTACCATAATGTTTTTTTCTAGAGTTTCAAATCTCACAGGAGGTTAATCTTTCAACTGAAGTCAGCAAAATGTAAGCAAAATATTCCCTTCACCATAGTCACTATATTTAAGACAGGTTTTGTTCATACATGTAGAGGAAATGGAGAAGTCACCTTTGTCCTCCTTATCCTAAGCATTTTCATAATTCCTTTTAGTTTTAGTATACTCTCATACATTCAGTTTTACTGTGGGTACTTTACTCTTCATTGAAGTATTCGCTGACTGGTTTAGATGACTATATAGACACACCCCCTGCTATAATATCTTTCATAAGTCTCAAAAACTTGTTCTGCAAACTTCAAATTTTATCATTACAGGCATTTAAAGATATCTGTTGATATTTTTGAGTAAAACATTTATCTTCGGTCACAACATATTTCCCACTTTTTTCAGTTTAGATTTGTTTGCACACAGTGCATTTCCCATTTCTTCCTCTCTGTGTGTATACACACACCTATTCAGATACAAAGTTGGATATAAATATCATCAATAACAGTGTTATCCAACAAGAATAATAAGCAATAGTCAATACTGGAATTTAGTTTATATTTTTTGAATGTGCAAGTGTGTAACCAAAAGGGGCTATGTAGATTTGCAGAGCACAAAATTACTGCACAAGAGAAATTTTATGTCATTGACCTACCTACATATTGTGTTCTTTAAAAATTAATATAGCTGTTTTCAAATTTATCTGACATTTCCTTTTTTGAAATGTGTTTTACCTGTTTTAATCTGATACCAGCTACTCAATAGTGTTTACTTGTTGTTTCTGAGGCAAAATAAGATTTTCTAGATGACCATTGTGAAGCTTCCTCTTAGTTGTGCATTCTCAGGGCACTCTTGAGTATAAATTCTAAAACACTCTTAGACAATACCCTTTACATTCATAAATGTACATATATGCATTCACACGTGTACTTGGAACTGTTGATTCATTTGAGTTATAATCAGGTTTTTCAATTATTCCCTTATTAATGTTTCACTAGAAGTTCCACTGAGAACTTCTCCTTATTTCTTACTAGTTCATGTTCTTTCTTCTTCAAAAGCAACTTTAAAAACTAATTCAGTTGCTTAGACACATAAGAATCCTCATTTATTTCATTTTTCAAAAATTAATTTAAGGATGTAGCTATTTTGGTTTTATAGGATCTGGAGTTATACACAACCCCATGGTCAGCTTTCTAGACTGTCCTCTTTCCAGCTTGGATTTATTTTTGCTGCTACTGTCCTCTTTCCAAAAGACTTAATTGTGTCTGGAAATAATTGTAAAGTTTACTTTCCAACAGTCCATTCCTAATACTCTAAAATCTCTGAATAGTCCATCACAAAGACAAATAGGCCATCTCTCCCATTCATAGTATATAGCCTTCCTTGGTTATCCTAAACTAGCACATGTTCTAATATGTTTGAGTATATCTTAAAATTATTATAGTTGGCAGAAATCAATAGGAATTTTAGACTGTCACATCTCTACTATGTATATAACTTAAGATCTTTTATTCTTCTTGGATGTTAAAATCCTAAAGAAATTTTCCAAAAATCAATTAAATGAATGGACAAAATTTGATTCCCCCTTTTTTTTTTTTTCCTCCAATTTCTGAGTTTCCATTACATGGAAAATACATTTTTCTTTTGATAGAATTCAAATGAAGATACTCAATCCCTAGATTCACATTACTCTATGCTAAGATATCTATACTTGGGAACTCCTATTTGCATTAGTATATCTTTTTTCCTGTACATTTCAAACCTATTTGAACATATTTCTCTTTGCAGATTTTGTTTTCCTCTCAGGTTGCTACTATGTGACTCTCAAATCAGAAAACTCATAGTCTGAAGAATCTACACATGGTATAAAAGACTTTATGAAAAGTAATTAGTCCTTAATCATGTGTAGCATTCAGGAATGAAAATATTCTTCAATTGTATAGCTCTTGAAGTGAGATATTTTCAGTATCATTATTTTCTTTGTTTATTTGACCTGCACTGCAAATTGATATTAGGACAGTACGAACAGTATATACTAACACAGTACAATAAAGAGATGAGACTTCCTTATGATAGCAAAACTGTTTTGGTTTGGGGGTTGGAAGGGTATTATTTGTTTGTTTATTTAAAAAATAACATAGTTAATATCCTGAAATAAAAAAGTTCTGTTAAAATTTGAAACTTCAGTTCATCAGCTTGTGCTTGGCTGGAAGGCAAGTACTGAGACTGACTTCTCCCATCATTGAGAGATTGCCTGGTATTTGTCTAGGTTTTCTAGGGGCAGTCATTTTGAGTTGCTTATCTGTGGGGAAAAAATAGAATGACATATTAAGGATACTGCTAGACTTAACTAATATTTATGACACTCTGAAATTTTCAAATGGAAGAAACTACAAAAAATAATGTACTAGATATAAAAGTGCTGCTGAACATTGTTTCTCTTTTTTTTATTTTAAGTAGTAGGCCTTTCTAACATGACTGAAGGTAATGAAGCTATTAGCAGCAGATGGGAAGAGGCAGACAAAAGTATGTAGAGGTAGTATGGCTTAAGGTAAATGCTTGAAGCACAGTTTGCTTCACAGTACTTGTGGCAAATAAGTCTCTTCTACAGCTAAAAGCTATTCAGCCCTTTTGTTGCAATGTGTCAGGTCTCCCAGAAGAGATTGCCTAGATAGTAATATGCAGGGGTGCATACAAAGAAAAAACAGGTCAAATAGGCAAAGATGAGGAGGACATCTAGACTTCACTCTTCTGTAGCAAGAATATTCTGAAGATACCAGCTAATTACTGGTAATTTGTATTTATAAATGTTGTCAAAGCAAAACATTTCTGGCCTCCTTAAAAATAGCACGAAGGTAAAAATTAATGTGAAGGAAAGTACAAGATAGAAAACTAGAGAAATCAGTGAAAAAAAAAAGCATCACAAGTTTTGTGATGGATAGAAATGATATAAAAGGATATAAAAAATTTCCTTTAACCATCCCTATCTTCTGGATCCCAAACATAGGTGTATATTAGGTATCAATTTTTGCAAACTTCAATTATACTTTAATACTCAAATTTCATATCAATAGAGCTTGACTAACATTAAAATACTACAGGAAACAAATAGTATGTATCTAACTTAGAGTTCTTGCATAACCTGGCAGACATTTGTGTAAATTAGATATATGGAATATAAACTTGGATTCATTCCTCATGAGGACATATGAACAAAGTTAAATAATTTGATGTTATTAAATGCACTATGTGTCACAGTTTAGGGTCAGGATGGCCCCGTAGACCTACAACAGATGCTCTCTGTTAACCCCCCTCCCTCCCAAAAGGGGGAAGAGAAAGGGAATAAGGGAGAGAGACTTAGCAATTAGATAAGGAAACTAGAACAGCTTTAATGAAAATGAAATTAATAATAATAAAAATGGAATATATATATAAATATATACAAAACCAGTATTGAACCCAACCCCCCGATGGTAATTACATCACCGTCACCACTGATGCTGTGGAGCAGGCACCAGGGGAGTCCCAGACTGGGCCCCGCAGCAGACAGAAGCTGTATTCAGGAGCTGGATTCTAGTACTGGGTTCATGAACACACAGACTGGGATCAAAGGCAGAACGGACTCTGGGTACTCTGAGGAAGAAACCAAAAGAGGACCAGAGCCAAACCAAGCAAAGCTGGCAAAGCAGTCCAAGAGGGGAGAAGAGCCACAGACCCTTTTGATACCTCAGCTCTATGACGAATATGACATACATGGGCTGGAATACTTCGTTGGTCAGTTTAGGGTCACCTGTTCTGTCTGTTCCTCCCTGCAGGTTCAGCCTTTCACTTTCTGCAGCCCCCAGTGTGGTACACAAGATCTAGCAGTGGCCTTGGTCTACATACCAATCCTTGGTAGTAACTCTAAACATGGGGTGTTATCACTGCTAGAAGCAGACACTGTTCTGTGAGAACATGCTACTAACTTCAGAAAGTGCAGTTAGTTAGAAGAACTGAGCTGAAAAGTAAAGTCACTGAACAGAATTAGTTCTCACTCAAGCCAGGACAATATTTCAAAATAAAAATATATATCCACTTCAAATTTTAAAAGGTAACAAAAGTCTTACCTACATAGTCTGCTCTGAAACTTGAAGTTTAGGAACAAATTTGACAAAAATATCTGTCCTGGGTTTGGCTAGGATAAGGTTATTTTCACAAAAAAAAAGCTTGGAGCAGGCCAGAGCAAGGATAGACAATGGAACTGGCCAATGGGATATCCGATACCATACCGACACCATGCCTGCTATATAAGGGTGGAGGCCAAGCTGGGCAGGGCAAGCAGGTCTCTGGTGAGGGGCCACCAGTGCAGGACTGAGCAGCTGGTGCATTTTATATCACTTGCTTTATATATTGTTTTGTTACTATTATTGTTATTCCTGTTGCTTCTTCTCCTCTTGCATTGTTCTATTAAATTATTTAATAGTAAGCCCTGGGGCAACTTAGAATCCTTAAGGTTGGAAACGACCTTCGAGATCACCAAATCCAACCATCTACTAAATATTGTCAGGACCACTAAACCATGTTCTGAAGTGCCACACCTAGATGTTTATTGAGCACCTCCAGGGATGGTGATTCCATCACCTTCCTTGGCAGCCTGTTGCAATGCCTCAGCACTCTCTCAGTAAAAAAAATTTTCCTAATATCCAACCTAAATGTCCCTTGGCACAAATTAAGCCCATTTCCACTTGTCCTTTCACTAGTTACCTGGGAGAAGAGGCCAACACATTACAGCCTCCCTTCAGGTAGTTGTAGAGAGAAATAAGGTCTCCTCTCAGTCTCCTGTTCTCCAGACTAAACAATCCCAGGTGCCTCAGCTGCTCCTCATTAGACATTTTCTACAGATCCCTCACCAGCTTTTTGCCTTCTCTGAATAACTCCTGGAACAACTCAGTGGACTAACTCCTTGCAGAGAAGCAGATCACAAGGAATTGTGAGGAAACATCAAATAGCAGATAGTGTATGTTTGCATTTCTTAACCTTAAATTTAAAAAAAAAAATTAGGGTTTGGATTTTAAAAAAATTATTCTGAAACACTTATTAACCTGCACCATTTTATGCTAATTGTTTTCAAAACACTAAGGAAAATATAATTTCCTTTCTAGACATGAGAAGGATGCAATATGGTGTAAGAAGGATTTGCTGAACATCAAACATAGTTTGAGAGAAGAAACAAATATAATGAGAACTACTTCAAAATTTGGGGTTTTGTTTGTTTGGTTGGTTGGTTTTTTGTTTGTTTTGTTTTTTTTTTTTATCATTTATATTGCATCTTCAAGTACTATTTTCTTTTCCATAAAGGATTTGTTGTTTGGGAACTACATCATATCTTACTTAACTGTGAACATAGTTCTAATTAAACATTATTTATTTGAGATTATGGTTGTACTGAAAGGAGCTTAAGATGCAGTTTTCAGTTTGGGGATTTTTTGTTCTTATTGTTTGGGTTTTGTGTTTCTTTGTTTATAGATCTAAAATTTCATTAGAAAGAAATGCATGCTTAAGTGACTCAGGGTGTATCTACCTACAGATATGGCAAATAGGAAATTATATAAACTGGAAATCATGATGAATAAGCTTATAAGAGATTTAAATATCATTGCTTAGGAGTGAACAATATCTTTAGTAGTTACAAAGGGTTAGGTCTTGGAGACAGACTTATAGTAATAAGTAAAAATGAGAGAAGTTGCTCTTTTGGCTTGTATCCCTGTATTTAGGAATCACAGTCAAAATACATTTATGTTTAAAATTCTTTACTAAGTGACCTATACATAACATAGTTCAGTGTACCCTGCTTCTATGATTAAGAAGGTGAAAAACTGTTAAACTGAATTATGTAAAACAACTAGACATACCTTTCCTTGTAACTGTAAGCTCAATAAACTACCTTTATCTTCCTTCATTAACACATTAATATTACTTACTATTTCTATGTATCACTACACAAAAGTATTAGTTGTTTTATGTTGGGTTTTTTAATGCAATGTTTATTCCCTATATCTTGAGTTATAATATCTAAATGTGGTTTGGCAGTATACTGTATTTCATCTATACACTAAAGGCACTTTATTAAAAGCATATATAAACTTTATTTCTTTTGTTGGTTATGGCTTTAGAAATAGTGGAAATAAAACTTAGAACATGAATTTTAGTTGTGTATTCATAGTCCTTCAATTCTATTTCAACCTTTTCACTTGTTCAATTTACTACAGGAGACAGATGGTACAATGCAAAGGTAACAAGAAATAAAGATTGAAATTAATTAAACAACAGTTCATTGTCTATTAAGTAAACACAAATAGGCACTCTTTATATCAATGCAAATTTTTAGTTCAGTTGCATTCAGCAGTAGGGAGTTCACACAGAAGGAATCTAGATGCAGTTTAACCTATGGAGACTTAAATTATGCATACTGACAAACAAACTGTGTTTATAATCAAGTTCATAAGGAATCACACGATGAAAATGTAAATCATCAGGTGTGTCAAAAATCCTCCAAAGAATGCTGTAAATTTTCAAACTAAGTCCGTTTGTTTAACTCTTCCAATTGAAACCTGTTAGAAATAGATAATTTCATAGAATTAATATACATGAGAATTTTTCAGCTAGGCAATTTGATTCATACAGTAGTAGTATTTACTTCCACTGAAATATTGACCTTCTGCATTTTAGTTTTTAAAATATTTTTTGCTGAATCAGAAATCTGCTATTATGTAATTTATCCGTCAGGATTAACATTTTCAAAGCTGCTGAGGAAATTTAGTCACATTTAGTTCCTTTTCTTTGAGAAGGTGAACAAAGAAAACAAATAAAAAATGCAACTAGAGGCAGACTGTTGGGTTCTCATATGTGCTTTCATGCAAAAGTGTACGTATATTTGTATGCACACATTCCCCATCTGTACAATTGTATTTATTTTATGATTTAAAGGATTACTTACTATCTACTATAATACAGTTAAAAATTCCTGAACAGTTGTATTATTCTTCAATAAAACCTTTCAATGGTATTCACAGAAAGCAACCATAAATGGTTATTGTATTACTGAAGTAGGGTTCAGCTTCTCAGTGTGAAGTGAAACAAAGCTGGACTCCTAATAATTACATGAACCAGAGTTTGCAAAATCATCAGGAGTGTTAATGCTAGGTGTGTAGCTATGAGGCCTCTGGTGCTAGTGTATTAAAATTGCACTTTGAAAGTACTGATATATGAGTTACTTTGAACTGAACTCATCATCATAACTAAATGGAGTTTGACTATCACGGATAAGTGGCATCTGTGACAAAATCAATCGGAACACAATGAGTTTCATTCTACGTGACTTATTTTTGCTTTACTATGTGCAACTGTTCAAACACTGTGGTTTCTAGAAGGATCACTTACAGTAAGGACAACTAGCCACGCTGCTGTGAACAAATAATGAGTTTATTTGACTCTCCAACTCAAAAAACAATAAGGCTAATGAATTAGTGTAAATGGAGAACAATAAAATTGGACTAAATGAAGAGAATAATGAGAAAATCAATGTGGCTTCCAATCATCTATGTCAGAATGTTGTATTTTTTTTTTATAAAACGTATATGACTTTATATATAAATGGCATACACTCTATATCATCAAGGCTCTGAGCAACCTGATCTATTTGAGGATGTCCCTGCTTACTGCAGGGGGATTAGACTCGATGACCTTCGGAGATTCCTTCCAACCTGGGTCATTCTGTGATTCTATGATATACATGATATATACACAAAATATTTGTGTACAGTTATAATGTTAAAACTAAATATTTTATTTATTCTTGAAATATTTTCACAGTTTAAAAAAAACCTTATTCTTCACTAGGAAAAAAATCAAGACATTTTCACAAAGAAAAATTGCAGAGAATCCCACCCTAGATTAGCTTCAAATTTAGGATATGCACCAAAAATACGTAATAAACAATGGCACTCATCTAACTTTTTTAAAATCACGAAAATAAGACATGTAATCTAAGATACTTGGCCAGATACTACATTTACACAATTCTCCCCACACTTTGGATTCGTAGAACTACCTCTCTCTCCTGATTAATAACGGAACTCAAATTTAGACATTTTACTTCTTTCATGGACTTTCCTTGTTCAGGTTTCTTATTTACATTTTTCCTCATCATGAAATTCAGGGATATACCTCCAGTTTTAACTGTTGTATGACCTTGTATATAGGCCATTAAACATACTGTCTCAGGAAAAATTGCTTCTGAACTTTTCAGATAAAACAGAGAGATCAACGTTTCTTACTGTAAATATGGATTGTGATACTGGATCTTTGGTTTCATACATATCTTTAATTCTCATTTTCTATGTTTCCATTAATGATCCAAGATTCAGCACACTATCCAGAACATTAAGTGATTTTGGATGCATTGTTTTGAAATGTCTGGAAGCACAATTATAGACTGCTGTTATATAGAAATTTGGAGAATTATATCTGCCCATTTCTTGAGACCATCCCTATTTCTCAGTTTAGTTTTAGTTTCCTGTATTACTACTCAAAAAGTATTTATAATATTTCCTGGATGCAAGAACCAGTATAGAAGTGAAACAACACCTTCCATTTTTTCTTTACCAGTGTTTAAAACTTTTTTTTTTTTTTTCTCTTTTTGCTAAATTATTTGAAGAGAGAGCTATGGGATTAAATTAGCATGGGAAATTCCTATAGGTCCTGTCACTGGATCCCAGGGAGAAGAGCTCAGCCCTTCCCTCTCCCATTTCACTTCCTCTGGAATCTGTAGAGAGCAATGAGGCTGCCCCTCAGGTTCCTTTTCTCCAAACTAGACAAACCCAGTATCTGTAGCTAATAAATTTCTTCTAATCCTATCTAAGGCTTCTGATACTGGATATACTGTGTATCATGTGACACCAAAATTGGGATTTTTCTGTGTGTGTTCATTGAATATCAACAGGGTTTGGGGTGGACATGGGGTTTTTGTGGGTGGGGTTTGGTTGGTATTCTTTTTATTTTTAAAGCTGGCTATTAATAAATTTGCAGGGCAAGTTTACTTGACCTGGAATAGATGTGAAAGGAGTGCACTTCTGTGAGCAAATCTTTTATGTGACTCATATTTTATTATTTGCCTTTGAACATGTGTTCGGTTAAATACAAAGTAGAAGGTGGATGATAATGTGTCCTTAGTATCATTCAATAACAGTATTACTGGACTGTAGTATATCATGATAAAAAAAAAAGCTAAAAAAAAGAGAAACATGACAAACTTTTTCATAATAGTGATCTTTTTTTCCTCTGTGGGCCAATTGCTCTTTCTTCCCCTCTCTGTCTTTCCCCAAAAGACACACTGTAAAAAAAGATCACGATGCTATAATTTCATTCCAAGTATGCCTTTATTTTTGACACTTCTATGAGATTAGCCTAAGGGGTGTTTTCACACATACCATGAAAGTCAAATCCTACAAGGACAATAACAAAAATACTGTTAATTTTGAGGATTCCATTTCCTTCATCTTGAAAGACAAATCTCTTACTCAAATACCAGTCACGTATACAGGCCCTGAATTGATACAGATCCTTACATTGTTCTGTAACGCCCCACAAAATTAATTTGAAAAAACAGCAATGCTGTTATGTTAAGTGGTAGCAGTGCAGTTCTTTTTCATAACATTTGCATCACCCAATCACTTACAAATAGTAGAAAGAAAACAAAAGAGCATCAGAAGTCTGAGGCTGTCTAAAGGTTAAGCCTGCATACTTTTTTGTCTTAAATGTAAGTGGATACATATTTTATTACCCCATGCTACAGCAAATATGATTTCACATATGTAATACTGCTTCTCAGCTTTTCTTACTTAAAAATGAAAAAGGTATCTGTTTCCTCTACTGAGTTACTGTTTGAAAAAAATTAAAATACTGTTTCTGTTAATCTGAGTTTTTGTCTACCTAGTTATTTATTTATGAAAGAATTCATAGTAATGTCATTTCTTCCCTCTCTATCTGGATTTAGAATTTGTTTACAAATTTGCATTTTGTAGTAGAGACGAGGAAACAGAAAAAACTAAGTAGCAATAAACACATCTTTCACAACTATCATGTTGCCAAAAAACTGTAAAACTATTTAAATATCAAAAAAGTATACACCTTTTACTGTAAAAATCATTGGAATACAATCTGTTTTCAAGCAGATTTTTCTTGGTTTTTTAGTGTTTTATTTTGTTTTGTTTTAATTTTAAGCATAACTTTGAGCTCTTTTTCAAAAAAAGGCTTGGCTGGTATAGACAAAAACAAACACCAGTGCTCTGAATTCAGGATTGCTTCAAATGAAGGAATAGGCTCTAGGTATAGTTTTTCCTGTACTTCAGCCCAAAATTTCTATTGCACAGACCACAGATGTTCTTCATGACTGAACCTGTTTTAAATGAGATGTATACAGAAATAGTCTCACAGTAGTCCAGCAGAAGAATTGCAGTTTGAGATGCACCTGCAATTCAGAATGCTTACCTTCTTGGAAAAAAGGAAATCAATCCATTAAATAAAGAGAAGAAAGCCTGGTATTGTGACTAATCGCATACAATACAACTTTGATAAATCTGATGTAGAGACATGGACGTTGCTAAAACTAAGCTTCCTGTTTGTTATCCAATGTGGTATCGCTTTCCAGTTATGGGGCAGCATGAAGAAGGAAGTCACTTATGGTGCCTCTAGGGGAACACAGTGAATAATTTTACTCCCCGTAGAAAGCACTCTGCGAGAACACAAAAACTCTCATATCTTGGAGAAGAGAAGCAGATTTATCCAGGTTAATTGCTAGCAGAGAGCCTTACTTTTGTTTCCTTTCATACAACAGCTTAGTTCCCTGAATCAGGAACATGCAGAAGCCTTCAGAAAGAATCATGTAAATAAGTGGTTAAAGCAGGAAGTAAATGCCCAAGATAGGTAAAATTTATAAAGCAAGGACAACTTTGCAGTAGTAAGTCATGGGATTCAAATCATCTGTGACTCATTTCAGCATTTATGTTAAGGTTGGAAGAGTCTTGTTTAATGATTAGGAACAAAAAGTTTCTCCCCAAAACTATCTCCAAAGTAGGAGAACCCTCGTGATATTTAAAGATTATTTAAAAACCCTTATTCTAACAGTACTAAACTTTGGAAAAATTTGGCATATTTCTTCTTTGAATACTTGCCTTGGAGAAGAAAGTGCTGACAATACTCCAGACCTACAAGACTACAGGGAGTGACACAAGCTCCTGGAGTGTATAATCATATATATAAATACATATATTAAAACAAGATCAAGCAAAGTGAAACCTAAGGGAATTTCTATAGAGCTGTAAAAAAAAAAAAAACAAAACCAGAGACAGAATTAAATTAACACCGTAAAAAAAACATGCTACATAAATAAGGTTTGGTTTTTTTTTTTTAATAGCTGATAAGAAGTCTTTGACTTGGATGCATTACTCATAAAACATGCTTATAAGAACTTTCAGGCTTTCATAAACCGTTTGCAGCAACTGCTAGTCTGTTCTTACATGCTGATTTTAGCTGCTGTAAAGAACTGACTACATAGGAACAGAGTAGGTATAAACTCTTCATTAATTCAACTTCTCAAAGCTGGAAGCAGTTTCATGGTACTCTTCTCCCTCGTGAGTGGAAAGGCAAATTACAGTAGCCACACTGCTAGATTTTTGTGGTTGTTGTTGTTGTTGGGCTGTCTGTACAAAATCTCTTAAAATACTAGAGTACTGAAGTAATTTGCTATCCTTTGCCATGCACACCAAATGAGCAAAATTGTCATCTTAAAAACTGAGACCATAGCCATGATCTGAGCTTGGAAATTATGTGACTAAAACACTCATTAAGAACCAAGCTTCCAAGATGTAGCATTCAATTTAAAAATAATTGTACTATAATACTAGAACTCACAAAGTTGCCTGACTACAGATTCCTGGTCCTGTTAATGCTCCACCTCTTATAAACAATTATAAAAAACTTACTATTATGAATGAAAGAATATTCGTAACGTAGACTTGTTTTAGCATTACATTTTCATCAGGAATCATTTTCAAAAGATATTCGTTTTTAAAAAAAAAGTCTTCATGTTTGTGCTTTTTGTATGCTAGTTTTTCCTAAGTCAAACTGCTATCAAACTGCTGAAAGATAGCTCCTGTAATGAATTCCCATCTAAATTCATTGTGACATCTTTTAAATTGAATGCCACAATTTCACCTTAAAAAAAAAATGTATTATTCATTAACCTACGTATCTACAAGCAATAACTTTAGAAAAAAATTAGCAGCTTCACTACAAGTTCTGTCAGTATTTGAGCTATCAGTAATCCTTGTGATAGAAAAAGGAAAAAAAATTGAAAGACGTTCTGCCTAACCATGAAGCGATTTCATCTAACATAGAAGTGCTTGGGTACAACTGAAGAACAATTTCATTCATCCTGCTAATAGAAACAGACTAGATTTTCATCCATATCTGTGGTAAGGTCATGAAATAGATGAAAAAGTCTTAGAGAAGGTCATAGTCATGAACTGCGAATGGAGCAAAACCACTGTCTTCAGAGAGTTGAGGATTTCTGTAATAATGAAAAACTGGCAGCTGGATTTGTGCTATAAGAGACAAAAGGTTTTGTGTGGACAGGAAATAAAAGAGGGGAATAAAGGCCTGAAGACAAAAGTTTGCTGAGTACTGGTTTAACAGGAATCGATATCTTCCACTGTTTACTCAAGGCTATCATTTGCCTATACAACATATAGCACTTACCTAAGCGAGAATGTTTACCACAAAAACCGTGAAATAAGAAACTCTCCAGCATTCATATGTTCAAATGTGTTTGGAAAGTATTTGTAACTTTCTTATATGAAATAAAATACACTTCTACTGCTGTCTAGATAATTTCTTTCAATGTTTTCAGAAAACTCCAACTCTAATTCTATGGTGGCTGAGTCCTCTTTAGAAAACATGAGGTATCCCACTGGTCAGTAAGAAAAACTGGTAACAGAACAGAACCTAAAATAACAGGAAAATTCCAGATCGAGCTTTGAATTATAAGGGTCAATGGATTCTACACTGAGAGGAGGAAAAAAAAAAGGAAATGCTTAAGAGCAAAGTGGAATACAGAACTGAGCTATAGAAAAGATAGAAATTAATTGAACATACTTATTTTCTTGAAAGGAAGCTAAAGAGGTTTTATTCACAAGATGCATGAACAGGTGATAAAAAGAATATGGAAGTTGGGCAAGGAAGAAAACTACAGTGAAAAGAAAGAATTAGTGTAGTTTTTTCTCCTCATTTCTTATGAACATTTTTATACTGTTGGTTTACATCTTCTGTTACGTATTATCCCCCAAACACAAAGCCCTAAATTAAAGAATAACATTTCAACAATAAAATTATTCATAATCAAGGTGAAGGGAAGGCAAGTACAATAGACTTAGGCTATATATTTGTTGAGAGATGATAAAAAGAACCTAAAAACCAGACCTGACTTGGCAAAGCTTGTAGGCAGGTATTTATAAAGTTCCTTTGAAATACAAGAAAACCGTTCCATATTTATAATTACTCCATAATTTGTGTATGCTAGCACATGCACCAGGAAGTTCAGAATGGAGTTTGATTTCTTAGGTTATGTAGACACTCTAAAAGTCCTCTGATGTGTTTGACGTTTCTAGGTTTATAACAATGTCTATAAAAACTGAAGAAATAAGTGAAAACTTATTTCTGATAGCACAGGTATCAGGGAATGGAAGGAGTTTCATTTGGCCTGTAAAACATGAACAGAAGTACCAACTTTTTCTTTGTTTATAATGTACAACTAACCAATATTTAAATAATAACATTATCATACCATTTTTCTAATCCATGATTGATCTTGAGCCTTTGGAACCTTGAAATCTGCTAGAGCAATGTTACACAATTTGACTGTTATCTGATATCTGAAAAAAATGTATGTGCATTATAGCAGTCAAAGAGAAGGAAAAGAAAAGGTACATGTGGTGGGTTGACTCTGGCTGGTTGCCAGGTGCCCACCAAAGCTGCTCCATCACTCCCCATCCTCAGCTGGACAGGTGAGAGAAAATATAATGAAATACTCATGAGTCACAACAAGGGCAGGGCATTAACTTGCCAATTACCATCACAGGCAAAATAGAACTGCTCCCACATAGGTCCCTTCCATGGTGTGCAGTCCTTCAGGAACAGACTGCTCCAGCCTGGGTCCCCCATGGGGTCCAAAGTCCTGCCAGGAAACCTGCTCCAGCGCAGGCTTCCCATGAGGTCACAGCCTCCTTCAGGAATCCATCTGCTCCCACATGGTGTCCTCCATGGGCTACAGAAAACAGCCCATGTCACCTGGTCTTCACCATGGGCTGCATAGGAATCTCTGCCCCAGTGACTAGAGCACCTCCTCCCCCTTCTTCCCTGATCTGTCTGCAGAGTTGTTTCTCTCACATATTTTCACTACTGCCTTCAGCTGCAATTTCTCATGCACTGTAATTTTCTCCCCCTTAAATATGTTGTGACAGAAGCACTACCACCATCACTGATGGGCTTTGCCTTGGCCAGTGGCAGGCCCATCTTGGAGCTGGCTGGCTTTGGCTCTGTTGAATATGGGGAAAATTTCTAGAACTTTCTCACAGAAACCACCCCTCCCACTATCAAAACTTTGACATGCAAACCCAATGCATTCCACTCTCATCTATCTGTTAAAGGACAGGAGAGAGCAGTTAATGAGAATGTATAAATCTGTATGTTGGGTGTAAAAATGTTTTACATCTGTAGTTTAAGTTGTAAAGTGTTGGTAAGAGGGAATTTCAATAACAAGAATTAAATGCAACAAAATGGTTAAAAGACATACATGTGTGTGTATGAAATTGTGTGGAACCTGAGCACAAATGGTATAGAATAAGGGGTGGAGACTGTACTGAGTCTGTCTGGGATGGAGTCAATTTTCCCTACAGCACCTCTCATAATGCTGTGCTTTATATTGGTAGCTAGAAAGGTGCTGGTAACATACCAGTGTTTTGGCCATTGCTGAGCAGTGCTCACACAGCATCAAGGGTGTCAGTCCAACATTCCACCTCCATCACCAGTAGGCTGGAGGTGAAGAAGATCTTGGAAGCAAACATAGCCATGAGTGCTAACCCAAACTGAACAAAGGTATATTCCATACCATATGATGCCAGCTCTGCAATAAGTGCAAAGAGAAAGTGCTGGCAGGGGGGTAATGACACAGGACATTTGTTATTATGACATTTATCTTCAAGAGCAACTGCTGCACATGCTGATGCCCTACTTCCTGGGAAATGGCTGAACTTTGCCTCCTCGTGGGAAGTAGAGTATAAATCTTTTGTTTTCCTTTTGTTTCCATGTGTGGGCTTTGTTTCTGCTTTATTAAACTGCCTTTAACTTGACTGACAAAGCTTTCATTATATTTTTCTCTCCCCTGTCCATCTGAGGAGGGGGAGTGATCAAGTGGCTTTCATGGTCACCTGGCATCCAGCCAGTGTCAACCCACCACAGTACAATAATATCCTGGTTTCAGTCAGGACAGAACTGATTCTGTTACATGATTTTACTTTCCCGCTAATTCCCTTCTATCTACCTACACTTTCTGAAGTTAACAGCATGTTTTCACAGGCAGCATCTGCTTCTAGAAGTGGTAACACTATGTTTACAGTTACTTCCAAGCATTGGTTTGCAGACCAAAGCCACTGTCAAATCTTGTGTACTACACTGGGGGTGCAGAAAGTAAAAGGTCGTACCTGCAGGGAGGAGCAAACAGTCCAGGTAACCCTAAACAGAAAAACAAGGTATTCCATCCTGTATATGTCATATTCAGTATAAAGCTGAAGGATCACGAGGGTCAAGCTCTCTTCTTCAATGGCCAGCATCAGAGGAGGACTCTGTCCATTCTGCCTTCAATCCCAATCTGTGTGTTCCTGAATCCAGTTCCAGAATCCAGATTCTGAATCCGTTTCCCATCTGCTGTTGAGTTCAGTCTGGGACTTCCCCAGTGCCTGCTCCATAGCATCATTGGTGACAGTGATGTAATTGCCATCAGGGATGGTTGGGTTCAATATTGGTTTTGTATATATTCCACTTTATTATTATTTTCATTAAAAATGTATTAGTTTTCTAATTCATAAGTCTCTCTTCCTTATTCCCTTTCTATTCTCCTTTGGGAAGGGAGAGGAGTTAATAGAGAGCATCTGTTGTTACAGGTCTAGTGGATGGCCCTGACCCTAAAATTTGACAAAGAAGCATACTGCAAGCTCATTTATTTGACAGAAATGACCATATTAAGTACTTGGAATAAATCACTTTACAAGAAAAACTACATCTCCACATTGGATTCCAAAAGTCTGAGTTTGCAGCCTGGTCTAGAGTATTATATAGCAAGTGCTCTTAAAAATGACACTATCCAACAAGTGGCACAGAAGGCTGATGGCAATTCTTGACAAGGGAATTCTTTACTCTAAATAATGCATTAAATATGTACTCTTGCACAAGATTTCTGATAACTGTTTGGGAATGATAACTTGATTACGTTTAATAGTATCAGTATTGATTCTTACCATTTTGCTTATTTTTGAATGAGTTGATCTGCAATAATAAAATATATTTCTCATAGAGTTTGAGCTGATGACAATACTCTTTTAAATAACCAGATATACACTGATATAGACAATCTACCAGGGGGACTGGCTACACAAATGCACATCAAAAGTAGTAATCAGGTGAACAAGTATCAGCTGCTGTCAGGAAATCACCAACCCTCAACCAGTCTCTATTAAACATGCCAGGTCAAAGTTTAGGCCCAGTAAAAGAGTACTAATCAGAAAAAAAAGGGCATTCACTATTAACTTCATTTTCAATAAGTAAAGGACTTACAAATCTCAGTAACATATGAAGGTTTATGAAAATTAGGATTGGGATATGGCAGACAGATTGAATTTCATTTACAGAACATGTGTCATATTCTTACCAATGCATATCATCTCCAAATTTGGAAGCTGAAGACATAAGTGTAATGCATAAATAGTGATTTTTTTTTTTCCCCCCTTCCAATTTATAAATATGTAAATACTTCTGCCTCAAAAGAAACTGAATAGAAAGGATTAGGTGGACTTACAGAATAGAAAATAAAAATCTAAGGAGACATGTGTGTATTTTTCAAACATAAAACATGCAGATAAATAATGAACTCAGAAACAAACCCAATCTCAATATTATTTAAGAAGTTATCTGTCCAAGAATCCTTGAATGAGCTTGACGCAGATTTGGGAAAAAGTTTCCTAACAGTTTTAGGTCCATATCTACATCCAGCAACCCAGAACTGTGTCCAGAATTGGTTCAAATAAGCCTCTATGACATTTAAATGAGTATCAATTTGCTGTATAAGGATGTCTGTAATCAGGGACTTTCTCTGTAATTACAAAAGTTGGGATAAATACGTTAAATGTGCTAAGCTAAAATGAATATCTTCAGCATGTTAAATCCCTGTATGAAAGCTTTAACTAGAATATTATTTAGTTCATGATTGTTCATTTGTCATAACTTTTCCACAAGTTTCAGGCTCTACTCCGTATTGGAAAGGGAAAAAAGAAGTAATCTCTATCATCATAAACAGATTTCTAAGGCAAAGTCTAAATCTTTCACTTAATGAAGAAAAAAAAAATTGTAACTTGATTTTGTGAAATATATGTAATGATTCATGTCATATACCTGATGTTTTTGTTACCAATTATCTGTCCTTCATGTCTAATGGTGTCAGGTACTGGCAAGTGTTCTAGCTCTAAAACCAAGATTTCCTTACCCAAAGAACAGATTTAATTTCTAGTTAAATTACATAAATTAGGTCAAAAAGGATAAATGAACCAGAAATATTTTAACGAAGATCTGACAAAAGTATAACAAATTCAACATAAGCAACAAATGCATTTTTTAACTGTTAAATACCAATGGGAAATACTTCTCATCTGAGAGAATTATTTTACAGCTTGGTAGTGTATTAAGTATGAACTCAAATTAAAGTATGTTTGCCTTGATTCATGACTAAACAAAGGAATCAAAGTAAGCGTAGCAACCACTAGACTTTAAGTTATTCCTAGCAGGTATAACCATGTCTGATGTCTCGCATTTTTAAGAGGGGAATATTGTTCTGTCTCCCACTTCATTAGTCCTCAGCCATTCCATACAAGCTTTGCTATGCATATGACTAGTATCCTTTCAAACGAGTTCTTAAAATCTGAAGTCAGTGCAATACAGAAAATGAAAGGGTTAATGAAAATATTATG
The DNA here is from genome assembly GCA_025345505.1 of Todiramphus chloris collaris. Classification (NCBI taxonomy): domain Eukaryota; kingdom Metazoa; phylum Chordata; class Aves; order Coraciiformes; family Alcedinidae; genus Todiramphus; species Todiramphus chloris. The sequence continues at coordinate 22,453,360 of JANVCC010000017.1, forward strand.
TTAGATTTATTAAGCCTCTCTAGGGTATACAACATTTCAAAAACTGCTTTTAACATTTAAACTGTGATATGTATTTCAGGATTTCAATTAATATAGGAACATATCACCCATTTTCCAAACACTTAGGTAGACAGAAGGAAAAAATAGAAAATCAAAAGGATAACTTTCACCTAAAAAAAAAACTAGAGAGGGAAATAATTTACTCCTTCATTCTTCACAGTGTATTTGTGAATGATGTTGATACATTAAATACTTGACAAAATAAAAGGAAAAGAGAAGAGAGAGGAAAAGAAAGAAAGTAAAATACAATGAAAGCCTAATGTTTAAAGGCCATAAATTAGTGCCAGAAATCCATTGATTCTATACAGAACCCATCACATGCCTTTCCACATGCACTAGACTGATTTAAGAGTTAGCCAACAGCTCAATATTTCCTCCTACCAGTGCAGATTCTCAGGTTGTAAAAATTCTTAGCTTCCTTGAGGTCATTAGATTTGTCATGTTTAAAACCCAGTGTAAACCACTCTATTAGTCTTCCATATAATAGTTGCAATAGAATGATAGAACTGTCAGGGTTGGAAGGGACCTTAAAGATCATCTAGTTCCAACCCCCCCTACCATGGGCAGGGACATCTCCCAGTAGATCAGGTTGCTCAGAGCCCCATCAAGACTGGTCTTAAAAACTTCCAGGGATGGGGCTTCCACCACCTCTCTGGGCAACCTGTTCATTCCAATGTCTCACCACCCTCATTGTAAAGAACTTCTTCCTAATGTCTAACCTGAATTTACCCACGTCTAGTTTTAATCCATTCCCTTTAGTCCTATCACTGCCCAACAGGCTAAAACGTCCCTCACCAGCTTTCTTGTAGGTCCCTTCTGATACTGGAAGGCCACAATAAGGTCTCCCCAGAGCCTTCTCTTTTCCAGACTGAACCACCCCACCTCTCTCAGTCTGTACTCACAGGAGAGATGCTCCAGCCTTCTGATCATCCTCATGGCCCTTCTCTGGACATGTTCCAGCACATCCATATCCTCCTGTAATAGAGGCTCCAGAACTGGATGCCATACTCCAGGTGAGGTCTCATGAGAGTGGAGTAGAGGGGGAGAATCACCTCCCTTGACCTGCTGGCCACACTTCTCTTGATGCAACCTAGGACATGATTGGCCCTCTGGGCTGCAAAAGCACACTGATGGCTCATGTTGAGCTTCTCATCCACCAGCATCCCCAAGTCCTTTTCTTCAGGGCTGCTCTCAAGCCAGTCACTGCCCAGACTATATTGGTGCTTGGGATTGCTCTGACCCAGATGGAGGACCTTGCATTTGGATGACAAAGAAATCACGTCACTTCAGTTGTTATGGAAAATGGGCCATAACTCACTAATTCCTTTGAGTTTGTCCACAGTATTAACATGTTGAGCAAACTTTAGCTAACTAATTAAACAAAACTCTAAATTGCGTGAGCATAGGCCACCTCTTATATTTTGAGCGCCAGCACTTCCTTGGTTTGATTCAAGCCAATGAAGATAAAAGCAAAGCAGCAGTCTGGTAAGTTACAAGACTTGCAATATGTGGTTTGGGGTTTTTTTTTTATTTACAAACAATTTTTTAAAGATCTAATTACTTCCGCAGTTCACTTTTTACTCAAAATTTTTCACCTCTTCCATTGCACCAGCTTACCGTTGGCTCTAGGTACATGTGAATGATTAAGACACCAACACTACTGGACCTCAGGGAGATCATACACTCTCTCATCTCCAGTTTCATTAAAAGTCAGACAAGAAATTTTGAGGAGTATGTGCCAATCCCTAGCTTTTTGAAACTGACATTTTCTAAGTTCTTTACACAGTCATGAGTGTAAAATAGAGACTAACAATTGTAAGTCAAAATTTTGCTATAGTACATTAAGCAGGACAGTCAGACTACCAAAGAATGCCTACAGCTACTAAGGTGTGAGTGTCATGGTATTGAACATTTCATTAGATCAAATTAGAATCAAACTTTTTGCTTGACTAACATATACAGTTGTTTGAAATTAGAAAGTATGTATATGTACTAAATTGTCCTTGCTGTTCTTTAATAATATTCCAGATGTACCCAGGATGTGCAATAACATTAAGACAGATTTATGTTTTTCTTGTTGCAAAAGGAAGCAATGGCAATAGCTTCTAAAAACACTAATTGCAACACAAAATTCTTGTGTAGTAAGTTATCACGCATTGTCTAAGAGACACAGTAAACAAGGTTTACCAAGTACCTGGTACAAAAGGTGAATTTTATACAAGCAAAAATATTCTGATAAATGGTGTGTAAAATGTAAACTAATCATGTTCAGAATGCACCGTCTGTTCCTGCGTTTAGTTTTAGAGTTACAGTAAAGAAATTATAACCTTGAACACAAAACTTGACTGTCAGAGATGGCCTTTGTGTGCCTGTTATCCTTTCCTGACAATACAAATAAAAACACAATACATTTGCATTTCTTTTTGTCTTGTCATGCTTCTGAAGAGTAAATGCAGGCAAAAATTAAAAGCAGAAAAAATCCACTGGAAATGCTACTGAAAGAAAACTAACTGAAGAGATTATGACACCGCTTAAAGAGGGTTCTGCCTTTGCATTTTAAAGCTGGATTCAGAATGGCCTAATTTCACAGAATCACAGAATAACAGCAGTTGGAAGGATCCTCTGGAGATCATTTAGTCCAAACCTCCTGCCAAAGCAGGTTTGCACAGATCAGGTTGCACAGGAATGCTCACAGGCAGACTTAGAGTCTCCAGAGAATGAGACTTCATAACCTCTTTGGGCAGCCTGTTCCAGTGTTCCATCACCCTCAAACTAAACAAGTTTTTCCTTATGTTTAGGTGGAACTTGCTGAATTCTAGTTTGTGCCCATTGCCCCTTGTCCTATCACTTCATTCCTTCTAGAGTGCTATTGATGTGGCTTACTGAAAATGATACCTTGAATAAAAAAAATACATGCTATAATATTGATGTGTAAGATTTCCTTAAACTACTTTAAATAATATTAAATGCCAAGGTATGTGCAATTTTTGGTTTAGGTTCCTTTCATCAAAGTTAATTTTATTTATTAAAAGAAATGGCTTGTGATAACATGGGAGTATCTCTTGATTTACAGCAAGATATCTCTAGGCTTAGATCAAATATACACAAAAAAATATGCTGTTGCTCACATTGGTGTTTTATTGTTAAACTATAGTGAAGTACTGAAATTCCCACACGGAAGATGCTCCAAAAATGCAAAGGGGTAAATGTGTCTGCATTTATATGTTCATATCAATAATGAACAAATGTATATATTTCAAGGAAAATGCACTTCATTATTTATTAAAATATTTTCACTTCCCACCAGTATATATTCTACAAGGCCTTTGGTACTTTTATTTTTCTATTGTTAGACCTTTTGCCACAAAAACAACAATTCCCCTTTAAGCACAGAGGCAGATAAATTGTATTAATCAGTGTTTCAAAACGGACACAGACTTAATTAGCAAGTATCTTTACTTTTAAGTTCCTGTTCCCATACAGACACAACCTCTGGGTATTTCAGTGGAAGTGCTAAGTACCTCAGATGCTTGATAGCCAGCAAGTTCATTTTATATTGTACTGCAGTTTAAGAATTCACACTGCCAGAAGGCACATCATTGTAATTCACTACAGTTTTTAATTTGTTTTAGAACCTTTTACTTAAATGTTTTATGCATGTAGTATTTGTGAAGGATTTTGGTCTACTGGATAAGATCCATTTTATTTACAGAACTATAAAATCTCAATTGTGGCAGTACTGTCCCCCCTAACCTGTTATACTACCTCAGTCCAGGTGGCCAGAGGAATTAGTTTTATCTCCAAAATCTACTCAGCTGCTGTTCCTGATGTTGTTATCTCTGATCCTGTACAATGTCCTTTAGGCAGTTCAAATATTTGTACACTGACATTTCCTAGAAATAAGGCTACTTTATGTTCAAATATGAACAATAAAGCTTACAATTTCTGATAGGTCTTATAACTTACTATTTTGTGCTTAATCATACCTGAAGCAACCTCAGTATTGACCACATTGTATGGACATTGCATTTTAATACCGGTGAAGGACCACTTGTCACCAAAACCTGACCTTTTCCACAAAGCAGACAAGCAACATGAAGGCATATATGCCATGAATATGAACTTGAAATCAAGTTCACTGAAGATATCACTGAGCTAGCAGAGGGCAAAACATTCATGCCATGGCATTAAACTTCTTATGGATATTGACACTTCTAGCTGTGACTGCAGTACAAGCAGCACCCAAGTTCTGTCTACATGGTAAATACATCAAAGGACACAAAATAGAATTACACAGCAAGTGCTGGGAAAGCTGATATATAAACTCAAGACTCAAAGTTTAGCTTATTAACACAGTATCTTTTCAAGCTTCTCTTTAGGAATAGCAGTTGTAATATCACCTAGCCCTGGTATTTTAGCTGGCAGAGATACCAATGGGTGTCTGTAAGAAGCTCAGCCTTCCACTATGACACCAGTTCATCTGTCATTAATTTCAACAAAGTCAACCATATGGACTGAAATGTCTTATGCTGTCAGCTTCAGACTGCGGATTTTTAGAAAATGTAATTAAAAACAGTTTGGCAGTTTCTCAAAAAAGAAATTAAGTCCTTTTGCTTCTGTTAAATAATTCACCCCCTGCTTGTTTTCCCCATAAATTCAGTAGGAATTTAAAGCCTTTTGATATTGGAAAAATAGACTGCATAGTTAGAAGCAAAAAAAGGAAAGACTGTAGTCTGCACTGAGTCCATCTACATAAACATTTTACCAAATCATAGAATGTTAGGGACTGGAAGGGACCTCAAGAGATCATCTAGACCAACCCCCCTGCTAGAGCAGGATCACCTAGATCAAGTCACACAGAAACGTGTCCAGGTGGGTCTTGAATGCCTCCAGAGAAGGAGACTCCACAATCCTCCTGGGCAGCCTGTTCCAGTGCTCCATCACCCTCACTGTGAAAAAGTTTTTCCTTATGTTTACCCTAAACCTCTTGTGCTCCAACTTACTCCCATTGCCTCTTGTCCTAACATTGGATGACATTGAGAAGAGTCTGGCTCCATCCTCCTTACACTCACCCTTAACATATTTATAGACATTAATGAGGTCTCCCCTCAGTCTCCTCTTCTTCAGGCTAAAGAGACCCAGCTCTCTCAGCCTCTCCTCATAAGGGAGACACTCCACTTCCTTAATAATCTAGGTGGCCCTGCGCTGGACTCTCTCCAGTAGCTCTACGTCTTTCTTGAACTGGGGTGCCCAGAACTGGACACAGTATTCCAGGTGGGGCCTCACCAGCACAGAGTAGAGGGGGAGGAGAATGTCCCTCGACCTGCTGACCACGCTCTTCTTAATGCATCCCAGTATGCCATTGGTCTTCTTGGCCACGAGGGCGCTTTGTTGGCTCATGGTCATCCTGCTGTCCACCAGAACCCCTAGGTCTTTTTCCCCAGAGCTGCTTTCCAACAGATCAGCCCCCAGCCTATACTGATACATGGGGTTGTTCTTCCCCAGATGCAGCACTTTACACTTGCTCTTGTTAAATTGCATTAAATTCCTCCCCACCCATCTCTCCAGCATGTCCAGGTTATGCTGGATGGCAGCACAGTCTTCTGGAATGTCAGTCACTCCTCACAGCTTTGTATCATCAGCAAACCTGCTGAGGGTACACTCCATCCCTTCGTCCAGGTCACTGATGAATATATTGAACAGTATTGGACCCAGCACTGACCCTTGGGGGACACCACTAGCCACAGGCCTCCAGCTAGACTCTGCTCCACTGACCACAACTCTCTGGGCTCTTCAGCCAGTTCCCAATCCAGCTCACTGCACAGTCACCCAATCCACACTTCTTAAGCTTGGCCGTGAGGATACCATGGGAGACAGTATCGAAAGCCCTGCTGAAGTCAAGATATACCACATCCACTGCTCTCCCTTCATCTATCCAACTACTTGTGCCATCATAAAAGGCTATCAGATTAGTCAAGCATGATTTCCCCTTTACTCGTGATAAGCCTCCTTCCCTCCACATTCTTTGAGACAGTGGCAAGAACAAGCTGCTCCATCACCTCTCCAGGGATGGAGGTGAGGCTGACCGGCCTATAGTTACCCAGGTCCTCCTTTTTGCCCTTTTTGAAAATTGGAATGACATTGGCCTTCCTCCAGTCCTCAGGCACCTCTCCCGATCTCCAGGACCTCTCAAAGATTATGGAGAGAGGCCTAGCAATGACCTCTGTCATCTCCCTCATCGCTCGTGGGTGTATCCCATCGGGGCCCATGGACTTGTGGATGTCCAGTTTGTTCAACTGATCTCTAACCCAAGCCTCTTCAACAGAGGTAAAAACTTCCTCCCTCCAGACTTCCTCTGTGGTCTTGAAGGCCTGGGATTCCTGGTAGCTGGACTTAGTAAAGACCAAGGCAAAGGTGACATTCAGTAATTTGGCCTTCTCTGTATCCTCGGTCACCAGCGCACCCACTTCATTCAGCAGCAGGCCCACATTTCCTCTAGACTTCCTTTTGCCTCCAACATACTTGAAAAAGCTTTTCTCATTGTCCTTGACCTTCCTCACCAGGTTTAGTTCTAGAGAGGCCTTAGCTTTCCTTGTTGCATCCCTGCATCCTCTGACAACCTCCCTGTATTATTCCCAAGTGGCCTGCCCTTCCTTCCATGTTCTGTATAATTCCTCCTTCTGCTTAAGTTTATGTAGTAGCTCCCTGCTCAGCCATGCAAGTCTCCTAACTCTCTTACTTGATTTCCTACTCTTTGGGATGCACTGATCTTGAGCCTGGAGGAAATGGTGCTTGAACATTAGCCAGCTTGCTTGGGCCCCCTTACCTTCTAGGGCCTTGTCCCATGGCACTTTTCCAAGCAGTTCCCTGAGGAGGCCAAGGTTGGCCTTTCTGCAGCCCAGGGTAGCGATCCTGCTTGTGGCCCTGTGCCTGCTGCCCCTAATTCTGAACTCCACCATCTCGTGGTCACTACAGCCATGGGTGCCTCCCACCTTCACATCCTCAACCAGTGCCTCTTTGTTTGCCAGTACAAGGTCCAGCAGCACTCCCCTCCTCGTCGGCTCCTCCACCACCTGTGTTAGGAAGGTATCATCAGTGCTCTGGAGGAACCTACTGGACTGCACATGCCTGGCTGTGTGGCTTTCCCAACAAATGTCATGGTAATTGAAGTCTCCCATGACAACCAGAGCCTGTGATTTCGAGGCTACTTCCAGCTGCCTGTAGAAGGCCTCGTCAGCTTCCTCATCCTGATCAGGTGGCCTGTAGTAAACACCTACTACCATGTCTCCCATACTAGTCTCCCCCTTAATCCAAATCCACAAGCTTTCAACCTGTTCCTCATTGCCCCTGAGGGAGAGCTCAATACATTCCAGTTGCTCTCTCACATAGAGAGCAACACCACCACCTCGCCTTGTCAGCCTGTCCTTCCTGAAAAGGACATAGCCATCCATGACAGTGTTCCAGTGATGTGAGCTGTTCCACCATGTCTCAGTGATCGCAATAAGATCAGGGTCCTGAGATTGCACACATCTCAAATCAGGAGATTATTTCTGAAATCTATTTCCCAGTCATCCACGTACAGTGCCTTGTGTCACTCCATGGAGAAATCTAGGAGTGAACAAACAGAATTCCTTTCAGACAAAAACAAATCTGAAGACGTACTCCAGGAATACATCAAGGATGCTCCAAATGTTAATGGGTGCTCAGTCCACAATCCTGACTAGAGTTGAAGTAAATTCTCCTGAATGTAGAATAGTCATTAGGTGCAACTCCCCTACTTCTCTGCTACCTGTGCAAGTAATAATTGCAATCAAGTGCTTGCTTTTAGTATTCACTGACTTTTTTGCTAGGTTATCAATATAAAATAGCTGAAGAACAGAGTCTGAAGACAGCCGGAAACAGTGAAAGACAGTAGGGAAGAATAGGGAAAAGTAGTAACCAATAGCATCTTTTTTTCCTCCCTCCTTACATCTCCGCCAAGACAAAAACATAACTTCACAAGAGGTACCCTATTTTCCTGTTCTCCATGATGTGCCAATGAAGCTCACAAGGCAGAAATGTCCTGACTATAGTCAGGACCAGCACAGCATCAAAGGAGAAACTGTTCTTTGCTTTAAAGTCCTGAAGGAAGTTTTATCTCTCTCTGAAGAAGCTACTTTTTGAATATGGCAAAATTCAATGAAACAGTAATAAAAGGGTTATTATTGCTCAAATTGTAAAGCTTTGCTTTATTGCTTTGCTTTTATTTAAGCACAGACCATTTTAAGCCAAACAATATTTGCATAATGTCTGCTGCGTAGGCACCCCAGGCTAAACCATGTGAACAAAGAAAAGGTAGAATTTAGTCAAAGTTGTCCAGCCATCTCACTAACTGAACTGAGGAATTTGCAGAGCGAAGGGGATCATGGAAAAAGGAGGTTACCACAGAAAAACTGTATCTAAAGTTAATATGAATCAGAAAAGAAAATATTGACTGTATAGGAAAACTTATTTCTGGCTTCTAGTATCTCAAGAATTTCAAGTAGACACTTGTTGAAAAAGACCTGTCCTATCAATGGAAAACCCCTTGCTGGCTTCTTAAATGTCTTTCTGAACAATTTGTTTTTTCCTTAGCCTGAAGAACTGTAAACCAATCTTTTTATATCAGGTACGTAGACATTTTAGAAACTCTGTTACACATTCTTTTACAATGGTTATAAAATGTTGCCAGGTATTTCATGGTGCTGCTTTTTAATTTTTACAGTTGTAAAGACAGCTGTCCTGTTTTGAGTGAGAACAGAACTAATTCTGTTCAATAATTTTGCTTTTCAGCTCAGTTCTTCTAATTAACTGCACTTTCTGAAGTTAGCAGCCTGTTCTCACAGACAGTGTCTGCTTCTAGCAGTGATAACACCCCATGTTTAGAGTTACTACCAAGGATTGGTATGCAGACCAAGGCCACTGTTGGATCTTGTGTACCACATTGGGGGGTGCAGAAAGTGGAAGGCTGCACCTGCAGGGAGAAGTGGACAGGACGGTTGACCCTAAACTGACCAACGAGGTTTTCCAGCCCATATACATCATACTCAGCATAAGGCTGAGGGATCAAAAGGGTCTGTGGCTCTTCTCCCCTCTTGGACTGCTTTGCCAGCTTTGCTTGGCTTGGCTCAGGTCTTCTTTCGGTTCCTTCCTCAGAGCACCCAAGGAGGCCTCTGTCTGTTCTACCTTTGATCCCTATTGGTGTCTTCCTGAACCTGGTACCAGAATCCAGCTCCTGAACACAGCTCTCATCTGCTGTGGGGCCCAGTCTGGGACTCCCCCGGTGCCTGCTCCACAGCATCAGTGGTGACGGTGATGTAACTACCATCAGGGGGGCTGGGTTCCATACTGGTTTTGTTATTTTTTTTATATATTCCATTATTAATAATTTCCTTTTCATTAAAGCTGTTTTAGTTTCCTTTTCTAATCGCTAAGTCTCTCTCCCTTTTTCCCTTTCTCTTCCCCTTTGGGGAGGAAGGGGGGTTAACAGAAAGCATCTTTTACAGGTCTAAGGGGTCACCCTGACCTTAAACCATGACAACAGCATTGTAATTCAGCATTTCTCCATACAGAACCTGTACTGGGACCATTTGAAACTGTTACCCAACAATTAACCTTAGTAAAAAGTCTTTTTCTCTGCTTTTACACCATACCAAAAATCAATGAGTTCATAAATGCTTAGCTTATGCTGTCAATATCAGCAATTAGTCTATTTGCATTTTTTCTGTTAATACTCAAGTGAAAGTACATATTTACACATATTCTCCTCCTCTCTCTCATATTAGCTTGCTTCCTAGGGAAGGGAGAATGAGTAAATTAAAACCCCTCAATGGGGAAAAGTACATAGATGCCAGGAATCAATCAGATTTTCACATCTGTCAAAAAAGTTGACAGGACTTTTAACACTTTTTTTCATTATGAATAAAAACCTGCTTCTACCACCAAAAAGTAAGAAAAGGAGGGGAAAAAAAAGTCCTATAAGCTGTTTTCTGACAGTTGAGCTTTGAAAACGAAGTGCTAAAAACTTTGAGAAGTGAGGAGATTATTTAGCAACAAAAATAAACAAATCATGTTGAGGAAATGTTATGTATAAATTGAAATCTAGAAAAAAGATTATGTCATTACTTCAACTGAAAAAAAGGAAGGAAAAAAGAAAAGCAAAATTTAATAACTCTCTCCTTAGACCTTGAAACAATCACAGAAATAGTAACTGAAACCTATTTAAGCTCTACAGATACAGAACAGCTCTACCTCTGATTAGAAGGAAAAGATCATCTTTTTTATCATAATTCATGTACTAGTAAGGCATAGTCATTCAAATTAATGATTAGATAACAGTTCTGAAGACCTAATGGTTCAAATTCAAGGAACATTCAAGTTGTTCACGTTTCAAAGGCCTCTAATTTTTATGACACTGCATATCGAAAGGAATAGCTCCAAGTTATCATCTCTGAGATTGTTACAAATTGAAACTTTAGATTAACCTGAAGGAACTGCACACAAGTGTGAAAAATTAACCTCAGGACAAAGAGAACCTCATACTCCTAAAATAAAGAATGTCATGTCTCAGTTCCCTCCCTGTCCCACTACTCTTTTTTCCTCTCTTCTTATTTTTACCAAAGACTATCAGGAACTATTTCTTTTTACAGCATATACATCTGCAACTGAAGTGATTTATATGAAGTCAAAGTATACATTTATATATTTTGTATGCATTCTATAAAAGTATAGAATATATGATTTGCACTTAACATATATTTTATTATACATATATAAAGTATTCAATATATAAGAGCTGTTGGTTTTTGGAAGAAGCAGATTGGCTATTATGTCTTAAGACATTCAGGAACTTTTCTCATAGTAGACTTTTTGTAGCTCTTTTGGTCTAATATTACATGAGTTGGCATTTATAGGGCAGTGACTTTACTTAAAAAACCCAAACTATTAATACATTTAGTAAAAAAAAATAATCTTATAATTGCAATGTTGTTTTACTCTTATTCCACATGTAACATGTAAGAAAGAAACTTGAAAATATGAATAAATTTGAAGCCATTAATCTAAATTTACCTTTGTTACGTTACTCAAAATTATCCCCTGTAGGAAAACAGGCAGAAAATTGTGAGCCCTATTATCAGTATCCCTAAACAGTTAGTCAGAGATGGGATTGATAAAAGTTTTCAAAAATTTAATAAGGAGAATATGGGTTTTAATACTCAATAACATTAGATGTCTTAGTAGTTTTAAAAGAGATTAGAAGTCTTTATGACCCAATTTGATTAAAACATTATAAACACAATGAAACTCCAATTCTCAGAACCAAAAATTCACTACCCATACATGGAAAGTAAGAATTTCTGGCAGAATTTAGCTATCCCAGTGAAAAACTGCATCCAAGGAAATCACAGAAACAGAATGGCTTGAGTTGGAAAGGACCTTAAAGATCATCCAGTTCCAACCCTCCTGCCATGGACAAGGACACCTCCCATTAGACCAGGTTGTTCAAAGCCTTACCCAGCCTGGTCTTAAACACTTCCAGGGATGAGGCATCCCCAACTTCTCTGAGCCACCTGCTGCAGCCTCACCAGCCTCATTGTAAAGAACTTCTTCCTACTATCTAATCTAAATCTACTCTGCTCTAGTTTAAAACCATTGCCCCTTGTCCTATCACCACATACCCCTTATAAAAATTCCCTCTCCAGATTTCCTGGAGGCCCCACTCAGGTACTGAAAGGCTGCTATAAGGTCTCCCTGGAGCCTACTCTTCGCTGGGCTGAAGAAACTCAACTCTCTGAGCCTACTCTTGTATGAGAGGTGTTCCAGACCTCTGGTCATCTTTGTGGCCCTCCTCTGGACCCTCTCCATGCTCCTCTTCTGTTGGGTGCTTCAGAGCTGGACACAGCACTCCAGGTCAGAGAAAATATCTATAGGTGGTTATCTACACTTTGAGAAAAGCAGATTCAGCTAGGCAACTCATTTTGATTTTTTAAGTTCTTCAGAGTCCTAAAGTTTTGTAGAGTCTTGACAAAACTAAACAATCAGGTCAATTCATATCCTGTTATAGTTCTGCTGTTAGACTTTCACCTATTTGTGGGGTATCTTAGAGGTACTGGGTAAAATGAATAATCAAGTCTTCATGAAGCCACTGGAGCTGATCTTTTCCACTCAAACAACTGTCTTTATGGCCAGCACAAACAACCTTTTTTCTTTTGTGCTTTCTGTTCAACTCGAATCCTTTGGTGTCTGCTTTTAAGTAAAGATTTAAAATGTAGGAAGGAGGGAAACTGTCCCCTCTACTGAGCTCCCGAATACTCTATCAGTTGTCTAGAGCTTTCTTTTCAGTAGAGAATGAATCCAGCTCTATTTGCAAATGAAAGGATTTCAGTCTTACCTGACAGGAGGAGATTTGGGACACAAACCTGTAGAAGAAGGAGCCTTGAAGGAGGAAAAATTTAAGTCACTTCTCTTTTTTCAGTATTTGCCATTGACTAGCTCCTTGACTGGCTTTCTCTACTGTAAACAATCTGAGAGTCACACTTTGGTGTCTTAATTGTCCATGCAGTCTCCAGAGGAGTCAAGCTACTCATTGTCCCTTTGTATTTACCTGGGACCAGGTAAAAACTAAAATTGCTTAAACAGTTGCTGTTTTTTCGAGGGTTAAAATGGGGCTCTAGTTATGCAGACCACAGTAAACTTGAGAACAATTAAAACTTACTACTTCCTTTCTTCTATCTCTATTTTTTCAATGTAATAATGCTGTTAATACACCTGCTTTATAGACTTCATTTTCCTTTTCATTTTGATTTCTTGGTCTGTACTGTATTTGTAGAACTAGCTCTATGATTGAAGGATTTTCACATAACCTAAGATGGCTGGTTTTAACCACACAGAGAGAAACTATCAATATTATTTGCTCTTTGAGAAGATTTGTCAGCTACCAATGGAGTGCCAAACACAGAAAACTATAAGTGAAATTGTTTCTTCATTGTACGATGGTAAGGTGTTACTGCTGCTGCTGACACCAATGGAGTGCAGAGGAAAGGAAATGAGAAATAGCTGCTGTAGGTATTACAGTTATAGGCACTCCTTCATACATCATTTGTAGCTTATATTCCAAGTCATCACTCTCAGAACAGCTGCTGGTTTTATTCTGGGTTTTTGATCTATTTAACAATAATATATTGCTTAAAATTTTTGTCATTTTTACTATGTTCCTATTGCACCTAATTCCAGGTGGCCTACTTCTCCTTCCATTTAGAAGACAGGCTTATTCTTTCTTTTGTAATCTTTCCTCTGAGAAACGTAATGAATTGTAGCTCTTTCAAGCCTTTCCAAATGTCTTTTAAATTTCTCTTGCAACATTTGACCTTGAAGTAGTGAATACTTTTCTACTGACAAAAACAGAGTTTTGCATGTTGCAAAGATGGGTATAACAATGTTTGGTTTAATCCTTTTTTTCTAATAAGTAACAAAAATGGGAAGATAGTCTTCTCACACAACCTAAACAGACAAAAGAGGAGCAATATGTCCAAGTTACAGTGAAAAGGACTAGAGAAGGCAGGTGATGTCTAATTAACGACAAAGACAAAGCCAACCACAACACAGGTAAATCATCAGTAAAATGAAGTTGAGTAAGTCACAGATTTAAATGGCTGCTGACAATGGTCTTAAACACGTATCAAGCCTTTGGTAGACAGCAAAGACAACTGTTGTAGAGTTTGAGGATGTTTGTAAAGATAGCCTGCTGCACTTGAAGGGCATCATGAGAAATGATAGGAAAGTATTTGGCATTTTAGCAGGGAAGCAACGGCACCCTGTATCATTTACCAGCTGGAGGCCAAAACTAATTTCTCAGAATTGGAATACAAGTTTATAGGAAGTTAAAAAAGAGTTTTAAAGAGTCATGAAAGTAGAATGAAAACACAGCATCTGACATGTTAAAAAGGGGGAGCTAGTAGGCAGACAATGTAGGTTCTTGCACAGCCTGGAGAAGAGAAGACTCTGGGGAGACCTTATTCAGGCCTTCCATTTTCTGAAGGAGGACTACAAAAAAGCTTAGGAGGGACTTTTTATGAAGGCCTGTAGTGATAGGACAAGGGGTAATTATTTCAAATTAGAAAAAGGTAGATTTAGATTGAAAATAAGGAAAATCTTCACTCTGAGGATGGTGAGAAATAGGTAAAGGTTGCCCAGGGAAGAAGTGGGTGCTCAATCACTGGATGTGTTCAAATCCAAGTAGGATGGGGCCTTGAGCAATCTGATCTAGTGGGAGGTGTCCCTGCCATGGTAGGGGTGTTGTAACTAGATGATCTTTAAGGTCCCTTCCAACCCAGACCATTCTATGATTCTATGGTTCTCACAACTAATTGAATCAATATGACAAGACAGGAAATCTATTCTTGATGCAGAAGTCAAAATGATGGTAAGCAAGGCAAGAACACCCTTTACAAAGTAAAAAAAAATTATTACTAAACAATAAGATTTACATTGGTTTAGCATACACACCTGTAACAGTGTAAGCAGTAGCTGTTAGTTGAACTGAAAATTTGCTTTTATAAGAGTGCATGTAAACTGGGAGTTTGAAGTCAAGGGCAAAAAAAACGAATTAAAAAAACCCCCTAGCTTCTGTGCTTGGCTTCACTCTACTTGCATAACAGACATAGCTCTCCGCCTGTCACTGCATACACTTCCACACACTCATATTCTAATAAAAGTGCATTAAATTCTCAGAGCTGATGTACTGTAAAGTTAGCTTTTGTTACATACCTACCCACTCTTCAGTTGCCTTCTAGGTTGGCATGGACAAATAAGTCATTCTCTCAGCAATTAGGATCATGCAGTCTTCATTTTTCATTGGTTGTTATTTTTCACTTTTGCTCTAAAAAAGGTATTAGACCTTTTTTTCTACAAATCAAGTTTGGTTTATGTTTATGCATGAGTTTGTACATACCCACATATGCTAAGCTAAAAAAGTAAATTCGCTAGTTGTCATTTCCTAACTGAAGAACAGCAAGTATCTCTAGAATCATAACATCAGAAAACAGACTGTATCTTAAATAACTACGAGTAAGGGAAGGGAAGCAATAGCTCTGCTATTCTATTAACTTGCTCAAGAATTCTGATTATTTTTGCCTGCAAAAACAAATATTTGAAACTTGAAACTTTCACATTTTTTTTCTTATATTTTGAGAGGATGGAGAGATGTATTTTGCACTCTACAATTACTAAGAAGTACAAAATGTTTATTGGTGAGGTGGAAGACCTCTCTTCAGTATATTTCCTGACTCACTGGGAGCAAAGTCAATGATTAACCTTTATAAAAGTACTACCATTAAAGCTACTGAAATTAAAAATAAATATTTGGTTTAAAGATTCCAACCCAAAATGGTGAATTAGGAGAGAAGAAAAATGTGTTTTCAGCAACCTTACACATACTATGGAATCCACCTGAAATGTATGAAAGTGAGGTCCAGTTATAGTTTTGAATCAGAAGTTGTACAGGCCAAAGAAAAAGAATTCAGGTGGCTCTGTTCTAGAAAACCTCTTAGCTTGGGCAGTATAATGTGCATCTGAACTTTGAACTATCCAAAACACTTAGTTCTGCAATACATCTGTCTCTGCTTCTCTCCTATTCTAAGCAGAAATTCCATTTTGGATGTGAGAAATTCTCACAACTCCATTGCATCGGTACCAGTATTTTTCTACAAAAGAAGCTTTGCACTCACTAAATGTCATTTTCCTATGTAAATTAAAAAAAAATGTGGAAAAAAATCAGCAAGTCTCTATACATAATGCTTCTAAGGATACTGAAAAAAATAGGAAATGTGGTTGTAAGGCAGATCTGACGTTTGAAACTATTTGGGTGCTTTTGCTACAATAATATTCACAACGTTCATTCATCAGTACTTCTTATGCATAGTAGCAAATTACATGTTTCATGTATTAGGAGAATCACTAGAAATACAAAGTTATGTGTGCACCGTGAAACAAAATATAACTATTGTGTTATACTACAAAGTCTTTTATTTGCACCTTTCTATACTGTATAAAAGAACCTACTTTATACCAAAGCCTTTAGTAGAAGTATTTTAGTGAATCAAGTCTTGCATGTTTAAACACATGGAAAACGCTTAAGGATTAGATTTTGGGATTAATTTTGTAACAAGTTTTAGGAGGATTGATACATGTAATTGCAATTTGCAGCTGCTGTCTCCATATCAGTTATCAAGACCACTGACTAACTTCTCTCTCTGTATCCAAAGAAACACTATGTCTAATGACCCTCATGTTTTCAATTTTATAATTTCCCAAGAACTGAAAAAAATGTGGTTTTAACTCTGTGGTTCTCTGGAGTGCAGAGCAGAGCTCCAGCAAGATGGTGCTTTTCTGCACTCTTTACCCACAATGCTTAAGCAAGCAGTTGACCCAAGAGCAGGAGCCTCTGCTCCAAAAACAACCCTTAACTAGCCCCCCCACCCCCAATGCTTACCCATTCTTTCTTTCCTTTTCTCTGTCACTTTATCTACAAATCTTTAAATTACTTTCTGAAAAATGAAGCAGTTTCAAGGAAGGGATATGAAAAATTACTAGCACCTGCAAGGCTTGTCAGTAACCTGATGATTAGGATAGTCTATGGTAAGAAACCTAAGTGGGCAAAAATTTAGAAAAAGAATAGAAAAGCATCCAGGCATCCAACTGGTATTAAGGATGAAAAGGTTGGAAACAAGCATTGCATACTCTTCTAGCCATGGTTTTCAACAAACATGACAGCTGACATGCTGTTTTCTGAGAGCTGTGCCCCTGTTGTGGCATGTTTTACATGCTCTGAGTACACCTACAGGATTTGATCCCTCCAGGGAATTTCATGCAGGAAATGCAATATTGTTGCTTCTTGTGATGCTTGAGTGTGACACAGCAGTCTGCCTCAGATAGGCATTTGATTCTCTAGGTTTAGATACTTCTGAGATACTGTCCTTAAGCCCTATGCAAAAAGAAAAAAGTAGGGGCTTGTGTTGCCTTACAGATTAAAGCCCAAAATGCTTAACTTCCACTTCTGAGTATAGCAATTCAGATACACAGAAGCACCTTGTTACATTAAACACAGAAACTAAGAATACAAACTGAAAAAAACTGATGACTGTGTGACAGAAGGTAAACAACAGCTTGCTTGGAAGACAAAAAAAAAAATCCCAAACCTTGGAACTGCAAAGGGGGTGCTTGTTTAAAGCACTGCTCTATCCTGCCTCTTTCAAGGCAAGACGGATACCAAGGTTTAGGGTCAGGGCAGTCTGCTAGACCTATAACAGATGCTCTGTTTAATCCCCTCCTTTCCCAAAGGAGAAAGGAAAGGAGAAAGGAAAGGGAGTAAGGAAGAGAGACTTATGGCTTGGAAAAGAAAATTAAAACAGCTTTAATGAAGATAATAATAATAAAATGGAATATATATAAAACTGATGTTGAACCCACCCCTCCCTCCCCCCGGTGGCAATTAGATCACTGTCACCCCTGATGGTGCGGAGCAGGCAGTAGGGAAGTCCCAGACTGGACACAGAAGCAGACAACAACAGAATTCAGAATCTGGATTCAGGAAAACACAGATTGTCATCAAAGGAAGAACAGACAGAGTCATGCTTGGATACCAGGCACTGAAGAAGAGAGCTAGACCCCTGTGATCCCTTAACTTTATAATAAATAGGATGCATATAGGATGGAATACTTCACTGGTCTATTACGGTCACCTGTTCCTGTCTATTCCACCCTGCAGGTGTGGCCTTTTACTTTCTGCACACCCCAATGTGGTACACAAGATCCAGCAGTGACCTGGTCTGCACACCAATCCTTGGTAGTAACTCTAACATCAAGTGTTACCAGCACCAAAAGTAGACACTGTCTGTGAAAACATGCTGCTCACTTCAGAAAGTGTAATTAGTTACAAGAGACTTAGATAAAAAGTAAATTTCCTGAACAGATTGTTCTATCTCAAACCAGGACAATGAATAAGGTTGAGGATACCAGAAGCAAGTCAGGGGACTGTAATCTTCTGGAGTGCAAAGGAAGGTATTGCTGCACCCCATGGCAGCTGGGGGAGAAATGGGGAAGCCTATAAAGGAGACTTATATTTTTCTTGTGTCCATTTATTCCCCTCCACTTTATGTTTCATGGAAACGTAGCTGCGCAGTGCCACCTTTGTATCATGGCTGTCATCACACAACAATGTTTCCTGAAGGAGAAATTATCTCCAGGTTCTTTTTGAAATTCCAGGGATTGTAGTAACATGCGGTTAAATGATACAGCACACAGGAAGTTACTCACACTCTTCACTCAACATATACCTGCCCTGCAAGTAGAAACCAGAGACCACTTGTGTGTTTTAGGCAATCAGAAAAAAGTTCTTCCTCTGGAGTCATTGCTTTTTTTTTTTTCCCCACACCATCTCTTTTAGAATATAAATCTTCCATCAAAAGCTGACATTTGTAATAGCCATTTCTCAAAGCTTAACACTCCCACATAAAAAGGTAGGAATTGAGGTTTGACAGACTGAAAAACTGTACAGGGAGAGCATTTACTATGCAAAACTTGCTTATTATTGTGAGGTCTAACTACACAAAGAATTCATCATTAGGACATACCATGAAACTTTAGAAATCTCTAGTATACTAGAGTCAAGCATTAAAAAAATTCTAGTAAAAACTCTCCCCTTGACAATGGCTAATTCAATGCAGTAAAATCTGAACAGTAAAATCAAGACATCTTTTGTCTTAGTCATCATCACAGATATTGAAGAAGATGAATAGAAATCACTCTCTAGGCTGTATCATATTCTACTTCCTCACTGTTAATCTGAAGAAGCAGGCAAGTGATTTAGCAGCTCCCAGATCACCAGCATGAATCTTTCCCCCATTACTGCTCATACAGAGCATGGGAAGTTCACATTCTCAGTTGGCAAAACTAAGCAGGACTGATGCTAAACAAGACAGCATTCCTAGAGAAGCTTAACCTTTTTTCTTGTGTCTCAGGACAAAGTGTCAGAAGCATTTGTATGAAATGCCACTGCATAAGCTGGTGACGCAAGAGAAAAGCAAACATTCTTGAGAGGTTAGGGTGGGTATTGTGTACGAACTAGATGCATTCTTTGAGGAACAGGTGTAACAAAGTAATCATAGTTTTAAGTGTTTCAGCAACTAAACAGTTTTGGTTTATCATTTGAGTTGGAATATTTAAAATGTAGGAAACAAAATCCTGAAGTTCTCTATTCAAAAAAAATATTTCACACAAGAACCGGAATGCCTACTGCTAAAGTGGACCTGAATGATGATACTTGGAATGCCTGTGATTTTCTTTTTGTTGTTTTTTTTTTTTTTCTTAAATTTAAACCACACAGACCAAATAAGTAAGAAATAACAAGTCATTTTTTATGTAAATCATGCATTTCTAACATACTGGTTCAACAGCTTTCTTCATGATGCATGAAGTGAAATATCTCTTCATACATTTTGGTATGATCATTATCTATTTTATTACTGACAGATTTGTACTGTACCACAATAAAATCAATAAATGCAACAATAAAATCATGCATCACCACCTGTGTGTTCAAAACAACTTTTTAGTAGATTTATTGCCTAGATGCCTCTGAGGAATTTGTCTGAAATATCCAACAATTACATAGGTGTATTATTATACATTATAATTACAGATATATGTTATACAATAATATGACTACATTATATGGTATACATTTATTATCCATTGTGCATTATACATATATAGACATGCTGCTGTATTTTTTATATACAAAACCAGATTTTTCTTCTTTTTATCTTCTAGACATATTTTCAAGATTCCAGAAATTATTTTAAGTGTCAAGTAAAGGACCTAATGTTGATTTTTAGTAAATAAATAGCCATATGTTATGCTTTTATTATGTTTCTATAAAATGGAAATGCACAACTCAGAGGCAGCACTCATGCTGTAAGGCGCTCTCTTACACAGAATTCGACCTAGTGTGCAGTGAATTGGTATATTTCCAAATGGAGAAAGAGGAGTCATGTACTGTTTTATCTCCTTTTAGCTTGGCATCAAAGATTTTATGCCTGATATGTTACATAAAAAGCAGCCACCATTTGAATGTAAGTAGTGCTGCTATAACTAGAATGGTACAGTTCCATCTTAATCTGAGAAACTATAGAGTTTAACTTATAGCTAATTAAACAGAAATTAAATTCCTGGTGTAAAAAAATCAGGTAAACTTACTGGATAGGACAAATAATGTAAGAATTATAATCTCTTCAATAGCATGATTTAATACAGCAGATGCATTACCATTTCATATTACATATACATGACCAAGTAAAATATTTAAAAATAAATGTAATCATAATATCCTTAAATTTGTGACCAATATATCAAATATAATTATCTAAAATATTATTTTATCTTACTATACACTGCAAAGTTTATCCAGAAATTATCTTATTGACTACAATGAATAAGCCCTAATCAGCATTTTAACATCAAGTTATTACAAATTTATATTTTTATCAAGTGTTGATTGCAATCAATTTTGTATCTAAGAAGGCTACTGAGGAAAAAATACAGTTTAAATTTCGGGGGCATTTTTTCATTAACTGGAATCACTGAGCTAATTACAGGGACATTCTTTCAACCTGGGAAGTTTCCATCATTTTAAATGGAAATAAACTCCTCTTGGGCATTAAATTGAATTTCATTTGTCATGAAAATGTTTACAAAGGAAATAAGACACTTTCTAGCCTCTGTTGTGCTATAACATCATATAACATTCACATGCTGTGTTTTGAAATTCACAGGTACTGATCATGTTACTTTTAATGAATATTTGACAAGCAATCTTTAAATGAAAATGGTAAATGGTATAAATAATAACACATGATATTAAAAGCCTTTGATTTAATTAAAAAAACAACAAAACACCCCAAAAATGAAAAACAAAAACTCCAAAACAACCAAAAAACCCAACTTACATAAATTATATTACAGAGAATATATTATATTAAGGCACTGTAGAACATCTATTTATTTAACAGCAATGGATTCTTGTCTTTGTAATATACTTTGGTTATTGAAAAATCATGTTTACTCTTAATGGTGAAAATATTACAGATACTTACATATTCAAACATAACATCAACCACTGAAGTGCTACACTTAGAAACATTTTCTGTATAAATTTAGATAACTAGTAATAGCATCTTAATATTGGTACTATACAAACAATAACATTTTATATTCTGATACACAGCACATTGACGCATTAAAGTCATAACCAGTTAAAGTGTTTATCTTAATTATGGAGTTAATTGTGTATTTAGAAATGTGTAAGTAGCTCAGCTCCAAAGCAAAAGAACATAAGAAAAATCTAAAAATTGTTATAAAGAAAATTTTCTGGATGACTATATGAAGTTCATAACTTGTTTTATAAATTAAATTCAAAAAGACTACTTTCAGACATAGTAAACTTTTTTAATTTGTAAAACTTTTCATGAATTCTGACAAAAATTAAACAGTTGCCTCAGTAACTGTGCTTAACAAGGTAATAAATCAAACTGTAAATATTAAAAGATGTTTCTACAGTTTCATCCCCGAAGGGAAAACAAATACTAATGATCTGCCTATTCACAAGCAAAGTATGCTTGTAATACCATATCACAGAAGTAGGGAGCCATTAAAAGCATTACAGCTGCTTGTACTTGAGCCTAAAATTTTAGAATGAAAAAAAAACAACCCCAAAATTCTCTGCAAAATTGGCAAATCAGAAGACTCTACAGTACTGGCTCAGTGCACATCAGCACCTTTCCTTGCAGCTTTGCCACGGCAGGCTCACATCTAAGTACCATCAAGACACCAGCAAAGTTTCACTCAACACTGCTCTGCACTGGTCTTCTCTTCAAAGGTGTGAATGAGGAAGAGGGCTGGGGTAATATCAGGTATTTGTTACTTAGGAGCACTGCTTGTTTGCATCATCTCACAAACAATTAAAGCTATTTTGGATATTAAAGCAGTTGACAACCTTATCAGTGTTCTGCTGAGAAGGTACAAAAAGGTTGTTTAGATACTTATATCCCAGACAACAAATTCTCTAGACCATACCCCACAGTTTCATTTCAATTACATTTATTTCCTTTAAAACTTTTTATAGTTTCCTCCTTTCAAAACTAATCTGAGGCAATTTCTTAGTGTCCCCCAAGAAGCATATATTAAAGACGTGAAAATATATTTTTTTTGTCTCCTTTGTTGAGAACTGCTTTGGTGAGGTCTGCTTTGGTGAGGAGAGGGGCATTGGTGGTTTCCTGGATTATACAGTGTCATTTTATGCAAAACCAATATCCTTCCACCCTAATAACCCTAACATTGCACAAAATAACAGAATCTCAAGGGTTTAATGGCAGTAACCTCCTAACCTGGCCATCATTTTCTAGAAACTTTATTAAGAATCAAAGAGAAGTTATACAATAGAAAAATCACAAATAGTGCAAAAAATATATATAACTTGAATAATTAATTATGAGGTCAATATTTTCAAAATTAAAATGACTCTCACATTCAACATTTGTAAATTGCAGATTCAGCATTAGCTTTGCTCATACTAAAAAGACTAGGTTTTGGATTTGACTTTTTAATACTAACAAAATCACTTGGTCTCCAGCATCCACTGGTAAAAAAAAAAATATTAAAACATAGCTAAAGAAATGGAATTTCATTGTTTCTGAGCAAATCTAATAGAAAATTAAAATTGTTACAATTAGAAATTTAAGACAGTATTTGGGTCTTAAAATACAGTGTCAAATTACAAATCTTTATGTTATGCTGGCAAGGAAGCATAAATTAATCTTGGTAAACAGAGAGAATTAGTTGAACTTAATTACATTTTAAGGCTGTTTTCTATTCAATAATTGCTTGTTGCAAGTTTACATCTTTAATGACTTCTTTTAATTAACTGGTCTAAATATTTGGTTACAGAGGAGTTGATAAGTTTGCTCACTAGTTCACTTACACATTTTCTAGGTTGTTATAAACTGAATAGAATTCTCTAACCATTAAACAAACCCTTTTTGGCCATGAATTTGCACTCAATTGTCTAAGGCATAGGAAGACATGATACATCGGTTTTGGAGAATAATATTCTTTAAACTTAATTTACTTAAAAAGGAGATACTTGACCCAATGTTTATTGCCTCTAAAGATGATATATCCATGTTGATAAAGAAACATGCAGTTAGGTGAAGAAAACAGCATTTATTCCTTGTGTTCCCTATTGCTCTCATTTTTTCTTCTTTATTGTAAGCCTTTAGAGCTATTTTGCTTGTCTTCAATTAGATTGTTCCCTACAACAGGGAACATTAATCTATAATGAATAAAATAGAGAGTCATCCTCTGTGAAACTAAAGGACACTATTGTTAAGATTTGCCGTGCTTATTTCCTGATTTTTTAGGACTGCGCATGTTAGTACTGTCAGAGCAAATCCTCTAAAAATCCCTACCTGTAATGCATTTGACAATATATCCATTACCTCTTTGCAACTTACTACTCAGTGTTCTTATTTCTTTCTACAGCAGCACAAAACATGAATACTCCAATATTTTGTTCATACTTTAAAGAGGAATCCTTCAAATAGGTTCAGTGAATTTCATATAACTTGCAGGAGGTAGTATAGCTATTGGAAAAGACCAATACATTAGCAGCTGCTGTAGCTGGCGTACAAAGAAGAGTTTTATCAGCTCTTTCTACATAACAGAAGAGTCAAATCCACATCCTGAGAAACTGGATTACATTGTCCTTTATTGCCACAGCTCACACAGGAAGATCCTGTAGGAGGCATTTTTCATAGGGATGCTGATGTTTTGCAATAAAAGCTTATCACTGTACCTTTGTTAACTTTTTGCCGATGACGACATATAAAATCTCTTGTGCTTAACAAATTGTGTATCCTGGGGGTTAATTGAATTATTATTTCTGAGTACAGTTCAATACCTCATTAAAATGCATAGATGGAATATTATTTTTACTTATTTTATTAATATGTCCCACTATAGCTAATGTTAAATAAGAGCCTGGGACTTGCTCCCCTGAAAAGAACAAGGTTCTCAGTTCCTTCATTAGCGTAAAACAGCAAGGTTTGCCAATTCAGATATGGCAAAATGAATTGTTAATATGAATTGCACTGGGCCTAGGTCATCTGCGTCACATGGATCTTGTCCAAAATATATTAACATTTTTCTGCTGTCTGTTCTAATTTTCAAGTTTTCTGCAACTTAGAATTCTACAGAAGTCAGACTGTACTCACTATAATGCAAAGTATATATATTACAAAAAAAAAAAACCCAACAAACACCTGAAACAGGAAATATCAGAGTTTTCCCAGCAAAATGTACTCTAATTGCTTGTGCCACAATCACCTCAAGAACTCCCCTGCAAAATTTGTAACGGATGCCAGAAAACTAGTATTCAAAGAGTATTAAGATTCTCAACTTGAGAACTTTTGAAGACAGGATTCTATCTCATACTAGAAGAAAAAGCACTAAACCTGATATAATCCTCAAAAATGAGAGGACAACTTAAAGTCATGAACTTTTATGAACTATTTGAACTATCATGAACTATTTACCCTGACCAACCAAACAGGATCTTTGTACTGTTGCCTAAAGAAACAAACGGCAAAAAAAGTCGGGGGGGGGGAGGGAAGGGAAGACAAACATAAGAAGCTACGCTCTTAAGCAAAGTTAAAAAACATCCCGAGACAAATATCAGGGGATACACTCCAAAACAACCAAGTCAAGACCTAAACCAAACACAATGCTCTGACAACCACTGCTACCTGCATTTACTTGTCACAGCAGTATCACTGATTTGTTATCAGACTTCCTCCAGAAATATCATACCAGTTCAACCCGATTTATTGCCAACATTGATTTCTCTTTTTTGAAATTAATAAAAAATTAATGACAAAATAACCATGGATATAGAAAGACAAGAAGAGGGCATTTTGCTGTTGATACAAGAGTGATGTGATGTATACAGATGCAAGAGAATAGCACGGTAAAATGCATAATTAGTCCTTCCTTCAAAGAAAGTGGAATTTGTACAGCAGCTACCCAAGGTGCTCAATATTTTGTAGCATGAGTGTTCCAAGAAGGCAGCTTATGCCCACTGCTCTGTTTTTCATTTCTGTTCTGTTTTCAGATATGTAGAACTCAGTTACCAATACCTGTATCCTGTTTTGCCACTCTGTAGAAAAATACAACGAAATATTGATGATGCTACTATAAACCCACTGAAAAACAAGTTTAATTTTCAGTCTTTAAGAGATCACTACATTTAGTGTTTATTACATGCAATCTCTCCTGTGAAAAACCAAACAAACTCCAAAATTCAAATCCCCTGGTATTAATTGATGCTTAATGCAACTAACTGTACATAATTGTAATCTTTACGGATCTCTGATAATCCAAAGAAAAAATTAAAATAGTCAATTTTCAGATCAAGAATTTTCCTCATAATTGTTCCCTTAATGACATGTACCTGATATAGTAGGCGACATCTTAAAAAGTATATTATCAGAATAAGTTTTTCACATTTTTTTAAATTGTATCCATGCTTGAAATGTCACATTCCAAATATTTTGCCTGAATTATGAACAAAACACAAGAGAACGGAACATGACCATTTACTCTAACTACAGTGTGACAAGTTAAAAAGATGTGAGTACTGGTTGTAACAACCAATACCTTAAAATTTGATCCTGCTGTATTTTAATTCAGCACAAACATGAGAAATTCACTATGTGTAAAAACTAAAATGAGTTTCAAAACTGCATTTGATGCATTAAAATGAAGATGATCATTGCTTTCAGTATTTGTGTGATCTTAAAGCCACGACCAAAAACAATTATTGAAAAACACACAACTAAAAATTGCAAATTAACAGGGGATGGTAAAACATTTTCAGAAAGCACTGTTTAAAGATGTGAAGGTTCGAAAGCAAAACAAACTTGTACTGAACATGGCTAAGAGTAAATACACCTAAGTTAAAAATAAAACCTAAGGTAAATACATAAAATCATTTAGTTTTACAGTAACAATTAAAATATAAAACTGGCAACAAGTAGAACAACTTATGTTGGAAAAATGTACAGAGGGGGAAAAAATCTTCTTTGGGAAACATTTTAGAGCAAAAGAACTATTAAAAAATATAGTAAATAATGGATAAAATCAGCAATACTTTTTAAGTAATAAACAGTGAACTGCTTGTGTTTAATTTCATGTTGAAATGATAATATAGAAAAAAGCAAACCCCCATATCTTTTTGCAGCCACTCATTTTTAGGCCAATTCTGGTATTAATCATCTCTTTTAAGTAATCTTTTCACCCTCTGCATCCAAAGAAGTGTCACCAGATTTCTAATAATCCTATCCCTAAACCATGTTTTTTTTTTGAAGTAGAGAAACTAGAAATTAATATAACATCATGTCTACATGCCATGAGTACATGTTAGAATAATAACATTAATTGTAATTATCCCCTTTTTTTTTTAAAGCATTCTGATGGTCTCAGGTATTTCTTTTGATTTGTGTTCTATCAATATACATCTAGGAGAGATTTTTACTGAACTGAATGCAATGATTCCCTTATCTGTTTGTTGGGGTTTCTTTTCCCTCCATGGCCCTAAGCTGTTTTTGTAATAAAAAACCATGTACAAGTAGACCAATTGATTCCTGCTACTGGTTATTTTCATTCATTTATCATTGACTATTTTTAGTTCACATTTCAATTACATTTGTCAGTAATTCTTCTAACCCTACTCAAAATTTCTTCTAGTTCTACTTGTCTGAAGTTCTAATGCATTTTCTATTCATTTTGTTCCAGATCTTGTAAAATATATTGAGTGACATCATTCTTGCATCATATAAAATAAAAGAATAATTAAAAAATCCTTAAATTTTTTACATTACTTTACTTTTAGTATTAAAATAGTTTCTTAGCTCTTAAACATACATTACCTCTTTCTTAAAAAATACAGGCCCAATATCACATCTACATAATTTAATGCCTATTAATGTCAGTAACATTCACAGTACAGAACATGAAAAGCAGCCTAAGAAGGCTACTTCAAATGTTCTGTATTGTGAATATCCTTTAAAGAATAAGAAGTAGAGTTTCCATAATAGACTCTTTTGAAGAATTTTGCCAGATAAGTTTTCATGCATATGAATTGCTATTAATACGTTTGAACATACTTTTCTGTTGATATAATCACATTATTGTAGTATGTTTGAGGTACCTTTCCACTATTAGATAGGAATGCTGATTCATTCCTATAAAAATGTTCTAGATCAATTTCATCCAATTTTCTTTTACCAGTAATTCTATGCCTCATTTAAGGATAAATAGCCTGAAGTTACCCAAGCACCAACTGTAGCAATTAATTGGAAATATTAATTATATAGTCCTTTTCTTTAGCTCTGAGTGATGTCCTTTATTCTGATACAAAGTTTTGAAAACTCTGGTTGGAAGGGTGGGCTTTTTGCATGTATAAGACTTAACTGATGTCTGCAGCATATGGTAGTGGTAACACACACATCTGGGTGCAAAAAAGGAATTTTCATAGTATTCAGAGCTTTATAGTCTGCATTTATATTTACATAAAAGCAAGCATTTTGTTTGCATTTATGGTTTTGTTCAGGTGTTTCACCTGTTCCAAAGACTCCTTATTCACCTGGATATTGTCAGACAGACAATTACCAATACAGACGAAAGACACAGGTTGATAACCAATTTAGCAGCCAGCTGCCACTGAAAGAAAATGTGTGTCATCCAAAAATCTACAGAAAGATATTTGGAGAAAACCTATTATTTTTTTTAAACCTTCACAGCAGGTTCTGAGTCCTGATGCTGTCAGAGCATAGGAAGTGGTACAACTGGTGGCCAGAAGTTACAAGGGAAGAGCAGGATCACTCCCCTTCTGGCATCTTTTAGACACTAGTTTAGCTGTGACATGAAACAACACCATAAATTAGTTGCAGTAATGAATCCTTTTGCCTTTCAGGTTATTTTTCTATCGCTTCCACCTGGAAAAGCTTTTGTTTTATGAAAAGCAGGTGTTAAATGTTACCAAATTTAATCATACTTGTACTGTTACGCAATAAAATGGAATAAGCACCTATATAGGATGCAAGGAAGTGGAGATTCTAATTCAGTCCTAAATGTATGTGGACATATCTTGCATTCAGATACTTCATGCTCTTTCAAATGTGCCAGAGTTAATTTTTTTTTCCACTCATATGAAAAGCTCTAAAAGAATTTTTTCTAAAAAAAAATGCAAGCTGTTCTTAAGTGTTTACTGCAACATACTATCATATTCAGGAGTTCCAAGTTTTTCTGCTATTATCTGACTCTTGATATTGACTATTGTTTCTGTACTGCCTCACTGCAATTATTATGGAAGACAGCTGTGTAATAATTGTTTAGAATGAAGGCAATGGACTAGACACATCCATTGTTTTGATATGTTACCTTGGAAGAAAAAGTGACATAACATTGCTTTCGTACTGAAATTACAAACTATTACACTGCATATTTCATTAAGATCGCAACCTCATTTGTTGTATTTGATTTTGCCTCATATTTCCTCCAACAGTTATATCCCACAGCAGAGCAATAAAATAAAAATGAGGCAAAAAAAGTCGAGGACTCAAACAATAGCAAGGAATAGCTAAATGTTTGTGTTAAACCACTAAAGACTTAGAAAAATTATGTTCTTTTTTCTGTTGACATTTTCTGATTAAATGATTATTTGGGTTCCTCTGAAACTGAAATTTTCTTCATTCACTGAGCTCACAACTGACTGATGCAGGTCCCCCTTGTGCAGCTTATATAACTGGTTGAACGAGAGAACTAAGTTCATCTTTCTTTGATGATATCAGAATTCAATTAGGACACACTGCTGAACTTATGACTAATATATTTTTCCAAATAACTTCTTGGAATATCCTTTGCTATGTTTTTGGTTATTTTATTTTCTTTACCGTATTTGGAAATCTTGGTAAACTAACATAGCACAACTATGTACTACAACAGAAAATTAAAAGGAAATAGCACAACAAATATTAAAGGTGTTTTTATAATTTATATCAGAATTCTGCATCTAACTGCTATATTCCATTTCAAACACAATATTGTACAGGCAATGTATCTGAATGATACTACAAAAAAATATTTGAAAAGAAAGAAAACAGAAAACTGTCACAGACAGATATTATTCAAGTCAACATTGTGAGTTGCAAGTATATTTGCAAAAACCCCACATGATCTTGATTACCTGTAATTTGCAAATTAAAATGTGGAAGTTGTGAATTAGAGAACTTGTGTTACCTCAGCTCTGATTGTAATTTGGCATCAAAAATAGAGTAAAAATGGATTGATCTGTAATGAAGTCATAATTCCATATTATGTTCACTTCAGGGTCTCTTATGCAATGTGTTTGTCAGTTCCATAAAAATACACTGTGCTATAGGATGCAGTTACTGTTATAAAAACGACAGATATGGTGATGGAGAGGAACCTATGCACTTAGAAACAAGAATCATGGAAGTGACGGGAATTATACACAAATTTGTATCTTTGGTTTGACATACAAAGACAGAAAACTGCTGCATATAGACAGAGTTCAAGATATAGATGTTAGTGATACATAAGAACTGTTACCAAATTCTGTAATAGCCTTCTTCTGCCATCACTGTACTCATTTGTGCAGACATAACCACCAGTCAGTCCAATCTCATTTAAACCGAACAGATGACATTGAGGTCCACAGGACAGAGCTCTAGTGTCTAACAAATTTACTTTAAGGATACATTTAGCTCTTGTTTTCAGAATGTCCCCAAGCAACAGGATGGTGTTTTCAGTATATTTTCAAACACTGGTACAAAGTTTGTTGATTTTTACATTCCAAGGATGTTTCTCAAAAGAAACTTGCTCTCTAGTAGTTGAGCTGTTATCTGTCATAACAAGGCTGAAATACAAGTCTGGGAAAGCTGGATATGACACACTTTTTCCTCCAGTATTACACAAAAACCACTCAAGGTTCATACATATCCATCTGTGGTTGATTCCAGACCAGATGCCCTGATTCTTCTTCAGTGTATTGCTATAGCTTTTCCCACATACAATTGCTCAGAAGTTCATTACATGAAGTGAATGAAAGCAGTAGTAGTGACTAAATAAATTTTTATTATAAGCACTAAAATGCAAAATTCATTCTACTTCCATAACATTGTCTAAAGACATAGATCAGAGAATACAATTAAACTCCAAAAAGGAAGTGGAGAAAAGATCGAGTTAATTCGCAGTTATCTTCTTATAATACTTGTTAGGAGAATTCTTTTTTCCAGAACATTCATATAAGAAATGTGTAAAAAAATATTCTACAAATCTTACAGATAATAGCATTCTATGGCAGATACATTTTACCTGACAGCAATTATTTTGGACTTTGAATTAGTTTGTGTGATGAACCCGATTAAAAAAATGTATTATTTTTATAGATATTAAAAAAAAGAGAAATCCATATTGAAAGTGAGGGATGCTATATTCTGCAAACTAGGTACTTTGAAAACAGGTTAGATTTTAAGAAATCAGTTCAACATTTACAACTTAAAAAATACAACAAAAATAGTATTAGCTTTTTTTATGAACCATGTCAATGCATAGACAGTTGAATGGTGTGTACAATTAATTCAGCAATTTTATCTTTATAAATAATGATGGTGAAGGTTATAATGAAAGATTATAACCAGTTGTGCCTGCATAGATTTCCAAAATGGACATGGAAAACAAGGAATGCATGTTGCAAAAATGAAAAGTGGAAAAAACACCTTATATATATTAAAAAGCTGTCTCAAACATTTATGTGATGACAATATTTAAAGACTGGAAATTGATCATATATACTTCCTGAGGGGAAATAATGGATAACAATATACTTTTTTCTCTAGTGAAGAGTCAGGTCAAGAAGTCACAGTTAGATGGAGTTAGGTACATTAAAATCAGGATTTAGGTGCATACAATTGATGGTGAAATAGTTATGCATCAGCACAAGCTACTATGCAAAACTATAGATTTTCACCATCATGATGATTTCCAATCCAGTTTAAAAGCCCTTTTGTAAAACCTAGTTTAGCTGTGTACAAGTTATTGAACCTAAAATTGGGGTGATTACATAAAAACAGATGGCTTTATTGTGCAGAATGTCACATTAAATCATCTGATAAATCTATATAGCCTTCATTTTTTACAAATACAAACCAAAATGAATAAAAGGATGAAACCATGCAGTATCAGGAAATATTGTCATTGATACTGAGAAAGCAATGCTATCCAGTTACATTATTACTAAAATTCTTCCTTTATCTAATTTCATTCTCTATCAGAATAAGGTAAGCAAAGTCCAGTTGCGAAGAAACAGGCAGTCTTGAAGACAAAAAAAAAGTGGAGTTGGCACTTTATCATGGGGGTTTTGTTTGTCTTTTTTCTTTTGTAGTCAGATTTTCTAAAGGAATAGAAATGTCTAAACCTGAAGCAAATACATCAAATCATTGAAGGAAGAAAGACAGAAAGTCAGAATAGGCCCAGGCTGAAGCTACAAAGATGCTATGGGCAAGTCTTGTATACTGTTTTTTCACAGATGGACAGGAAAGAATTAGATACATGAATGTTTACTTGGTTACATCATATGTTTATGTGCTACCTTATAAGCAGTTTAACACCTATTGCTCTTAATCCTTGCTTAAGAAACACTGGGTGCATACTTTGTGCATCTCCTTTGACAAGCCTGCTTCAGTTGTGAACACTGCATAATTGAAGTTAATACCCTCACATATGATAACTGTAGTCATCAGAGGCAGTTAACAACATCAAGATATACCAGAACAAGGAAAAAGATTTGAGTAAAAGTAGAAAATATGACTGAGATGGAGAGGATTTTTACATTAGGCAAAGACAGAAAAATGATTTAAAATCTATAGCTATCACACCAAAGGAAAAAATCAGAACAAGTAATACAGTAAATAAAGGGGACCTACAGGAAAAATGGGGAAGGACTCTTTGTCAGGGAGTATTGTGATAGGATGAGGGGTTTTAACCTGAAGTAGCTTTAGTTACAATACTAGAAAGAAATTATTTATTTTGAGGAAGGTGAGGCACTGGAACAGGTTGCCCAGGGACATTGTGAATGCCCAATACCTAGAAATGTTCAAAGGCAGGTTGTATGAGGCTTTGAGCAACCTGTCCTAGTGGGAGGTGTTCCTGCCTGTGGCACAGGTGGTGGAACTAAATGCTTTTTAAGGTCCCTTCCAACCCAAAGCATTCTATGACTCAGATTCTGCAAAATAAACATTTTAAATACCATGTAAGGTAAGTATACTGTATATGTTATTTTGAAAAGTAAACTAGGAAACAAAAGGATTCAGTTCCTTCTGAAATTACTTGAAAACGAAATGCAAGAGGGAGAAAAAAACCTCACAGATGCATGTCTGTCTACCTATTAGTCTATAAAGGCATTTACTTAATTGTTTTCCAAAGAGTTAGTAGAAGACAATTTCCTACTTTAAGAATTCTGGTAAATTTGTGTCAGTTTAGATTTTTTATATTATGTACTGCATTTTTCAGCTTAAAACAATAAGGTGCAACTATTGAACTACATTTCCTAGTTTAAATTTATCTTCATTGATCTCCAAGTGATTTGGGCAAGATGGTGGTACAAACTAGATGCAAGAAAGCATCTAAAGCTAGTACTACTATCTCCCTAGTTCTGTATTACATCTAAGATTATGTTCTCTAGTAACTTGCTCAAATATGTCTAACCTATCTCTATGTGACTGTTCCAGGCAGGCTATATATTTTTCACAGACTAAAATAACTAATGTTCTTGTGAAAACTTCTGCCTTCTAAATAAATATTTCATGTTCTGGCTTTTATCATTTAAAAAAAACCAAAAAACAGAGATTGCTCATATTAATTCTTTTAATAAAAAGGATACAACAGCTAACTAAAAAGTATACTTCAGTCCTCTATTAAAAGTATGACTGTTACTATCTCCTCTGTCAGTGCATATTATAACTCTGCTAAAACCCTGTATGATTTATATTGAGTTTCTTGCTTTAAAACTTGCCATTGGCTTCATTTCTAATCATGTATCTTGCCAGTCATAAGAATTTAAATTGATTACTTAGATCTTCCTTTTTTATGGGAGCAGGATAGGAAGGTTAATGACACATGGAGTTTTATTCTTTTAGGTATTAGGCTAGGTACTGAGCCTGAATTCTGAAAGCTCGTAAGTGTATGCTTGAATCCACTCCTATGCAGAACATTAAGCAAATGCTTTAAGAGTTGGTTGGAATAGGGATGCTTTCACATATCAGCGCCTGGGCCATTTATTGTCAAGGGAAAGGTGTTATACAAGGGAAAAATCTTAGACTTGTCATATCAACTCAAAAATACAGTATGTCTGAAAAGAAGCCTCACAGTGCTCTACAATCAACAACCCAAAGAAGATGAGGAACTTCTGAAGAGTAAAGAATCTTAAATCAGGTATTTTTTACTGTTATCAGAAAGGTCTTACGCTACTAAATTATTTATCTGAATGTGTATACATAAACAAGGGATTTTTAGTTGACTTGTGTACCTTGAGTAATAACTGAACTCTTCAAGCAAAATCCATCATCATGGCCCTTCTGTCTTAAATGTTTCTGTTCCACCAAAAGTCAAAGTGAATTTCAGCAGCACAAATTAAGCCTAAAACAAGAAATGCTCATAATACACAGGACATAAGTTAATACTCTGCTTATACTTTTTTTCGTATTAAAATATTAGGTCTCTGTGCTTGCAGTTTCTTGAAATGAATACTCCACTAAGGCCATACCAAAAGCAGTTTTCAGAAGTTAGTTACTGTGGACATCTTACAAACAGACAGTATTATAGGTATTATAGATACAGTAGTTTATTTTGTAATTAGCAGAAAAGCACTTGTCACTTAATTCCAACAAATATTAGATTACTAAACTGGGCTGAATTCCAACCTTACTATGTCATTCTATTAGGCACTGTACCTTAAAATCATAGTACATATAGCAAGAACATACATATAGTTTTAGAAATTTATCCTATTGTAAACTTAACATTGCTTCAAGTACATTAAATTTGCAATGTGTTTACAGTCTAGTAATGATACTTGCAGACTGCTTCCCATAACATCCTCAGGGGAAAGTTGAGGAAGCGTGAGTTACAAGAGGGTACAGTGAAATGGGTTCAGAACTGGCTGAACAACAGACCTCAAAGGGTTGTGATGAGTGGTACAGAGCCCAGCTGGTGACCTGTAACTAGCAGTGTTCCCCAGGGGTCAATTCTGGGTTCCAGTCTTATTCAACGTCTTCATCGATGACCTTCATGAAGGGATAGAGTGCACCCTTAGCAAGTTTGCTGATGACACTAATCTGGAAGGAGTGGCCGATACACCAGAAGGCTGTGCTGCCATCCAGCAAGATCTGGACAGACTGGAGAGCTGGGCAAAGGCAAATCTAACGAAGTTCAATGAGGATAAGCGTAGAGCTGTACACCTGGGGAGGAACACCACTATGTACCAGTACAGGTTAAGGGTAGACCTGCTGGAAAGCAGCTCCATGGAGAGGGACCTTGGAATCCTGGTGGACAGTAAGTTATCCATGGGACAGCAATGTGCCCTTGTGGCCAGGAAGGCCAATGGTATCCTGGGGTGCATAAAGAAGAGTGTGGCCAGCAGGTTGAAGGAGGTTCTCCTCCCCCTCTACTCTGCACTAGGGAGACCACATCTGGAGTACCATTTTCAGTTCTGGTCTCCACAATTCATTACGGACAGTAAAATACTAGGAGTCCAACAGAGCTACAAAGATAATGAAGGGACTGGAACATCTCTCTTATGAGGAAAGGCTGAGAGCCCTGGTGCTATTTAATATGGAAAAGAGAAGGCTGAGGGGATCTTATTAATGTTTCCAAATATCTGAAGAGTGGGTGTCAAGTAGAAGGGGCCAGTCTCTTTTCAGTAGTGCCCTTTGATAGAACAAGTGATAATGGTAGCAAGGTGAAACACAAAGTTCCACCTCAACATGAAGATGAACTTCTTCACTGTGAGAGGGATAAAGCACTGGAACTGGCTGCCCTGAGAGGTTGTGGATTCCTCTTCTCTAGATACTTTCAAGACCCCCCTGGATCTCTTCCTGTGTGGCCTGCCCTAGGTGTTCCTGAGTTGGCAGGGGTGTTGGACTATCTCCAAAGGTCTCTTCCAACCCCTACCATTCTATGATTCTATGAAACTCTATTTTTAAACAATTATCAAGATCTAGATTCATTGGTACTCTGAACCTTTTCACTGTTTTGGGGAAAAACATACAATGTGTAAAAATTTGTTATGAAGTTATGGAGTTCCTCTACTTCACATTTATTGATGTCTAATCCTTACAATTTTGTTAATATTAGCCAGAGACTTAGGTTTTTTCCACTTATTTGATATTCCCTTATATCTTTACTTAGCTATCATACAACACTTTTTTTTCCATTTCAGATGCCAGCTATTTGTCTGGTCTTCTACAATCTCTGGAAACACAGTAATTAAAAATTACCCAGATGTTCTAGTAGCACCTTTGTTCCTTTGATCATATGCATGGGAGTATTTGTGTTTTGCTCTTCCTATGACCTGCAGTATGTATGAGAAAAAAATCTCTTATATAACATTCAGTGAAGAAGAAACCTGACATGTTCAAATTCACCCTGTTAAGGACAGTGTTTATTTACATACTATCTGATTTCAGTGCTTTCTGACTGTATAGATGTATAAATGCTCTTCTGGGCAAAGATACTTAACTTATCTGGAGTGATCTAATATGGGCACAATACACTGCATATACAAAGTTCATGATGTATTATCTGTCATCATTAATTTCCTGAAGGCCAGAGTTAAAACCAGGGTTTTTTTTGTGGTACTATTCTTAAAAACATGCTGTGCTACTTCATAAAATGAATAATAACATTCATTTTGATAGTGTGTAAGAACTGAAAGACTGATTCCAGTTTTCAGTGCCTAAACTCATTGAATGCATGCATGTAAAATTCTATAGCAGTATATTAGAAATGTCTGTGCAGGAATCCTGTTATTTAACACCCACATATCTTGAAAACTAATAATGGGATTTGTGTTGAGTCTTATGTATACTATTCAGAAAAAATTACCCTATATACTCCATTTTTTCCTTTAAAAATTTTATCAGGCATTTGTTAATTCATATCCTTCTCAAAAACCTTTATTTTGTTGCAGAGTCCAGATTATGCTATGATTATTAGGTGGAACAGGTTGTATCCCAGATTAGTTTGCCTCAGTATGAATAATCTTGCACTTAACATTTGAAAATAAAATAAAATCAATGCACCATGTGTGCATGTATATGTTTAAGGGAGCAGGAGAAAAGGAGAGAAGGGAAAGAGAAAAAAGGAAACTTATTTCTGTGACTCCTCATGCCTTTTCCATGCATGTGTGTATATATATATAAAAGCATCATCAGAACCTTGATTAATTTTTTTTCTTGGGAGACAGTTTGGAAATACTTTATCATCTCACTAAACATTATCCAGATGAGTCATCTAAGAGGTAATTTCTTTGGATAGTCTAGGGGCTCTTATCTCTTTCACAAAATACTTTGTACATTTTCAAGTGGCAAGCATGTCTGGATTCGCATGGCTGCGCATCCTCCCATTCCTATAAAGCTGGATGCAGCTATGACATATCTAGTCACAAATCTTCTCCATGTAAATTTCCAATGCTCTCAAAACAGAGGTCATGTAGGGAAGGGCTTCCACTTTTCAACACACTATGCAGAGAACACAGGAAAATTATCTGCTGAAAACCATGATGATAATTTAGAAGTCAATGAGACTTAAGTAGAAGCAGCTGTATTACTATGGTGGGTGACGATCCAGAGAGATGAACAAACACCTGCTACCCACCTCACAGCATACTGTTAGATGTAATTAGTCAATGTTGAAAAGCACTTTAAAATCCACTGAAAAAAGGGCAAGTATTATTAATTTTTATTATAATTATCATAATTATCTCTATTATTGTTATGTGAGATGCACTATGTGAGAAGGCACAAGATTGCAACAATTAGTGCTGTCACTAGAAGATACAAAATATTAATTTATTTTTTAAATTCTCTAAATTATAGCCATGACTACACTGTCAACTTGGCCAATGTCTCATTTCAGTCTCTGGTTGCACTTCTGATATTCCATACTGCATGCGTGCTAGTTTTCTCCTGGGCTATCATTTAGAGAACACCTTTAATTTGTGAATGGAAACCTTAATAAGACCTCATGTTTTGTTCCATGCAGACAACACATATATGACCATTACTGGAAATGAATGCTGTATTTAGAACAATCCTTCAAAAAGAGCACTACAGTTCAGTAGGATCACAGGCACCCACACCGCTCCCTGAATGACATAACTCGCATTCTTTGTACTATGCTACAAAAGCAGAATCCTACAGTAAACAGCAGTCATTATTTCAAGTGATCTAGTTCACTAAAACTGGGAGCAAAAAATGTCTTACCATTACGAAAGAGTTCCTTGAAGCCAGAAGAGACACGGACACTAGAGTGTATATCTGTGGGGAAGGCAGAGGCCTCAGGAGCCTTAGCTTTGGAAGAATCAAACATCTGCTTCACAGGAAGGGGCCAGACTGACTGATGCCACAGGGTAGGAACACATTGCCAGTCATGTGAAAGCAAACATCAAATCTCCCTGAAAACTAACTTGGTAATGATGATTGCCAGCTAGAGGTCTAGTATAGTTTGGCATACTTGACCAGAGCAGAACTTTTTGGGACCATCACAAGAAAACAGCTTTGACAAATGCTCAACCTTTCTTACATGTGACTGAGAACAGAGAGCAAGGAGGAAAGGAAGTAGTGGATACTGATTGTGTCTGGGGACAAAGTATGACAGGGAGCAGGCTAAAACAAGCAGGGCACAGGCTACACAGAGGAATAACAGCTTCTGTACCTGGCAGCCGCCTATCACCAGGTTACCTGACTGTACATCCAAAGAACAGGTCTGATAAAAAAAGCTACATCACAGCTCAGGTTTTTGCTGGCCAAGAACACTAAGTGGGACTGCTAAACCACAGTGTACACATTTATGGCCATCAAGACCACACAGATGTCTACAAACCGCACACAAACATAAGCTGCCAGACATCCCTCCTCATGGGTTGGAGAACAAGTACTACTTTCACAGCAGCACTCTGCTCCTCAGATGGAAAAAACAAGCAATCACTTTCATTGAATTTTGAAACAAGGACAGCAGCTGTCAGAGACTGGGCTTACTGCTTTTCCAAAGTACCCTTCTGGTAAAGAAGCAATCACAACCCTGTCACCTTCCTCACACGTTCTTAGTTTTCTCTCTACATCTCTCCCTAATGACACATCCACTATGGGCTTATCAAGGTATGACATTCTGGAACCTCTTCTCTGTCTCACCAGACTAGGAAGCACCTACTTGAGACACAGCTACACCCCTGGGGCTATCTCACACTGGGTTTTCCCCCTCAGAGTCTGGGAATGACTAATATACAGTCACAAGATAAGAATCTCTGATTTGCCAGGAGTTGCCAGGATTTTCCAGTCTGCCAGCATGGTAAAATATAGTATTTTGAAGGACACAAGGATCAAACATGGAGCCAGAACAGCCAGTTGTTCCATCCGTAACTCTTCTATAGCAGTCTGACACCTGGCTTCGTATAAGACCTTGTGTAGCTGACGTTTTTGATCTATTTGTAAGGGATGCCACATGGGAATGTGCATTCCATTGAAGACCATAGCTCTCAAAAGCCCTGAAAAGACATCTGGTGAAATTGTTGAAGAAAAGCAAATCATGTGGTGAAGCCTTTCAGACCCCAGTTGTGATCAGACCTCTGGAAGAATGATTTCAAATTAGCCAGTAAAAGCTGTGCCTGACAAGTCTCAGAAGTTCAGTAGTGACTCTTTTTCAGCTGATACCAGAGGCTCAGAAAAGAATATGTTCAGTCTTGCTTGTGGTGCTGATCTTGGCAGAGACCCTTAAATGTGATTCTCTGAATTTAAAATCTGCACCCAACCTCTTTCACCCTAGGAATGATCATAAACAAAATGTCTGTGTTTCAGGGTCTTGCAAGCAGGATTTTCTCTCATTTTGAAAAGTCTCCAGAGCAGATGAAGACACAGCACACTCGGTTATGTGGTCAGGATAGTACCCTGTCCACTTGAGCAACAAAAGGAAAAAAACAAGTAGAGAGTCAGCAGAGACTAACATGCAAACACAGCACCCTAAACAAGACAGGTTTGGGAAGGACACAAACTTCTGCTATTGATCCCAGTAATACGAAGTGGAAAGAAGAAGAGAATGTCAAACAACGTGTGCATGTTACCCTACAGAGGAGTGCCCCTAGATAGCTGCAAAGGGTTGTGGAGTAGGTGCTGAGCCAGTTAGGATTAAGCAGTGGAAATGAGGTCAACCTGTCACAGGGTTTGTCGAGCAGTGTGAATAGAAGCCATTTCATATATATCACTGCAGCAAGGGAAAACTCTCTTGTTTAAATCTCCACGGCCTGAATTCCCTGAAATATCACTGTTCTTAAATCTGTCTTCTCTAAGATTAATAATACTTGATGATTTCCTCAAATAATCAAACTTTCCTAATTGGTTAGCAGATCATAATTCCTGTCATTTTGTGATTGATAAATATAATTTCTTAGAAATTGTAAGTGACAGTATTTAAAAAAATATTCTGTTTATGTTCTTACAATATACCTCTTCTGTGTTTGTTACTAGGCTAGTTAACTAACAGCAATATATATGCACTATATATATACACACACACACTGTGGGTGGATCTACCACAGATATATCACAGGAAATGTTATGTACCCACTGTACCTAAATGAAGTGATTGTTAGAGCCTCTCATTTTCTCCCCCAACTTGAATAAACAGGAATAGCAGATGCATCTGGGAAGTTCTCCAAACTACTCTTTTTTTAAAAAGTGTTTTACTGGCTTTCGTTACATATCAAGTATTCCCAAATATGTGATCATATGAACCATCACAGCTCAGCTATTATTTAAAAAGAATTTAAAACAGATATTTCAAGATTTTTTTAGTTATTCTTTTAAACAAGTAATTAGTCAAGCTTACTAGCCTAGCAGGCTTACTAGCAAGCTAAGGCTAATCCTCACTAGCAGGTATTGCACACACAATCTTTCCTCCTATTTGATAAAGCCTTGATTTTCTGCTCCTGTCTGAAGGCTGACAATTATAAGAACTGACTTAGAAGTCAAACTGGCATAACATTTAGGAGAGAGATACACAGATTCAAAATCCACTGTTGGAATAAGCTGCGAAAGTACAAAGAAGTACATTACCATCATTATACAAAGTTATTTGTGGTTTTAGCTATGCTAGTAACAATACAAACATACTGGGGATATGTTTCAAATATGAGCTTTCAGCTGGACAATTCAGAAGATGAAAAGCAGTAGGAATCCCTTTACTGCTCAGACCCAATCTAATCATTTTAAAATTGAGAATAGAAAATGTCATGGAGCACCTGTAGAGCTGAAATATGGAGATACACTTTCCTTAATATAATATTCAGAGAGTAAAAAGTATCTTGTCTTAATGTGGTGGTAAATGAATCTTTTCCCATATTCCAAGTTGAGA
The DNA here is from genome assembly GCA_025345505.1 of Todiramphus chloris collaris. NCBI lineage: Eukaryota > Metazoa > Chordata > Aves > Coraciiformes > Alcedinidae > Todiramphus > Todiramphus chloris. The sequence continues at coordinate 22,494,250 of JANVCC010000017.1, forward strand.
CATCTAGACCGAGCTACCAGAAAAGAACATCTGTCATTGAACTTGATCAGATTAAAATCTGTTTAGTCTAGTACACTCTCCCTGGAAATAACTAACACAATTCAACTAATAAAGATTAATTTAATAGAGAATAAAATATATGAAAACAGAATTGTTTTCATAAAATGAGAAATGGAAGGGAATTCTCTTGGATTCATTTAAGAAAGCATATGCCCAAAGCAGAATATATAACGAACAGTTCAAATTTATGTACCAAAACTTGTCTAGACTATTCAGTTAAAAATACATAAAAACATACTACCCTCTAGTTTCTCTTTGGGTTGTGATACTGGTGTTGCCTTCCCAGCAAAATTAGCCTTGTCTATACCTATATTCATTACTGTGATAAAAGTTTTTGAAATATAAAGTCATGTAATAATTGGAAGGTCACATAGGAAGATAATTAGAGATGCAAAAGCTCAGTTACAACTTAATCTGGCCACCTCTGTTAAGGATAATAAAAATTTATAAATACATTAAGAACAAAAGAAGGGTCAGGGAAAACCTCCACTCCTTATTGGATGAGGGGGAGAACATAATAGAAGATAAGGAAAAGGCTGAGGTGTTTAACACCCTCTTTGCCTCATTCTTTAACAAAAAGACTAGATACCCTCAGTACAACTGGGCTCCTGACTTGGTAGGGAGGGATGTGGAGCAGAATACCCCTCCTGTAATCCAGGAGGAAGTAGTTACTGACCTGATGTGCCACTTAGATCACAACAAGTCCATGGGTCTGGATGGGATTCATCCTAGGGTGCTGAGGGAGCTGGCAGAAGACCTGGCTAAGCCATTCTCCATCATTTATCACCAGTCCTGGCTAACCAGGGAGGTCCCAGATGACTGGAAGTTGGACAATGTGACTCCCATCCACAAGAAGGGCTGGAAGGAGGATCTGGAGAACTACAGGCCTGTCAGCCTGACCTCAGTGCCTGTCAAGGTTATGGAGCTGATCATCCTGAGTGCCATCACACAACATATAGAAGGTAATCAGGCCTAGACAACATGGGTTTAAGGAAGGAAGGTCCTGCCTGACCTAGCTCATATCCTTCTATGACTAGGTGACCTGCCTAGTAGATGAGGAGAAAGCTGTGGATGTGATTTACCTCAACTTCAGCAAAGCCTTTGACAGTGTCTCCCACATCATCCTCCTAGAAAAGCTGTCAGTCCACAGCTTGAACAGGTGCACCCTTCACTGGGTTAAAAACTGGTTGGATGGCCAGGCCCAGAGAGTAGTGGTGAACAGTGCTGCATCCAGTTGTCGTCTGGTGACTAGTGGTGTATCCCAGAGATCAGTACTGGGCCCAGTCCTATTCAACATCTTCATTGATGACCTGGATGGGGGAATTGCATCTACCCTCTGTATATTTCCAGATGACACCAAATTGGGAGGGAGCATCAATCTGCCAGAAGGTAGGAAGATGCTGCAGAGGGACCTGGACAGGCTGGGTCAATGGACTAAGGCCAACAGTATGAAGTTCAACAAGACCAAGTGCAGGGTCCTGCACTTTAGCCACAATAACCCTATGCAGCAATACAGATCAGGGGAGGAGTGGCTGGAGAGCAGCCCAGTGGAGAGAGTGCTGGCTGACAACCAGTTGAACATGAGCCAGCAGTGTGCTCAGGTGTCCTGGAAGGCCAATGGCATCCTGGCTTGTATCAGGAATTCTGTGGCCAGCAAGACTAGGGATATGATTCTCCCCCTGTACTCAGCACTGATGAGGCCTCACCTCAAGTACTGTGTACATTTCTGGGCCCCTCAGTTCAAAAAGGATACTGAGGTGCTGGAGTGGGTCCAGAGGAGAGAAATGAGGCTGGTGAAGGGACTAGGACAGTCTTATGAGGAGAGGCTGCAGGAGCTGGAGTTGTTTAGCATGGAGAAGAGGAGACTCAGGGGGGACCTTGTCACTCTCTATAACTACCTGAAGGGAGGTTGTAGTCAGGTGGGGGTCTGTCTCTTCTCCCAGGCAACTAGTGACAGGACAAGAGGGCATGGCCTGAAGCTGTGCCAGGGGAGGTTTCAGTTGGATATCAGGAAGCACTTCCTGACAGAGGGTGATCGGACATTGGAATGGACTGCCCAGGGAGGTGTTGAGTCACCATCCCTGGATGCGTTTAAAGAAAGGCTGGATGTTGCACTTAGTGCCATGGTCTAGCCAATGTGGCGGTGTTGGGTCATAGGCTGGACTTGATGATCTCAGAGGTCTTTTCCAGACTCAGTAATCCTGTGATTAAGTTGCTTTTTTGGCCTTACAACAATTAGGATTCCTTGTAATTTCCTTTTCTTTTCATGTACTTATGTAAAAAAATCTGATTTTACAAAATTATTTTAACTCCAAGATTGCAATAGCTATGTATTAGTTTAGTAACTGATACATATATGAACATTAGTGGATTATACCATAAGAAACTATAAACAGGCTGAAGATTGATAATACATTAAAAAAATTAATAGGTTGACACTTTGGAGTTTGAGAAAGCTTCCAAAAACCCCACATCTGTAACTGTCCTCATTATTTGACACATTTCCTAACAATACAATCATATACATGTGATTGTGTAGAATATTGGCATAATACAAAACTGTTGTGAATTGGTTGTAGCAATATTTCACACCCTCACAGAAACATTCTGTAAAGCAAAACTGCAAAGTTTTTCATCTTGAAACAAGAATTTGTTGGGACAGCATTTCACAGGCATTGGTGAAAAAAGTGTGCATCCTGACACACTGAACTCTTCATCCTACAGGCCCTATATAAGCTACTTGTTAATCAGGGCAAGTGGCTACCCCCATCCCAAATTCTGTTGTCACTGAGTTCTGCAGCCGCTTTTCCTCCTGGATGTAAATTTATGAAAAATCAAAAACCTATTACTGTTTCTGCTGCAGATGTCTCTGCTTTGTCAGGCCTCTTTTCACCCAGTAGAAAAGATTGAAAGAGCATATCTGAGGAATTGCACCACCCCACAGTTGAAGAGGACCACAAGGAGAAGCAAGTCACTTTCATCTTTGCTTTAACCATTGATAGAAATGCTTGACATTTATCTTCAAGCTTGATAATACACATGCAGTATTTATTGATACCTTTCCATATTATACAGTTTAACCTGTTCTAGAGTGTGACTACTTCAGTAGAGTTTGATTTTCCCCCCATCTTTTTATCCTCGACCAAGACTACTTATAATAAAATTCTTCAGGTAAAGGTAGGAAAACCTAGTTTTACTAAGTGGACCTGTCTACTTAAATATATTCCATTAAACTCATGTTTTTGCATGAGTGTATACTCTAATTTCTTTCCTGATTATGACTTCTAGAAATATCTATTCTGCAGTTTTAAGTAAATGATCTCATGAACTGAAGCTCTAAAAAATAAGCCACAGAAAATATGTATAAAGAAAAATACATCATGCACTTATTCCTCAGGAATCTTGAGAGATAAGTGATTTTTATGAGATTAACCTAACAAATACTTAAAATTAATTATTCCATCTGTCTACAATAATCTAGAAAAGGCAGTATGTAATCCATCAAGACAATAAAACCAATGCATGCCCTAAACACTGCACCAAGTAATTAACTAAAAAAATGATACACAGAGAGCTACTCAGAGTTGATGCTTATGAAGTAATAGCTGTTCCTGCTGTTCTAAGGTTCACAAATACTAATGTCATCATGTCCATGAAGAACTTTGAGATCCAAAGCTTTGGTGATTTCATCTCACCATACTTTTAATAAACTAAGTTTTTTCAAAGCTTGTCACTTAGGATTGTGACCTAGTTATGTTTGAAAGTTAAATACCTGCTGTTCATGAAGAGTTTAGAAATCTATTATAAGAATCATTGGAACTGCTGGCTTTTCCCCTATGTTTATGTGCTGCAGTACATAAACATATTAGCATATACATATATAACTTGCTACCTTAAGAGGATGCTAAAAATTGTGGCTGTAACAACAGCTGGTGTCCTTGAAGGCTGCCTTTGATTTGGGTTTCTTTTAATGGTTAATTCAGACCACATGAAATTTTCTAGGGCTTACATTAGTTTGACATATTTGAAACATGATGGTGTATATCAATCCCAGAAGAGTAAAGGTCACGTCTGCCATGAAACAAGAAACGAATCTGTTTTCACAGATACTTTCTCATCCACTTCAGTTAAAGTACATACAAATATTTTCTCACTAGCCTTTTTGCTTGAATAATATTCTTTATAGTGCATTTCTTGTTTATTCATTATTATCCTTACACATACAATAACCATGTCTTGTTCTTTGTCTATCATTAACAGAGCACTAGAAGACATCTTCAAAAAAATCAAGTTTTGGTCACTTAAGAATAAGTCAGACATACTGGCTTAGGAAAGGAACTCTTTTGCCACCACTTTTGGACAGTTTGAAAATGAGCACCTATGTGCACATAGGTGTTCTTTATTATTACCATTATTTTTCCACTTTAAAAGCATTCCAAAAATATAATTCTTTCTATTTTTCAGTTTCTTGGAAAAGACTCTTGAAGTTTAGATTCAACAGAGGGATTGTTGCTCGTTTTTGTGTTGGTGTTTTTTCAACAAGAATTCAAAGCTGTACATTTTCCTTTAGTGGCTAATCCATTTCTCTCTCCAGAAATAGGAGCTAGCATCTTTACTGTAATATGGACCTCAATGTCAAAAAAAAGAAAGGCAACTAAATCATGTAAAGGAATCAACTTCACTTTCTTAAACTGATTTTTCAGTTAAATAGCTTTAAGTGTACTGTAGGCTATGTGGGAAAAGTTTGGTAGTAATTAGTTTTCTCCACAGAAATTACGGGTATAGAGGTTAAAATAAACAAATTTCTAAGAGAGGAACTTCTCCCTAATGCCTTGTAGCCACTGATATATGTCAAAACAGAATAATACCTGATATTGTTAAACAGAAGACTAAGTACTTAGAAGAAGAATCTAAGCTTCTAGCCTATCCCTCATGAAAGTGCATTATAACAAGATTTATAACTGTATTTTATGATGCTGCTTCAGTTATTTTTTTTTTTTTAAAGATTACTAGCTACAAACCAATAACATCTTATTTGAAAGAGCAGAGGAAGGTTGAAATAAAAAGAAATTTTTAAAAATGAGATAATATGGTCTGAAAAGACGAAAATGAACTTAATAGGTATCCCCATCTCAAAAATTACAATTTGACACTGAGATCCTTCAAACCTTATTTAATTTGCATATCATTCATTGTCCATCTGCTGTATTTCCTACTTCTCTCCCATCTGGTTTTCTAATGCTGAATCCACCATACACATTTTTATACATGTAAGGCCTCTAAATTGTAACTGATTAAAATATATTACAAAATAAATACACTCAGGCTTTTTTGAAGACCTAGATCACTGCCTAATGCTAATTGTAAGTGCTAAATCACCCAGTGTAGCTGATATGATAAACAGTGACTGTAAAGTTGACTCCTGTGAAGAATGAAAGAAAAGGAGGTAGAGCAAAAGGCATCACCAGAGAAATCAAAAGAAGGGTTCTCAAAGAGGTTATGAATAGATAAATCCCAAACAGTTTAACAGAATGGAAATACCAGCAAGAATGTGACAGAGGAAATTTGATGGTGCCAGAATGTGTCATGTCATGTGGTAGGGGAAGCAGTAGCAGCTGGTGCATGTTAAACAGCACTTTACTTTGCAACTGGTCCTAATAATTTTAACAGGATGGATTTCTATTCAATGGTGTCTCATAATCTGTCCTTTGTAATGTATCCATCAATTTTGCCTCTTCATACACCCCAGGAGTTTTAAACTGTTCTAGTTGCTCATCTCAGCTGTTCTTATTTTTGTGTAACTCTTGCATGCTTTTCCCAACAGGCACTCCAACTCATTCAATTCAACAGCTGCTACAAACAATTCTATTTTTGGCACAGTGTCCCAACAGTTTCAAGAGGTTTCCTTGAAGTGTAGGTGGGTCAGAATCTACAGTTCTGTAAAATACGATGCATATCTCATTTCATATGATATTTATGGGTAGGGTCCAAGAGGTCACTCTGTATTGCACAGTGTCCAAAAACTTAGTCTGATTTTGCCCATTATATTTTCAGGTTCATCAAACAGGCTATTTCTATGAATCTACCCATCCAAAGAGTAGTCAGTCATTGCAGAAATGGCATAAAATATATTACTTGCCTGTCTGGGTATGTATATAGGTGATGGGATAGTGAACGAAATGACAGCCTGCTTTCTAGGAGTTTTAAATTAAAACAAAGCTCTGAATTCAGAGCAACACAACAGAAGACTAGGAGATAGCTAGCTACTGTAAAAATACTTCCCAGAGAAGTAAAGGAGCATTATAAAGGTTCAGAGTTTTCACAGAAAAAAAAAACTTCTAAGGGATACATTCAGAAAGAACACTTAATTTAGACAGTAATTTTTTCAGAATTAGGCCAATTAGATAATCCAAAAATATTTGAAAAGTTATTTAGGATCCAAAAATCAGAGAAAGTTAAAAACATTTTAGGGAAAAAAATGGATTTGAGGTGAGAAAAATATGACAGGCTGGTCCTACAATTTTTAAATTAGTTTAACCAACACATTTGTAAGAGTTTATTCATATCTATCTGCATCTAGCCACATCTAGATGGTTTTGAACACCTTGCAATAATTTACAGTTACACAAAATTTTCAGGCTTAACTGTGCCAAATGTGCACAAGTGACTGTAAATCTACACTGATTTCCAGGGAGTATGGCAAGATGTTTTTCCTTAGCAAAGTGTAGTGCTTTAATACATATTTTACATACAGGAGGCATATTGCTTAACTGGCTTAAAATAGCACCACCAGCCAGTCAATATGTGGACAAGAACAATGGTTTTCCCTGCCTTCTCCCTTTCTTCTTAATTACAATCTCTCCATTTGTCTGAAGGGTTAGAAGGAATATATATTCTTAAATTCCAAGAACAGAATTCTGTGTGGGCTACCTGTGGTTTACACTGATGCAGATGCACAACACATTCTGAACCAAGATCTTCATTATGCATTAACATGGTCAAATTCTCCCCTTAGAGGACTTGAAGTCCAACATAACCCAAGCAGATACAAATCTGGAGCAATAACAGGTTCTAGATATTAGCAGACAGGATTTCATGAAGTTCTTCATGATTCTTAAATTATGTTGTGAAATGCCTCTGAGAAGGGTATACGGCAAAAAGCTTCAAAATGCTCTAGAAGGTCATATTCAGACGTCTGACTTGTACACCTCTCACTTGAAAAGTATTATAAAAATCCAAACTCTTTCCTGTTCCTTATTACAATATCTCACTAACAAATTACACTTAACAGTCTCAAAAAAGAAGTTAGAAGTATTAATTTCAAACCATTTCTAGTCTTAAAGTCTTTGAGAAGTAATACTAATTACAAACAGACTGCATTCAGCTACCTTCTCATGTTACTTAGCACTTTCTCAGCAATCCCTACTTGAAGCAGTTATTCCATGTAAACTAGAGTATGACTATGAGCTTTTCTTTCTTCCTGTTTTCTTTTGTGAAAAGAATACATACAACTTCTAGCAATGCAGAAACCAACATAAAACACCAAAACATTTTTCTCTAAAAGGAAAAGTTTAAGATACCATCTTATTTTCAAGACGAGAAAAGGCACTAACACTTAAATACCTTCATGTAAACAGCAAATATAATATTACAAAACGTACTCACCTTAAGTTTTTTTGTCTGAAGATACCCTCCCATACAAGGATACGGACATCAGAGAAGATACACTAAAGGAACATTCTAGTGTAAATAACTATCTGCCTTAGGCTGTCAATAATTCTATTTTGGAATGACAATATGAATCAAAAAGGGAGGAAAAATTTTGAGATTTCTGTTCAATGAGGATATGATTTTGAATCATTAGTTTCTTCACAAACTGAAGATCAGTATTTCCAATGCTAATCCACCTAGACAACACATGCACTGTAGATCTTCCTAATTCAGGGGATGAAAACAAAGGCAAAACTAAAATGACTCAATAACGCTAGGCTGATTTATTCAACCAGAATCACAGCTGCCATTGGGAGAGTTTTCCAAAAACATAATGAAATATATTTCCACGAACATAAAAACTCAGAAAAAAGGTCCTTCAGAACTGTATAAAAAATTCAAAAATCCTATTGTATGTTTAATTGCCCTTTAAATTCAAGTATATAATCACAAGGAAACTTCACATGTAAAGTATATTAAAATATTTTAGGAAAGATAAAATCTAACTTATCATAGTACTCCATAGTGTATGGATTACAAAAAAGCAACATACTCACTTTTTCTTACTGAAAAAAATTACTAAAAATGCTTGCTTGCAGATGTATTAAATGGTAGTACTACATTATTAATTGTTTCTTTAAAATTCAAAGCATATAAGTCAAATTTTAGAACATAATGACAATAATAATTACACAACAGTTTCAACCTGGGTTGGAGGGAGACTGATTTTTTTTGTGAAGACTGATGGTAATAAAATGAAAATTCTGTTTAATGATTTGACATTCACCCTCCACACCCGTTCCCCCTCCAAACCCATTCACCCTCCACACCCGTTCAAAGAATCACTCAGGACGGAAAAGACCCTAGGGATCATAGTGTGCAACCATTAGCCCCACTCCAAAGTTCACCCCTATATCATGTCTCCCAACACCATATCCAAGCAATGTTTAAATGCATCCAGGGATGGTGACTCAACCTCCCAGGGCACCCCATTCCAATATGTCACCACCCTTTCAGTGAAGAATTTTTTCCTCATGTCTAGTATACACCTACCTTGTTTCAGTTTGAGGCTGTTCCCTCTGGTTCTATCCCCAATTACCTGAGAGAAGAGACCAGCACCAGCCTCTCTACCATGTCCTTTCAGGTGGTCTCCCCTCAGCCTCCTATTCCTCAAACTAAATAGGCCCAGGTCCTTCAAACTATCCCCAAGCACAGGCGCCCCCCC
>JANVCC010000017.1:22510888-22604135 GCA_025345505.1 Todiramphus chloris collaris
AACCGTCGAAATCAAAACCGTCGAAATCAAAACCGTCGAAATCAAAATCGAAATCATCTCAAGGGCTGGAAGGGACCTCAAGAGATCATCTAGTCCAACCCCCCTGCCAGAGCAGGATTACCTAGACCAGGTCACACAGGAACGTGTCCAGGCGGGTCTTGAATATCTCCAGAGAGGGAGACTCCACAACCCCGCCTGGGCAGTCTATTCCAGTGTTCCGTCACCCTCATTGTGAAAAATTTTTTTCTTATGTTTATATGCAACTTCCTGTGCCTCAGCTTCAACCCATTACCCCTTGTCCTATTATTGGGCATCACTGAGAAGAGCCTGGCTCCATCTTCCCGGCACTCACCCTTCATATATTTATAAACATTGATTAAATCACCCCTCAGTCTTCTTTCCTCTAAGCTAAAAAGCCCCAGCTCCCTCAGTCTATCCTCATAAGAGAGATGTTCCACTCCCTTAATCACCTTTGTAGCCCTGCGCAGGACACTCTCCAGCAGTTCCATGTCCTTCTTAAACTGGGGGCCCCAGAACTGGACACAGTATTTCAAATGGGGCCTCACCTGGGCAGAGTAGAGGGGCAGGAGGACCTCTCTTGACCTACTAGCTACACTCCTTCTAATACACCCCAGGATGGCATTGGCCCTCTTGGCCACAAGAGCACACTGCTGGCTCATGGTCAGCCTCCCATCAACCAGGACCCCCAGGTCCTTTTCCCCTTCACTGACTTCCAACAGCTCAGTCCCCAGCCTATACTGATACCTGGGGTTGTTCTTTCCCAGGTGCAGGACTCTGCACTTGCCCTTATTGAATTTCATCAAATTTCTTCCTGCCCAACCCTCCAGCCTGTCCAGGTCTTGCTGAATGGCAGCACAGCCTGCTGGGGTGTCAGACACTCCACCCAGCTTGGAATCATCAGTAAACTTGCTGACAGTGCTCTCTGTGCCCTCATCCAGGTCACTGATGAACAGGTTAAACAGAACCAGTCCCAGCACCGACCCCTGTGGAACCCCACTGGTTACAGGCCTCCAGCTGGACTCTGTCCCATTGACCACAGTTCTCTGGCTTCTTTCTTTCAACCAATTCCCAATCCACCTCACTACCTGATCAAACAGACAGCTTCTAAAACACAACTGAACTGATAAGACTTGATACAGTGATACTGAAAGTTTCCAGATACTGGAAGACTGGTATATGCAATGTCTAGAATAAAAATATGTATAATTCAACTATATAATTATATGCATTAGGTGGAAATATATTGTACTACTTAAATACTAATAAGAAAAGACTTGCTGCATCATGTAAAAAATTACTTCCAGACTGCCAAAACTTAATTTTACAAGTTTTAATAACTTAATGATTTTAAAATTTATTCTGAAATTATATAGCAAGTACTTTCAGAAACACTGTAATCTGTACTGCAGATGTAGTAATTTTAGTTCAGTCACTAGATGCAAGATGCACTATTAAAATCGGTCCAGAAATAGAATTACTCTCAGGAACTCTGCTCCTATGCATGCCATGTAATACCAGTGGAAATTAAGTATGAAAAAAAATTAAAAACTCACAATTTACCTTCTTAATCCATTGTATATTTGTAGAGTTTGTACCTTGAACTGATCAAAATCTCTATACCGAAAATACTTGTAACAAAGTTGAAGTTAAGAAGCACCTACTCTTCTGAAGTAAACTTTAAAGCATTCTTTGGGGAAGATTAATAGTTTAAAAAAATAAATACCATTGATTTAAAATACTTGGCTAGCATGAGTTCAGGACCTAAAAAATTACTCTAAACTGTCATTTTTCCATTTAAAATATCTTTGAGGCTAAAGTGCTTTTCCCTAAAAAATTAATTTTTCTAAATGTTATTCCTATTAGCAAAATACTGTTCTGATAAATAGAATCTAATATGGAATTAGTTGTCTGGCTTAATATAAGTTTATTATCCAATACTACTTCGCATACCTTATTTTTTCCATCTTAAAACCATGCAAAATGCCTTCACGGTTTTCCGTGTTTCCAGGTTGAATATTGACCATGCAGCAACACAACTGAAACTCCAACCATTTAAAAATGGATCATATTCTAGCCCACAAGCAAATTCATATCATTGTATTTATATGAAAGAAAATTAGCTCTTGCAGCAAGGTCTGAGGAAGAGAGCAATCTGCATATATACACAAGAATGGAGGACACAGTTGCACATCACTGGCATGAACTATCTGTCCAGAAATTGTAATCTGTTTGATGCATACCATGTAAGTGCACATTACCATCAAACTGTTAGGTACCCGATTTTTCTATCATCTTTATGTTGGACCAGAAATTCCAACCTGAAGTGCAGCACTCAACATTTTATTTTTGTACTGCATTTCCTCTTGGTTTTCATGTCATAAATGAGCATGTTTCTAACAAAGATGCGCAAATGCTTTCTGTTAAAGCTGTAGAGTAAATCCATTGCAGGACAATTTCACTATATCTTAAAAACTGAAAACATGAAGCCTAAGTAAATTTAGCTTTAAAAATAACCATTAATTCAATGATTAATCTATCTGGATTCCCAGTAAATCAGCACTGACGCAATGTTTCAATTTCTACACACTAATTCAAAATAGTTAAATTTCTGTCCTGAGATTTATTTTAATGGCAATTAACATTGCAATAGGAACATAGTAGAGGGTTACATAATTGGGTTGTAGAAAGGTATCTCATTTTAAATAGTCTGTCAACTTCTCATCTCCTGTTAAAAATGATTATTTGGTTGTTAAAAACCAACAGCGAAAGTTTCCCTTGGATTAGGCAACTGAGGAATTGGGATTTGAGTACAAAGGTAAGGCAAGCTCCTGAGCTTCTCTGGACAAAAACTGCTCTTGACATTTCACCTCTCCACAGCATTTGAAAATTTTTTGAGCCCTACTCAGATAGTTATATTTTGGCTCCAAATATGGTTATAACCAGATGCAGAATGTAGGACAGAGTTTCTACAGTTGCTGCCCCAGGTTGGGGTTTGGCAACTGAGGCAGGGCTGGCTCAACCATGGCTCAGCATACAGAAGGCAGAGCAGGGAAACCACATCAAGGAGTGGGATGCAAGTGTTATGAAAAGGGCTGTGAGAAGCCAGGACTCATTCCCCGCCTTAGGAATTGCCTTCCAGCCCCAAGCATTGCCCCCTACCCAGCCCTGGACCCTGATGAGACAGGTCAAGCCTCAACACCAGGTGGCACCCAGGGTTGCCTTCACAGCTAGGCACAGAGACTGGGACAGCACCTGCTGATGGCCAGGATGGGACCAACACTGGTCACTGCCTCTGGCCCAGCTCACTGGTGGCTACAGGACAGTAGTGGGACCAAGGTAGTGGGCAGGGCTCCAGGTCTTGCCAGGTTTCCCCTTGCACTGCTGCACCACAGCACATTCTTCTTTTTACTGCCCTATCTTTCCCTGTGACTGATACTACACATTTCCAAGTACAAATACTTGATAAGAATTTGTTTGTGTGTTTGTTTTAATTCAGCTGTTTAAACTTACATGCCAGTAGGATTTATTCCTCAGTGGTTACAATTACTTTAACACCACAGGTATGAACAACTCCACTTGCTCGTTCCAGTTAGCATTTCCTTACATCTGTTAGGAACAAATTACATTACCTGTCCTACTGCCTATTCATCTAACCTTATTATTTACTTCAGAATGTTTTCAGGCTTCATTATACTTGACTAGCCTCAATAATTTAGTGTCAACTACAAATTTTGCTTCTCCAAAGTCCTTTCTTCCCTTTTTACATGCCATGTAATTATCTGTAGACAACTTGACACAGAAAATATTATAACTGTTAGCCTTTGGACAAACAAAAGATTTGATTTACATTCACATTGTCTGGCTTATGCTCTTCATTCCTAATTTTTAATCATTACCATTAATTTACTTCCCATTCTTTGACAATCTTCCCAAATAGCCTCACATAAAGAATTAACCCTGAAACAGTTGAAAAAATCAAATAAATTGGTTTTTAAAGACTAAAACATTATTACACCAGTAGATTTTTAAAGAGTACCTATACTTAAAGCACAAATAAAAGCCACATTTATTATGCTTTAAAGCCAGGTACTTCTATATCATCTTCAGAAGCTGCTACCTATTCATTCATGTATGTGTGCAAGTACACGTATATATACATAGAAAAATCAATCTCACTATACTTCAGATCTCAAGATCATATCACTTTTTTGTGTTTATGAAATGAAGTTCCATCCTCTCCCCAACTTTTATTTTTAAGATGAATCATAATCCTAGGCACTACTTTGTGGGAACCCTTGACCATCCCCAAACTGAAGTCATGTTCTACTTATCCGTATTACTATGGATTAAAATAAGCCTGAGCAGAAATAATCAAGATAGCTTTACCTTTTTTATCTATACAGTACAGTAAGAAAGTATGGATGCTAATATTTATATCTTTATCAAGAGATCAGAATTACACTGATCAGGAAAGAGCAAGAAGCCCCTCTTGGTTCTCCCAAAATTGAGTTCTGGTCAAAAGGGAATACACTATATAGCTAGAATTAAGAATTTGATAGTCCAGTTAATGCTTTGATAGGTTACTAGTCTTAACTGTACAATTGAGAAGAGACTCACTAATATGACACACAAGACTACTGTGTGAAAACACCTTTGTATCCCCCCCTTTCCACTGGTGGTAGTCTTGCCCTTCTTATGTGCCTCTACTTCCTAAGGTCAACAGCTTCAATCTTTCTGAAGGCAGCTAGGGGTTGTTAACACAAGCCAGCAGATACCAGTGTGTTTTGCCAGGAGGTAAAATGTGTTCATAGTGGCCTGTTCTTCCTTGTCAGCCTTTGGTATGCTCATCTATTTCTCTGCTTTCTTACCCCAGCCTGCTCCCTCCTACTGCTCCCAGTCACAGCTAGAGCTGTGCTCTGTCCCTCATGTGTTCAAAGGCAAGTGTGTGTCATGCAGGATCTGTCTCACTTTGTCAGGCCCTTTCCCATGATGGCACTACCACACTGAGACTCACACATGCTGGGCAACAGTCATTCAGCCCCTAAGAGCTGTTATACTGTTATAAAACCATAGGAGGCTGTAGCAAGACTAGGCAAGGCCTGAGGTCCTGTGCTGTTAGGTCAGTACAAAGCCTACAGCCTGGTACTACTGACAGCAAAACACATATTTACCAGACTATATTCACAACCAAATATTGCCTTTTTCTGCAGATAATTCCTAGTAGTATAGGAGTCAAGAGGAAGTTTGCATCTGTTTCTCTAACTGTAATGAGGAATGCATTTGACTAGAGGAGCTCCAGGTCGGAAGAACAGGTGTCATCCAAACAGCCATCAGCATTAAAGCATGCCTAGTCCTTGACATTCCAATCAGAAATGGCTATTCTCAAATCATGAATTTGACTGGTTTGCAGATGTAAAATCACAACATGGACATTACCTGGTGAGTCTGAAGCAACATCTATACCTGGCACATATGGTCTCATCTACCAGGTATCACAAATACATGTCTCAGAATGGCTGGTGTTACCTTCAGCCAAGGGAAAAGATACAACCCAGGCTAATATGAACTTCAGTAGGAACTGGGATTTATCCTGCAAAAGACACTTTCAATGTTGACTCTACATTTTGTCACTTGTCTAAATGTTCCACCTGAGTCACGTATATTTGAATATTCACTTGGAGAGACAGACATTTAGCAATCACCCTCAGAAGTCCGGTAACCACCATACCATTCAATCACCTTATTAGGCAAGGAAGACAATCAAACTCTGCCTTTAAATGAATTAGGATCAATGTAAAGATTTATCTGAAGACTCTTGCTGTCATAAGAAAACAAATGAAAGGGCCTTCTATGAGAAGATGCTAAGCCAGTGCAAAAAGCAAATACTTATTTTCAAAAAATGTGAGATTTTACTTCACGTAAACATCTTTCAGCATGAAATAAATGTGTTAGGGAGACAGGATGTTCAGTCTATTTCCTCCAGGTGTTCCATAGCCAATACTGAAGGAGCAACCAAATTCCTCATGACTACAGGACTCTATCAGACAGACATGTGCATGGTCAGAAGAGCAGGACCTCTGACCTATTTCACCGTAGTAATTGAGATGCTTGGCAAGTACACCTCAACTCTTTAATACATGATTTGCTACCCTTGTAATTCCTTTTTACCAAGTCCTTCCTGTGTACCACACTCAACCACCTTAGCAGTCTTTTCCCCTTGGCTGATTTTACTTGCTTATCCAGTATTTGCAAGATGGTTGCCTCATTAATTTATACCCTAGTTAGCAATTATAGGCTTGACTTCATGATCTCAGAGGTCTTTTGCAGCCTCAGTAATTCTGTGGTTCTGTGAATTCTGTCAAGCTACTGCCCCCTTTTGTAATATATGTAATTTCCCTTGTCTCAGGCGGCTATCATACCACCTCAAAAGCATCTCTTATTTGGTTGATTATACCAATTTTAGCACCTCAGCTAAGTCATCTCTAACACTTTTACCCTTCTTAAGTTTCATTTGCTTTCTTCTACTCAATTGTCTTGAATTTTTCTTCACCAAGTGTGCCAACACATGCCAAAGTTTTTTTACATAGCCCAGTATTTACTACTCAAGTTCTCATAATGGAAATATAGTTGGTGCCCCACCACTTTGCTAGACGTTAGTTATACAATGCTACTGAAGGAAATTCTCTTTTGAAAGTTACTATTTAATCACAATAC
Source organism: Todiramphus chloris collaris (assembly GCA_025345505.1). Taxonomy (NCBI): domain Eukaryota; kingdom Metazoa; phylum Chordata; class Aves; order Coraciiformes; family Alcedinidae; genus Todiramphus; species Todiramphus chloris. The sequence continues at coordinate 22,517,624 of JANVCC010000017.1, forward strand.
GTATTTTTATTCTTTTTCTAGTTATGATTAAATCTGTATACCTTCTCTGACAGAAATTATAAGCTTAACCTTCCCAAACCGAAGGATTTCTACTTTTACATTTTTCACTTTGGAGTCTATTATAGTGTCTGCTAGCGGTTAGATATATCAGGTTAGATATAACCGGTTAAGGTTAGATATATTTACTCATTTTTCTTCTAGAACATGTAGTGTCATATTGCTAGGTTGTTTTTAATACACATGCAGTTTAATCCCCTAGGATGTTAAATTTAATTATATTGTGGCAGCCTCAACTGCTACAGGCTAGTGGTGTTGGAACTGCCATATTGTATTAATTAGGTTGTTTTCCTCCTATATCACTTGATAAGAAAACAGTGGACAATTTTCCTTTAATCTGAGCTTCCCATGAACAATAAGTGACATTAGGTAGTATTTTTTAATGTTTTTGCAAGGTATTTCTATATCAGCTTGCAAATATAGTAGCTTAAGTGATCTCCAGTGCAGGATTTCTATACATGTTTAAAATTTATTATCCTGCTTCTCCTTTTACTCCCCCCCCCCCCCCCATATTGTACCATGGGATCCAAGGACAACACTTTTCAACTGAAGGAGAGTAAGTTTAGATTGAATATAGAAATATTTTACTACAAGGATTGTAAGACATTTAACAGGTTACCCAGAGAAGCTACAGATGCTCCATCACTGAATGCATTCAAGATCAGGTTGGATATAGAGCTCTAAGAAACCTGATCTAGTCAAATATATTCCTGCCCATAACAGGGAAGCTGGGCTAGATAATTTCAACCCAAATCATGCTACGACCTTATGATCAAGAAAGCAATATCCTATGTTGTCTCAGTCTCTGGAAACAACCAGTAAGATTATTCTAGGAAGCAAAACATTCTCAAATTCTACATGAGAAGGAAATGTGTCTTTAGTCAGCTTCCTCCCTAGATTTCCTAGCACAAAAATTCATCATTCATTATAAGCAATATGGAGCAAGCAGACAGGATCCTCTGTGCTCTGAATCCTTTCCAAACATTAGAAACTACACAATACACTGTATGTCAAGGGAAATAGTTGAGAGAAAATTTGACACAGTGCTCTAGATCCTAAAGTTTAGGCCATGAATGTTTCAGATTATGGAGGAGAAAGCAAAAACTTGAAATCCCTAGTTACGTTTACACCCTTGTGCATTGGCTAAAGTGATGAATGCTTACCTTTGTTTACAATCATCTTAGGTCCAGAAAGAGGAGAAACCAGTTTTGACGAATAACATAATACGATCAAAGGATATGTGTTATTGCAATGTAAAAAGAAATGCAGACCATCTTATACTTAGACCTTGACAAGAACGACTGAAGATTCACACATATAGTACTAAACCCTGACAGATCTCTGGTCATCCAACAAAGTATTACATAAAAGTACCTACACACAGTAGAATTTATCACACAAAAATATCTATAGGTATGACAATTTTATTTTCATTGCAAAAGGTAGTCCTTTGGACTATTTCACCATGGCTGCATTGTGGGAGCACTTCAGAGACAATTTGAAAATAGCAGGGGTCACAGTACATTAGCAAAGATCAGCCCCATGAGATTATTACAGAGATGGTTTTTTTGCACTGCAGCCTAACAAGACATACATGAAGCTTAGATACTATTTCATAATGAAATAACAAGGTTGCATTATTGCTGCTCAAAGGGAACACTTTAAATGTGACCAAACTGCTAATTCTCCTCTAACTGTCCAAAGTGCCTTAAGGGCCATTTATTAAAAATAAAAAATAAATTACTTCTGCCAGTGTATAAATCCCTAAGTATACAAGGTCTTGAGGGCAACATTTTGAAGGAGAAATATTTAAATGTTACATGCAAAATTTGCTTAGTAGGAGACTTTTGATTTTCATTTAGTTACAAGAGAGCTACATGCGCCTGTCTCAAACTATGATAATATGCAGTTGAAGTCAAAACCAGGTATCATAAAAGATAATGCCTACACTACATCAAAACACAGTACGTAGACACACTCCATTTAGATTATTATAGCTAGTGATAATCCAAATTGCCAGAAGAGAAAAGAGGACATTCTTTACAGAAAAATTTCATCCCCTCAGTTCTATACTGCATCTAAATCATCAGATAAGAACCATTCTTTGTAATTTTAAGCTCTAATTTATAGTTCAGTAGCTGTTTAATTGAACATTGAATATCTACAACACTTGCTAGTGGTCCTTCTACTGCTGTCACCTGGTAAAATTTGTTATACTGTTAATGAGAAACTCAGTGAAGAACAAGTGTGGGGCAGACTCTGCTTTGATTTAAAATGAATACTGTTTTAAAGTACTTCCACATAATTAATTTAAAAAGTACAATATTCATGCTAAAAAATTGCAGAATTGAGCCTTTAAAATTAATTCTTGTCCTTCTCTGAGGTTGTGTTGACATCTATAAAGCACGTATTTAAATATTAAAAAGACAATCTAGTGATAAACATCTTGAGTGCCTATAAAGAAAGCAGTAAATAAAAGGAACGTTTAAATATGAATCAGTATTGCTAGTCTCATGAACTATGTACATCTGAGCACACAAGTGTTCAGCCCTGCTCCTTATTAGCAGTGCCATAGTTACTACACAGTAGTATTGTAATATATTACAGTAGCACTTACTGTCAATTTCCAACAAACAAGACCCATTCTACAATGCCCTGTAAACACACATATAGGAAGATAACAGCCCTCCAAAATAATCCCATATATTAATATACAAGGTAGTAAAGTTATTATCCACTATCACAGACTTCCCAAATCTCATTTCAGTCCACCAACCAAAATATTACCATTTATATTTTTTCCAGGCTGACTACTGTAATGATGAATCTCTTGCTCTCAAATGTCTTCCTCCAAACAAAAAGAAAATGTGCTTGATACTGAGGGGAAAAAAAAAGTCAGGAAAAAGAAAATATAAATCACAGCAGACTAAAGCCTTTTTTTTACTGTAGCAGTCCTAGGTCTGTACCACACATACTGAAAGTTTCACAAACTCAAATAAACAGAGAAATATCCTCCTATTTATCTAAGTTTCCTATAATCATCTGTGTTTGGTCCCCTCTCAGCTCCTTTTTTTACTGCCTCGTCCTACAACAAGAACATTATGCTGAATTTAACAAAATTTTTGTGACTGCAATGACACATATAAGATTACAATTTAAGCAAGGGATCAAGCAGAAGATAGGCTGTGAGCTCTGCTGCTGGATTAGAGCACAAATCTTCTACAATAGTTAACCAAACATAGACATTACTAACTAATGACATCTCTTTCACTGTGTTCTCACTCAAACTTGTTTCACTATGACAGCTCATTTGATCATCACAACACGCAAGCATATGAAGCCAGAAATACTATAAGCAATTTGATTACCCCAGTGAGTAACACAGTGGGTTTTTTTCTTACTATGTTTTTTTGTTTGGGTGTTTTAGGTCCACGTGACAAAGGGGAGCTTTGCAGTTCTTGCTCTGCAGAACAGAGACACATGCTCACCTTCTAGTACTTACTTTACCTTGATATCAATGGATAAAAAAAAAAGAATATATCATCACATCTTAAAAAATTTACTAACTAAAACACAGAAATGTACTCCTAATCAAAGGCATTACTTCATATGGGGAAAAAATATTAGAACAACATTTCTAAGCCCATACTTCTCAGAATTCAAAGAATTTAAGAATAAAAAAATGAAAATCACAGAAGTCAACACACAAACATTTAAAAACATTTCTCTGAACATGAACACATGCTTTACAGGAATTGTTTGTTTTGCTCATCTTACTCCCAGATAAAGATACACAGCACTTTTCAATCAATGAGAATCTCCAGGAGCAGTTTAAGTTACTCTGGCAAACCTTTAACCACAAAAGACTCCACAACTCTATCTGGAGTACAAAACAGTAGAGAAATCCACTCTAGCCCTTTGTCCATTATCTTTTCCATCTTTATCATGGTTTAACCTCTCCCAGAAGCTAAACACCACACAGCCACCCACCCACTGCTTCCCCTCCCCCCTCTCCCGACCGCATTTAGTACAATGTGAAGAATAATCAGGAAGAAAAAAAAAGGTGAAACCCCATGGGTTAAGATAACTACAGTTTAATACAACAAAATAGGAGGAAAACAACAGTAATGATGGCAACACTAATAAAATAATATACAAAGCCAAAGATAAAAACTTCAAGACTCTACCTGTATCCAAGATGCCAGTTTCCCAGCTCTGACCACAAGTTGAAACCACACACTGCAACTAACCAAACTGAGTTTTGGCCAGTCCTCCCCTTATATAGTGGCCATGACATCAGTAGGGTATCCCATTGGCTAGTTTGGTTTCTTGTCCAGGCTGTGGCCCCTCACAGCTGCAGCTCCTCCCAACTGTTGGGGCCAGCTGCTGCTGGTGATAACTAATCTTATTGTAGTTAAACCCAGGACAATCTGGTTGTGTGCAGATGTAATATCTAGATACACAGTGTAAAGGCTTTTTCCACATACTCCCTTTTCCCAAAGTTTTGGCTACCTCGGCTCAGGATTAATTGGGAAAGAGCAGAGCTGCATCTAGGGAAAGCAAGTTGCAAAATCTCAACAAGGTCCACATGTCTTTCTTGAGGGCTGCTTTTAAGCTGAGGCTCTCAAGATTGTCTCCAGCTGTGATAAACTGCAGCTGTGTTGCAGACTTGCTACACCCTACTATTTCCTCACTGATTCAGACTCTGCTCCTGACCTTGACACTAGCTTGCCCATGGATCTGCCTTATCACTGTGGTCTTGTGAAGCACTGGGTCGTGACTGACTGCTTACCTGATGCTGTGCAAGCTTGGAGACGGTTTTCCTGGTGGAGCTCAGGGCCTGCAGCAGTGCATGGGGATGGCTAGGCTGGGGTCAACCCATCACTGTCCCTGACCTAGATCAGTTCACCTTGCCAGGTCCTGTGAGACTTGTTGGGGAACAAGGACACTGCATTATTGTGACAGCCCTGGGTCCCCAGTCTTTTAACAGCATCCCACTGCTATGCACTCTGACACAGAGGATCAAACTCTGACCATTGTTAGAGTCTCCAAAGCTAGATAGTTACTGCAGTACGCTTAAAGCAAGCAAGTGACATATTTCACTGTCCAGTATGCTATACATTTCCCCTGCCCTTCTACATCCTTCCCATTCACATACTAGTACCCTCCTCAGCAGGACTGGCTCTCTCCAAGAAGGATGTCCTCATGGAGTCATTGAGTTGCCCTCCTTATTATGCACAAATGCTGTTATGTGTTTAGGATTATATCTCCCTGTGTTTCTGAAAGCCTAATGTAATTATGGAATAGGGCATTACCTTCATTTTCTATCATGTCATCAGTCTGAAACCACACATAAATGACATTGTGCAAATTGAAAATAAGAATCTTGCAAAGATGTCTAATTTTTTTCTAAGGATGGGATCAGGTCTAATGTCCCAAAGGAATTGTCCCTGAAATCCCAATAGATACATATCTGCCTCATTCAGCATCTGGACTCCTAAGAAACCATTTTTCCACTTTATTCGGCACAGAAAGAACACCATTGTCATAAAACTGACAAATCAGGATACTGGTCCTTTTTATACTGACTCTAAATTGCAGACCTAATAAAAGCCACACAGATATAATTGACAGGATGATAGTAAGCTAGTGCACCATTCTTACACCTCCAGAAATTTTAGGGAAAAGCACAGGCTTAAGCTGCAGTTTAAGTAAGGACAGTGGATTCATCCTAGTCTAACTCACAGGATGCATTTCTCCTTGTACAACTGTTCAACTCATGTATTTCCATTGATTCCAATAGATTTCCTCCAGAATCACAGTGGCATAAGGCATATCTAGCTTGTAGGATTTAATAGGAATGTCAACAAATGCAGTTATCATAGCCAGTGTATTATGAAAGAGTTTCCAAGTACAGTCTTTAAAATGGACTGAAATGGTTGAATTCATTTTGGTGTAAACTAGAGAAGCCTCAGCTTGCATTAGAGTTTCATCTGACTGTCAGGTTTAGGAACTTTTTCAAAAAAGGAAGACATGCATTTGCTGAATGCCATTTCTTATAACTCCTGAGAGACTCAGAAATTACCTATTGTCTTACAACAATTTAGCTAAAAGGCTAATTTGATCTGTAATTTTAACAGATAATAAACCTTATATGACAAACAACACCATTAGCCATTATACTGCAACATTTGTTTCCATCAATGTAATTCAACAATTCATGATAGCACATCAACTTAAAAAAGAAAAAACAAAACAAAACAAAACAAAACAAAAAAAAAAAGAAAAGAAAAAATAAGTTCATATTTTCAATCTTGAACACTTAAGATTTAAATAGGCTTTCAATTTAATACATAGAAAAAAACTATGAGCAGATTTCACATACTAGTTTGGGGTTACCTTAAACTAAGGTGAGGCCTACAGAAAGTCTTTCAGTGCTAAGATACTATTTAAAAAAGCATATTCTATAAGATACAGTAAGGTTTTGAAACAGACCATAGACATTTTTTTGGATTTTTCTTCCAATTAACCTTTTATGTAGATACTTGGTTGCAAAACTTAATATGTTAAAACAGGTTTGTTTCTGGAACAGGCTTGCTGGAGATAAGCCTAAGGGCAGCACATCAATGTTTGTAGGGCAGTGTTGCTAGAGAGGTCCTTCAGTCTGCTATCCCACTGGAGGTAGGACACAATGTCATGTTGTAGGAAAAACAGAAGAAGGCAAAAGGGATATTGATGGGCTAGATATCACAGAAGTGCCTGGAAATGGTCATGTAGGAATTAGGCATTCTCCCCCCAGAAAAGTGACAGGATCAATAGCCCAACTGAAGCACATCTATACTAATGCATGCAGCATGGGCAACAAACAGAAAGAGCAGGAAGTCATTATACAGCAGGAAAACTATGATATAGTTGTCATCATGGAAACATGATGGGATGATTCACACAACTAGAGTGCTGCACTGAATGGCTATAAAGTCTTCAGAAGGGATAAGCCAGGAAGGAGGGATGGTAGAGTGGCCCTGTATGTTAGGGGGTGCTTTGATTGTCTTTAGCATAATCATGGTGATAATAGGGTTGAGTGTCTATGGGTAAGAAGCAGGGAGAAGGCCAACAAGGCAGATAACATGGTGGGAGTCTGTTACAGACTGCCCAACCAGGACCAAGAAGCAGACAGAATATTCTATAAGTGGCTGGGACAAATCTCTCAATCTTATTCTTGTGGGGGACTTCAACTTAGCAGCTGTCTGCTGGAAATACAATACAGCAGAGAGGACGCAGTCTAGGAGGTTCCTGGAGTGTGTGGAAGAAAATTTCCTGACACAGCTGGTGAGAGAACCAACTAGGGAAGGCTTGCTGATAGACCTGTTGTTCATAGAGAAGGACTTGCGGGTGTTGGAAGGCTGGAGGCCATCTTGAGCATAGCTATCATGAAATTATAGTCTTCAGTTCTTGGGTAAGGAGGGGGTTCATCAGAACTGCCACCTTGGGCTTCCTGTTTAGGAAGCCTGTTTAGAAGACTAGTTCACAGAATCTCTTGGGAGGCAGTCCTGAAAGACAAAGGAGTCCAAGAAGGCTGGACATTTCCTCAAGGGAAATCTTTAAGGAGCCAGCCATCCCCATATGCCATAAGACAAACAAGGAGGCAAGACCATCCTGGATGAACAGAGAGCTTTGTCTGGAACTCAAGAAGAAAAGGAGAGTCTATGACCTATGGAAGAAGGGGTGGGCAACTCAGGAAGATTACAAAGATTCCAGGAGGCTATGAAGTGAGAAAATTAGAAAGGCCAAAGTCCAACTAGAACTTTAAACAGCCACTGCTGTACAAGACAATAAAAAATGTTTCTGTGAATACATTAACAGCAAAAGGAGGACAAAAGAGAATCTCCATCCTCTATTGGATGCAGGGGTACCATAGTAAGCAAGGATAAGGAAAAGGCTGAGGTGCTGATTACCTTCTTTGCCTCAGTCTAATAGTAAGACCAGTTGTTCTCTTGAGTGCCCAGCCCCCTAAGATGGAAGACAGTGACAAGGAGCAAAATTAAGCCCCCATAATCCAAGAGAAAATGGTCAGTGACCTACTACACGACTTGGACACACACAGGTCTAAGGGGTCAGATGAGAACCAACCAAGGGAGCTGATGGAAGCGCTCACCAAGCTACTTTCCATCATTTATCAGCAGTCCCAGGAACGTTCCAGTTGACTGGAGATTAGCAAATGTAATACCCATCTACAAGAAGGGTCAGAAGGAAGATCTGGGAAGCTACAAGCCTGTCAGTCTAAACTCAGTGCCAAGGAAGATGATGGAGATCATCTTGAGTGCCATCATGCAGCACATATAGGACAACCAGGTGTTCAGACTCAGTCAGCATGGGTTCATGAAAGGCACGTCCTACTTGACTAACCTGATCTCCTATGACAAGGTGGCCCACTTAGTGGATGAGGGAAAGGCTGAATGTTGTCTACCTGGACTTCAGTAAAGCCTTTAACGCTGTTTCTCACAGCATTCTTCTGGAGAAACTGGATGCACATGGCTTGCATGGGCATACACTTCACTGGATAGAAAATCATCTGGGTGGCTGGGCCCAGGGAGTGGTGGTGAATGGAGTTAAGTCCATCTGGCAGCCAGTCACAAGTGCTGTTCCCTGGGGCTCAGCATTGGGGCCTGTTCTCTTCAATATTTTTATCTATGATCTGGATGAAGGGATCGAGGGCACCCTCAGTTTGCAGACAACACCATGTTAGGAAGGCGTGTTGAGCTGCTGAAGGGTAGGAAGGCTCATTAAAGGGATCTGGATAAGATGGATCAATGGGCCAAGGTATGAGGTTCAACAAGGCGAAGTGCCAGGTCTGGCATTTGGGTCACAATAACACCACGCAACACTACAGGCTTGGGGATGACTGGATAGAAAGCTGCTTGGCAGAAAAGGACTTGGGGTGCTAGTCGATAGCCGGCTGAGTATGAGCCAACAGTGTGCCCAGGTGGCCAGGAAGACCAAAGGCATCCTGGCTTGTATCAGAAATAGTGTGGCGAGCAGGACTAGGGAAGTGATTGTTCTGCTATACTCAGCACTGGTGAGGCCACACCACAAATACTGGGTTCAGTTTTGGGCCCCTCACTACAAGGACATTGAGGTGCTGGAGCATGTCCTCCAAAGAAGGGCAATGAAGCTGGTGAAGGGTCTAGAGAACGTCTTATGAGGAGGGGCTGAGGGAACTGAGGTTGTTTAGCCTCAAAAAAGAGAAGTCTGAGGGGAGATCCTATTGTTTTCTACAACTACCTGAATGGAGGCAGTAGCAAGGTACAGGTTGGTCTGTTCTCCCAGTAACAAGCAATACAACAAGAGGAAATGGCCTCAAGTTGCCATCAGATGCACTTTAGGTTGGACATTAGGAAAACCTTCTTCATCAAAGGGGTTGTAAAGCATTGGAACATACTGCCCAGGGAAGAGGTTGAGTCACCAACCCTGGAGATATTTAAATTACTTGTAACTGTGGTGCTTAGGGACGTGGTTTAGTGGTGAACTGGCAGTGGTGGATTAACAGCTGGACTTGATCATAAAGGTCTATTCCAAACCTAACTATTCTAGGATTTTAGGATATGATAAAATGGCAGATATAGATATATATATATGTATGTGTATATATATATAATTAGAAATCAGTTAGGGTGAATTCTATGTCAAATCAGTTGAGGTAAGTACTGTAGTGCTTTTTGGGCTAATAAGATTGATTCAGGTCAATCTATGTCTTGTGTTTCAATATAGAATGAGTTGTTCCATGCTGAGTGTTTTTGTGTACTATGAAGGATGCTGACACAATCCACAGTCTGTTCTGTACAAAAAATAGTTCAAAGATGCTATGTGAATAACATGATCCTATTTTCTCAAAATCCTTCCCAGAATCAAGTAGCATGGATTCACCTTTTCTGTCAGTACTTTATGTTGGATACAGAGTGGGTTGAGAGTAGCCCTGAAGAGAAGGACTTGGGGGTGCTGACTGATGAAAAGCTCAACGTGAACCAGCAGTGCATTCATGCAGCTCAGAAGGCCAGCTGTGTTACAGGATGAATCAAGAGGAGTGTGGCCAGCAGATCAAGAGAGGTGATCATCCCCTTTTACTCTGTTCTTGTGAAACCACACCTGCATCCAGTTCTGGTGTCCCCAACATAAGAGGTTCACAGATCTGTCAGAACGAGTCTAGAGAAGGGACACAAAGATGATCCAGGGGCTGAAGCACCTCTGCTACAAGGATGGGCTGAGGGAGCTGGGATTGTTCAGCCTGGAGAAGAGAAGACTCCAGGGGACCTTACAACTGCCTTCCAATACCTGAAGGGATCCTACAGGAAGACTGGAGAGGCACTCTTCACAAGAGTGCCCAGCAATAGGATAAGGCAAAATGGTTTTAAATTGAGGGAAAACAGGTTTAGATTGGATCTTAGGAAAAAGTTCTTCAGTACGAGAGTGGTGAGACTCTAGAAGACATTAGGCAGAAGGGTTCTGGATGCCCCCTCCCTGGAGGTGTTCAAGGCTAGGCTGGATGAGGCCTTGAGCAAGCTAGTCTAGCTGAGAGGCGTCCCGGCACATGGCAGAGAGATTGGATTACATGATCTCTAATGTACATTCCAGCTTAAGTCATTCTATGATTCTATGATATATGCTATTTTATTTTGCTGTAGAGCTTTTTTAATTGACATTGTTTTGTTATTTTATTTGAGGTAGACAAGTTTTCTTTAATTTTTTTTTGATCACTGTACAGCAGCTTTTGATTCTGAGGTAAACAGGTGCTTGCTGTAATACTTGTGTGTCTGGACTTAAATGGCTAATGAAGGTACATGGTCTTATATTACAACTTTAACTAGGGCAATATTTAGTCTAAATCTAGATCTATATGTTCCTTTTAATGAAAGTGTTTTCCATATTAATTACTAAAACATGGCATCATTTTTCCAGTGAAATTTGTATGTATTTCATCAAAGAAGGGCATAAAGAATCATCCATAGTAAAATTCAAAATATAAAATGGTTATTCTAGGGTAGAAGAAGGAAGAAGAAAAGAAGGAGATTTCTATCTATGGAAGATGCTTTACACTTTATTCTGAAGGTGGTTTGTTTTTTTTTCTTTTTACCCCCAAATAAATTTGTCACATGTTCAATTCAGCAGAAACATAAACATAGACATAGAAATCAGTTTTTATACATAGAAATGGGGTTTTATACATTTAGCTTTTAAGTGCATATGGCGATGACCACCAGTAACAAATGTAAATTATGCATATAGCTCAAAGTATTTCAATGTTCATATGACGGATATTGTGTTTGGGAGTTTAATTTTGTTCATAGCTACTCCTTATGTATTTTTATACACTTCTAAATTGATGGGAAAACAATGTGGAGAGAGATACTCAGAGGGAGAAGATTTCAGGGACCAAATATATATATATATAAATTATATATATATATATATAGAAAGGCTCACATCAGGATACTTGCACCAACAGGACCTTGAATGGGACGTGAAGATCTTCTTAGGAAACAAATGAAAATGGAACACTTTGCTGGACCTTAAAAATCATTAATTTTCTGAAAGGAAGGATACCTTGGGCAGGGGAAAGCTGTACATAATCCTGTATAACTCCAGTTTTGTCTTCCCTAATAGATCAATGTTCTCTGTTCAAAAAGGTTATGTAGTCTGCTTAATTTTCTATTTAAAATTTTAAAAGAAAATAATTTAGCAACCCTTTGATCTTTGGTAATTCATTTTATAGTGGAATGGAGACTGAACTAGACATATCTTTCTCAAATCTTTGGCTAACTTAGGTTAAGTGACAATGGGAGCTGTAAAATTGCGTTTAGAAAACTCATTACCATTTTAGTAGCTATTTTCAACCAAATTCTGGGACCCCTGACTGGTTTCAAACCCAAAGTATGCTTTCTGAATGGATAAGAAGTACTAACACACAATTTAAAAAAAAACCAACAAACAAACCAACCAAAACTTGTGGTAGTTAGGGTCTGGCAGCTGGAAGATATCGTGTTGTACGGAAAGATAGGGATCCTCTCCTAATAGCCAATAGCACCTGGCCTTGTTGTAAGCAGATTTTACCTGGCCGCTCTGGCATTCCCTGTCGGGGTGACGGATGGGGGACAGAGGGTTCATACACCAATAAACCCTGAAGACATACAAGCAATCATTAAAGCAATTGCAGACAGGGGGCATAATTTGGCCATGGTCTCCACCCTTATAGACGGTGTTTTTGGGGGAGACAACATGCTCCCGTTTGATATAAAACAAACTTGTAGATTGATTTTTAACGGGGCAGGGATGATAGTTTTTAAACAAGAATGGGAGGACAACTGTATGAAGCAACTAACCCGAGTAACCGGGGCGGACCATCCGCTACACGGCTCCAGCCTGCAACGGCTAATGGGTACAGACCCAACGATGATTACCCTCCATGTGCAAGCCCAGGGCTTGCGGGCCCATGAAGTTATGACAACTACTTGTGCGGCCAGAGAAGCTATTCATGTAGCCTCTAGAGTTATTGCCAAATCATCGCCATGGTTCACAATAAAGCAAAATGAAAGCGAGAGCTTTACACAATTTGTGGATCACCTCCAGGCAGCGGTTGACTCCTCGGCTCTGCCCATGGAAGCTAAAGGCCCAGTAGTGGCAGAATGCTTACACCAGCAGTGTAATTCGGCAACTAAAGAAATCCTGCGATCGCTGCCAGTGGGGTCAAGTATCGCGGATATGATCAAACATGTCACGAATGAAGAACATCTAGCCCCGATTCAGGTGGCTGTCCACACCACGATAGCTAATGTGATGGCATGTTTTAAATGTGGTCGGGTGGGCCACATTGTGGCAATCTGCCCTCGGCTGGGAGACCTGCCAGCAGTGCTCTCCCCGCACCAGAATCGATCTAGAGGACCATGTTGGACTTGTGGAAAAAAGGGACATTTTGCTAAAGAATGCATAACTAAGATTCTGGGAAACGGGAGGGGTAGAGGGCACCTAGGCCACACACAGCCTTCTCCTGTTTGAGACACGAGGAGGCCCAACTATACCAACCTCAGAGGGGGCGAGGCGTCCCTGAACCTGCTGCCCCCTCAAGAGGCGACCAACTTTATGGTTCAACCAACGGCCCAGCCAAATTTACCTCTGCCTCAGGAACAGCAAGGACCGCCCCTTGGGGGCGAGGCCCCAGGGTGGCCCTGGCGGTAAAATGTGACAACCCACCAGTGGTGTGGGGAACCTGTTCTCTCTATAACATCTCAAATAGTACTACTATTAGTGTTCCCTTCTTGATTGACACCAGAGCAGATGTTACAGTTATCCCTGAGACTAATTGGCCCTTGCACTGGAAATCGGAAGATGCCTCCATGGTAAGTGGAGTTAGGGGATTAATCCGAGCTCGGAAGAGTGCTCAATTGGTAGCGATCACACTTCATGCAGAGAAGGGGCTGGAGAAAACGATCACCCTTTTTCCATATGTTGTGTCTATGTCAGGAGTCCCACCCTTGCTGGGAAGAGACGCTTTAGCCCTATTAGATGCCAGAGTGACAATTTACTGTAAGGGCCACTGCCACATACCTACTTCCACCAATTAGACTGACATGGAAATCGTCCGACCCAGTGTGGGTCAAGCAGTGGCCCTTGTCAAAGCCTCGAATGGACGCTCTTCTTGAGCTAGTTGACCGCGAACTACAGCAAGGTCACATAGAGCCTTCCACTAGTCTGTGGAACACTCCAGTTTTTGTAATACCTAAACGAACTGGCAAAGGGTTTCGTCTTCTCCATGACCTGTGTGAGGTAAATAAAAGAATTCAACCAATGGGTCCTGTTCAAATGCTGTTGCCTATGAACTCTATGATACCGGAAGGGCAACCTTGTGCTGTCCTTGATATTAAAGACTGTTTCTTTTCGATACCCCTGCATGAGGAGGATAAAGAGCAGTTTGCTTTTTCTGTTGTGTTCCCAAACAGCCAACGCCCCAACCTACGCTTCCAATGGAAAGTGCTACCTCAAGGAATGATCAACTCGCCTACCATCTGCCAGATCACAGTGGATCGGGCATTGTCACCGGTTCGACGCAGCGACCCAACCACGACTATTACCCAGTACATGGACAATAGTTCGATTGCCGTGCCGTGGGGAAGTCAGGTGGACCAACTAGTGTCAACAGTTTCGGAAACTCTAAAAACAAATGGGTTTGAAATCGTTAGCGCAAAAATTACAAGAGGACCATGTGTAAGTTTTCTGGGAGTAGGAATTACAAATTCCTATGTAACACCCCCCCAAATAAATATCCATTGGAACATCAAAACACTCCATGATATGCAACAATTAATGGGGTCTTTGCAATGGCTCCGCAATATTGTCCTGATCCCTCCCGAAATTATGGCCCCCCTATACGACCTTCTAAAAGGAAAGAACCCGTGGGAACAAAAAACTTTGACAACGGAAGCAATGAACTCTCTTGACTTTATCGAGCAACAGGTATCGTCAAGCTCGCTCGCCAGGTGGAACCCAGTACCACTTGACCTGTATGTACATTTCACGGAAGGGGGTGGAGTTGGGGCATTGGCCCAGGGCCTTCCTGAAAAAGCTCAGCCAATACAATGGATAGTCCTGGGAAAACTGTCACGTGCATTCTCTCCAGGAGTTGAGTGCCTTGGTAACCTTATCATGAAAGGCAGAAAACTTGCACCTAGGCATCAAACCTGCCAAGATATACCTACCCTTCCGCAAACAGCTTCCAACGCAATCAGTGGCGATGTCAGAGTATCTGGCTATAGCCCTCGTCGGATTTGGTGGAGAAGTTCGGTATGCTGCAAAGCCCCCATGGACTCAAATGCTGGCAATTGTCAACATCGACCTTCCACAGAAGGTCATGGACCGACCCCAAAAGGGACCAACAGTTTTTACAGATGCATCCTCAACAACCTCAACCGCAGCAGCAGTATGGCAATCAGGAAGAGAATGGCACTGCATCAAAATGACCAATTGCGCACTCTCAGTACAGCAGCTAGAAGTGACGGCCGTAGTACTAGAATGTGGACTATTCCCAATGGAACACCTCAACATAGTGACCGATTCGATGTTTGTGGCCAAACTTTGCTTCGCCATGCTGGGGCCCGGCGTGTCAACGTCTACATCAGCTCAAATGCTATAAGAAGCACTTTCTTCCCGAAAAGGTACCATATCAGTCATCCACGTCAACAGCCACGACCCAATCAAAGGATTTTTCCAAACCAGTAATGACAAAGCAGATGCCACTGCAAAAGGATTGTGGACACTGAGAGACGCCTGTCAGCTACACGAGTCTCTCCACACTGAAGTTAAAGCGCTAGCAAAGAGATGCGAGATTTTGGTTACTGACGCGAAGCACATAGTAGCTACATGTCCCCACTGCCAAAAAGTGCCACTGTGGTCCAGTGGAGACAATCCCAGAGGTCTTAAAGCCTCCGAGGTGTGGCAGATGGATTTTACACTCCGTCAGTTGCTGAAACCACGACCATGGCTAGCAGTAACAGTAGACACATATAGTGGGGTGATCGTAGCCACACATCTTAGGACAGACTCCAAAGCAACCATCCAACATTGGTTGACAGCCATGGTCTGGCTTGGCGTCCCTAATCACATCAAAACAGATAATGGCCCGAATTTCGTTTCTAAAACAGCTCAGGCATTTGCTTTGAAATGGGGTATCACTCTAACACACGGTATCCCACATAATAGCACAGGACAAGCCATAGTTGAGCGAGCGAACCAAACTTTGAAATCTAAATTAGAGGTATTAGCAAAAGCAGAAGGTTTTACCAATGCCATTCCCTCAAAAGACCAAGTGCGCCTGCTAGTGACTGCTCTGTTAGCACTAAATCAATTCCCCAGGGGGGAAGAGGTGAATAGTCCCGCCCAAAGCATTGGGCCACTCAAGCGCTGGAAGAAGGCCCGCTAGTCATGATTAGAAATGAGCTGGGAGAATGGGAACAAGGACGGAGACTAGTCCTGACTGGGCAAGGGTATGCCGCAGTTAGAAAAGATGACAGAGTCAGGTGGTGCCCGCTTAAGTCTATTAAACCAGATCTTCAGAATAAAATTGATGAAAACAGTGAGACTAATGAAAACTGTGAGTTTTTGTTCACAGGACCGGATCATCGGACACCCCCGTAATCCATACACCCCAGTGACAAGAGAGGATGACAACTCGGCGGAATCCAGAAAACGGCGATGCTCTAGGACATGTGATGACTTGGGAGTCCTCCGGATGAAACGACCCCAACAAGAGGCACAACACAAGATTCCAGACGGAAAATAAGCATGGGTTGGGTAGGCTTGGGACACAGAGGGAGGCTACACCCTTTTCGGTGCGTCCTGACTATTTTGGTTTTGATGTTACCAGGAATAGGGGTGAGGTGAGTCACCAGGCTCACCAGCCATTTAAATGGACACTATATCAGTGGGAAAGCGCAGAGGTCATACAAACTGTCATAACTCCAGGGGCTCCCAGCTTTACAACCACCTTGTGTCAATTAGCGCCTAGACTGCCATGCTTAAATCAGATGGCTTTCTATATGTGCCCTAGCTCCAATCCTGGAAAAGTGTATTGTAATCACCCCAGACACTACTATTGTGCATATTGGGGCTGTGAAACGATTGCAAGTATGTGGATCAGTGAGCCTGGAATAGACCCTTTCTTAAGAGTATCCTGGGCTCCTTATGGATACAGCCTGGGAAAAGGGCATTGGAGTGGAATGACGGCGCAATGGGGTTCTGATTTTTGTGAACATCTATATTTGAATGTGACCAACCCTCAGGATAATAGTTGGACTATGGGGAAAACTTGGGGGGTTCGATATTATCAAGCAGGACAAGATAGGGGTGGTCTATTTCACATAAGAAAGGAAATAGTTCTGAACAATCCATTACCCATGGGCCTCAACCGGGTACTGAATGAGAAATTGGCTGACATAACGATAGTTCCTGATATCCAAACCACCCAAGCCCCTAACGAGTACCCGGGAAGTAACTCCCTTTGGAAACTGATGCAGGCCAATTACATGGTATTGAACAAGACTAATCCAAATTTCACTGAGCATTGTTGGCTGTGTTATGGAATAAAACCGCCCTTTTATGAGGCTGTAGGAGTAACTAGAAAACCCAAACTCGCGATTGGCATTAACCCACTGCAGTGTGTATGGGGCACAGAAAAACAAAGAATTACATTAACTCAAGTGACAGGAAGAGGCGTGTGTGTAGGAAAAATTCCTGAACACAAAAGACGATTGTGCACTTGCAAAGGGAAGGGACTGTCAGAATCTAAAATATTCGCAAGATGGTTTTTACCGGCCAACAATACCAAGTGAGTTTGTTCCACCATAGGAGTCACACTTTGTTTGTCATTAAAACATTTTGATGAATCCTCAGACTATTGCGTACAAGTAGCAACAGTCCCCAAAATCTTCTATCATCCTGAAGAGTTTGTTTATGACTCACAGATCACCCCGGAACATCACCTGTCTAAACGAGAACCCTTCACAGCACTAACAATAGCCACGTTAATGGTCCTGGGAGGAGTGTGAGTAGGTACAGGCATAACCTCATTGGTACAACAGAGCAAAGAATTCAAAGCGCTAAGGATGGCCATAGACAAGGACCTGGTAAGAACTGAGCAATTGATAACTGCCTTAGAAAAATCTGTCAGATTACTGTCTGAAGTAGTGTTGCAAAACCGGAGATGACTGGATTTAATATTTTTGCAGCAAGGAGGGGTGTGTGCAGCGCTCAAAGAGGAATGTTGTGTGTATGCAGATCACACTGGGATAGTGAGGGACATTATGGCCAAATTGCGAGAGGGATTGGAAAAACGAAAAAGGGAACGAGAGGCACAACAAAGTTGGTACGAAGCATGGTTCAACCATTCACTGTGGCTAACCACCCTGATATCTACTCTGATGGGACCGATCGCAATGATCGTGATGGCACTGATCTTCGGACCCTGTGTACTGAACAAGCTCGTGTCGTTTGTTAAGAGCCAGCTAGAAAAGGTCAACGTTATGTTGGTAGAGCGCCAGCAGCTGCTCTAAGAATGTACTTACTCAGTGTTACCCCCAGTTACCCTGGATTATACCTCGTCACCCCCCAGCTACCGCCTGTTTAGTGTGCCTTACATTTTCTATTTGAGATCACGATGTACTTTTTAACATTTTTACATTTTATCCAATTTAATATCCCCAAAGTTACTTGCCTGCTGTGCCTTATGCTTTTCATTCAAGTTTGTGATATGTATATTTCTGAAACTGTTACAAATAGAATATAGAATAAGACCTAGGATTAAGAATTTAGGATTCTTATGTTTTAGTTAATTTAGTTATGCATAGGGAGGAGGGAAATGTGGTAGTTAGGGTCTGGCGGCCAGAAGATATCGTGTTGTACGGAAAGATAGGGCTCCTCTCCTAATAGCCAATAGCACCTGGCCTATGTTGTAAGCAGACGGAAATGACATCATAAACTTAGGGCTATATAACGCTGTGTTGCGTACTAATAAACGCCATTTGCCATCCACCACACTGGTGTCTGTGAGCTGATGGACCGAGCGGCCTGGGGTGGGCCGCCATGTCGTTCCTGAACCAGGTCGCCAAGCCTCCCAGAGGCAAGAACTCAAACAAACAAAATCCTCACCAACCAGAACTAACACTACTTTTCATACTCAAGCTACAAAAGCTGTGGCATTTTACTTTAAAAAACAAAATTACACAAGACAGCTTGAGCCAATCTAACACCTTGTCACTGCTCCCTGCTGCATGCTGTCTCTGTTTACCTTGCTTTAGCTTTAACATACATCAGGTCTCTCCATGAGACAATTTCAGGTGGTTTTCCACTGGGTTAGTGCAATCAATCTTTTCAGTGGTAATATTGAGTAGAGCCTAAAAAGGGAAGAATCACACCATGTGAAAGAGGGAGGAGGAGGAGCTTCTCCTGCAGGCACATAAGAGGAAGCCTCTCCATTCAGCAATGGTGAGTTGTGGGACTGACTCAAAATCTCACAAAATTCTACCTGAAATTATGTGAGGATTTAAGAAGCTTGAGAGAGACTGTAATAGATTAATGTCCATTCTGATGACCAAATACAGGCAGGATAGATCACTTTGCTAGCTGATCATGGTGTAGAGAAAGACCATCAGATGTCAGGTTTCACTGTCAAAATTTCAGGAACACCTGAAATTTTCTGTAGGTTAGAAGTAATATGTCACTACTGATAGAGAATGGCATGCCTATGGCTTCAGAAGTAGGAAAAGCTAATTGTTATGAGCGTGACACAAAGTTTCACGCTTCCTGTTTCACCTGCAGTTCTCCAAGGGCAAGAGCCTCCTCTATTTTGTAAACATTAGACTTTGTCTTTGGTGCGAAAACAATAGGTCAAACTGTACTCTTGCAATACCACAACATACAACTTCTGTTGTCTCAGTTCTTACAGTTATATGCAGTGACCTCATAGAGATGGAATCACAGGAGAAAATAAAGGAAAAAATCTATTAATAGAAGGAAAAAGAAATCGGTGAAAGGAGTTACTCTTTCTGTAAGTAATTATGTCTAGAAACATATTTAATTGTTAAATTGCCAACATTATTTTTTAAGATTATCTAGATTTTTTGTAAGTGAAAAGGAGAATAACTTCATAAACACAATATTTCAATAACATTTTATAATTAGTGAAGTCACAGTGTTACTAAAATTCAATTGTTACACGGAAGGTGAACCCTCTAAGTTCATATGTCGTTATTGAGTATCTCTTAAAAGACACATGATGTATTTCACAGGAGTTCAGCTTCAGAATTTTAAAATATTCTTGTAATATAGAAAAGCTGCAACAAGCAAAGATAGAAGATTATACCAAGATGGCTTTAACTGAAGAGATTAAATCACAGCTTCCCATATTAATTTATCTATCTCATATCAGCACAGGTACCGCTTTAGATTATGTCAGATCATGCATATCTCAAGAGCAAAGTCTATCTCATAGACCAGAGGACTGATGCAATGTGATAATTTCAAAAATGCAAAATAATGTAATGCCAATATGTATGGGCCTAGAGTGCGACAAAGGAGGCCAGTAACTATGGATGGGAAAAGTAACTGCATTTCTTGGCTTTTATCATGACTCCCTATTAAAATATTTGCATATTGAAAGTAAAGCAATAGGAATAAAGGTGGACACTTTGAAAGATATTCAGCCTCTCTGATATATCCTGGCTTTCTAAATCTCATATTTATTGGGGGACACACACACACACATACACACATTCCAAAAAGAAAAACAGGCCAAATACTCTTAGAACAGATTGTAATTTTCTCTATGATTACCCTGAACTCATACAAATTGAAATAGTGATCCCGGAAGTATAATGCAGAAATATTTCAGAGGGAAGGTCAGCTTTCATGAGCAACTGTTGGGGATACACAAAAAAAAAGCATGGAGAAATCTCAAGATTCAACCTTTTTGCTCCACAGGAATAATCATATTCATAAATGATCACATCTATTTCAATCATCAGGTGGATGTAGCAGTTGCCAAAAGCAGAGTCAGTCCTCTTTCCTTCCATTGGACTCCATAACATGCAGCACAGTTTCCTGGCATAAAGCTGAAGAACATTCTGACATAGACATATTTGTAAAAAAGAAGCAAACCCCACTCTCCAGCTGGGAAAAACAAATTCAACATTTTCAGAATTCTAAGAAGGCTTATTTTCTCATTTAAAGCTGTAAATAGCTAAGTACACATGCATCCTGGCAAGTGGAGCCTTTTGCATTTTTTTAACACCACCTGCAAAAAGAAAGAGAAGAATGACAAACTAAAGTATGTGTGGGATGATCACATGTTAAAGGAATCATTTTACATCCACTATATGATTTGTAAGAAATGAATTCATTTTGATTTAAAGTGATAAACACTTCTTTCAAAGAAAACTGCCAGAAAAGATACCATTTTAGTTTTACTGTTATAAAGCCATTTTACACTGAACTACTTCTCTGCAAAGTTACTGCAAGAAGCATTTTACAGCAACCTAAATTAAAATATTTATCATATGCAAGTGATAGTTTGTGACCTATTTCTATATAGGTCTTCACTTTTTTCACCTATCACCTTAAGATATATCATGAAATTTTTCTTTTTATCTTTCACTGAACATGCCCTAAAACAAAAAGCACTTATATAAATAAGAATGATCAAGAAATGTGTTTGAAGTTCAACATTTTTAGCATCTCTGGCATAGTTTGTCCATATTAATATTAAAATGAAACAATCTCAGTGAAATACTGTACAATTTATGGAATAATAAAACTCCATAAATATTTTAGCAAATGCAATATTAGCTCTTTTAAGTATGTACCTCATCTATTTGTGTGATCAAATTAACTCTCTAATGCACTGGAAAAATTTGTAACCTTCTTAATTGAATGATCAGTCCTGCTTAATACCACAGTGTGTATTATGGAATTAAGATAACCTTACTTTGTTTATCCCTTAGAAGAGAAGAATCATGCCTGTGTATTTGGTGTCAATAAACTGCTTTTCCTCCCCATCCATCCTGAGTGATGGAGAAGGAGGGAGGTAAACTTCCCTTGAATGAGACCTTGCAGAGCAGCACCAGCACTCCCCTTGCTCTCTATGCCCATATGAGGAGCACCTCAGCTCTTTCAGTGCTGCATTGCAGGTGGCAAATGGAATAATATAGCTGCCCCCTCTCCTTCACATATCTGCTATTTACATTAAACCTGGACCATTTGAAGTACCTCAGGATGGCTGTGTATTACATCCCATTGCAGTGGCCTTCCTCAGAATGTATTTTATCAAGAAGCACTGATGCTGCACTCTTAGCTTGGAACCAGTCATCCTGGATGCGTGGTAGTGAAAGGTTTTCCAAGATATTCATGGCTTCTACTTTCACTGAATATATACCATGCAAACCAGCTGGGTATCACAGGCTTCCAATATTACTCTTTGGCTTCCGATCAGCCCTAATAGTTGCTTGCTTTTTGTACAGCAGCTGATGGCTCACCTAATCAACTCCCTGTAGACAAATACAGTTCTGTGAAGGGGATCGTCCTTCAAAAGTCTTGAGGAAAAATCTCAGACCATAATCCATTCTTTTTACTTGTCTTTAGAGTTTCTCTCACAGTGAAGATTTTTCTTTGCATAGTATCTGCAGCACTTGTTACACAAACAGAAAGTCACTGATTGATAAGACTTATTAATTGTACAAAGGGACCAATTACAATATATTATTAGAATGTACCTTTGTCCCTGTAGATGTTGAGACTACAATCACAGAAAGTCAAGTGTTATGACAACTATTCTTTTGGGCTTGGATAAGGAGCTTGAAAGTTATTGAAATAAAATATAAATGGGTAAACACACATATAAATAATGTAATTAAATGCATTAAAATAATACAGGAGTTCCTAAAATGTGACTCATACTTCTGTGTTACTAACAAAGAAAGAACTGCTGTTGTTAGAAGGAACAGTTGATGAAAAGAGTTGGTATACAAAAGGAACCCAAACAGATAATCTCAAACAAGAAAGCATGCAGCTGGAGTCTCACATCAGAAGATGAGTATAAAGTAAAATAATAGGGATGTGAAGTGGGATATAGAATACTTCGGCTTTTATTTCAAAAATCTTAGAAAGGATTTCAAATACTGAGGAGATATTGCTGAGATGAAAGAAGACTGTATTATATATCTTCGTATTGTATTGGTTAAGAAAGTTCTAGATTATTATATGTCATAATTAAAACAAAAAATAGTCCTACATATCACGTGGCACCTAGCAATTGATTAAAAGTTGCCTAACATAAACTGGTTTCTCTGCATGAAAATCTTCAGTGTGTGTAAACACAAAACCATATGGTTCCAGAAGGCATGCTCAGTCTCTGTCAATGCTATGCATGGTCACCTCCTGCCTGATATATGGCAACAGGCAATATACAAAATATTATTTACAGAACAGTGTTATTTTCACGCATTTTGGGCATTTATGTGTGTTTTCATACTTTATGTAATTGTAGGACATCGAACTTGTCAATGCTTGTATTTCAATGGTTCAACATGCATTTTTCTTCTTTTCTGGCTGCATTACCTCTATCTAGGTGACATTTTATGGGCACACACATCCAAAAAACAGAAATTTCTTTCCATGAGCTATGAAGGACAAAAAATAGTGTCTGCAAATGAAACAGAAAATGAAAACCATAAAGTGTTTTTCTTTTGTATTTTGTTCTTGCTACCTGTAAGCTTTAGTGACCATAAATCATTAATCTGAAAGAAAGGCCTTAAGGCTGCATGTCCTCAGTTTTATTCGGACTTATAATTTGATCATAATTGAATTTGGGGATTTCTGAAGAAATTGCATTGATAAATATAGCACAATCATATTAGAAAATTATAATAGATCTAGTATGAGATTATCTTGTTTATCTTGACATTCTTGTACCTTTTTTCTTTTCCCATGTAACAATTACCTTTTGTTATTGATGCTACTGTGAATAAGACAATAGAAGGTCCGTGCTGATGGTGTAAGTTGACAGTTCGCCTGAGGTTCCCTTCTTCAGAAAACACTATCATCTGTTCTTTTCAGAAAAAAAAAAGAAATGCTGACATTTTGTAAACAAAATCAACTGGCTAAGCTGACAGCACATACAGTGTTATGTATTAAAAAAAAAATAGCTTAAAAGCTATTATCTGATGAACATTTGTGAAAAAATAAATATTACAATATGTAGCATTATTTTACCATTTTAGTGAGGATATTTGCATATGGCAAAGACAGGGAGGTTTGTACACAATGTGAAGTTGACATGTTGGCATCCCTGAAAAGATGTAGACTAGTCACTTTTGAAAGGTCATTCTCCAAAGGAAATTATTTTTCTCTGTTATCTTGCATACAATTGTTTAGTTTTCAAACTTTCTGAAGGCACTTAGATTTCAGTATAATCACAATCGTGCATTCCATTAACTAGAAAAAAAAAAGATTAAGAATGACCTTTCATCAGGCAAAAGACATAGCACAACTGGCAGCTTCATATATTTATTTTCAATTAGTTATGAAAATTCAGCAGTGTTCCAATTTTCATCTACATACCTGCACAAAGACAGGCATTTATGCAGGTACTAAGTTTTAATATAAAATAAAAAATAAATCTATATGAAAAATTAAGTAGTACTTAAAGAAAAAATTAAAATTGATTGTGGCATCACTGAGAAGGTATCCTGTATTCAAACAAACAAAGCAAGGAAACAAACATCTGTTGATGGTCATTGATACACTATTTGCCCCCTTTTCATCCAGACTTTTGCTTCTTTATAACATTTTTAGGTACATGAAATATATAGTCAGGAAAAAAACAAGCCTGACCAACAGATGCCATTAGTTTTCCATCAAAACATGGGCTTGATTAAAGTCATAGTATCTTCCATAGAGTCTATCAGCTGCTCCTAAACTACAGATTTGGTGAGATGTGGGCTGAGTGTTACCATCTTGTGACCTTGGACTTGATAATCTGTGCTTGCACCCCAAGGTTTCTTTCCAATAGATAGGCAGCTGTGGGAGGGTAAGAAGAGAGTGTGGAAAGAAGGCAGAGGAAATGGTGTGCACCTAACTCTTGTCACATAGGTGGCAAGTCAGAGCTTTCAGTTTCAGGGTATACCTGCAGAGCAATAGCTGTGCCTAGTCGGCTCCAAAACTTCCCAGATAACCCCAGGTACTTAATTAACTGTGCTGGCATGCAGCTTGATGTTGGCAATACTCAAAACTTCATTGATTTTTATTCTATAAGCAGCTATCACTGCAGTAAAGACATGCTTTAAGAGTTTGCTAATGAAATCTTTCTGGGTCCCATCAGATTCATCTCATCCAGTATGCAGTCTTATCTACAATTCTCAGCTTTCTCCTCCTTATTAAAGAGTTCAGCCATAGGCAGAGTAGGGAGATTTCTTGATTAAAATAATTTTAGTTGGGTTACTTTGCAGCTCCCGGCTCTTCTGAAAGAGACAGTATACTCATTCAAAGAAGACAGTATTATTACTAAATAAATCTCAGTAAAGCAGTTCTCAATTTGAATCTTGGAATGCATAAGTCTCACATACTAGGACCTGCACAACAGGAATGATTCTATACCTACTGAACTCATTTGAGTCAATGCCCACTGAAGACCATCAGTGACAACTGTATGGACCTCTACTCATTGTTTTCAGCCTTAGGTACATGCAAAAAACGATGAGTATATTCTGTAACATGGAAGTCAATGTCAGTTGGGTAGTACTTCTCACTGCTTCCTGGGATAATCTTGCCACACAAGAAGATGTTCCTGATGAATGACAGGATCATTCATCTGAAATCATCATTCTTTATCAAATTCCAAGAAGCCAAATGTAATATATTTTGAGTATGTTGCATTATTGCTATCATAACACCTGTTGGTGCAGAATTATAATATTACAGCTGTATCAAAAAGCAGAAAGGATTCATCTCAGCCTGAGGGATTTGTTTTATAACAACTTCCTTTATTTTCTGACTAATACCCAGCAGAGAGGAGTTAAAATACTTTTTAAAGGATCTCTGTCAAAATAAACTTATAAAAAAGCAATACCAAATTAGCCCATTTCCTTGATGACCTAAGTTTACTTCTTCCTTTGATAACTCTGCATGTCTATACAGCACTGAGATGCAGTTCTGACACAGTGGTGGAGTTGGTATTACTAGACAAATGCAAAAATATGTGCTTTTCCTTTGTAAAAATATCCTACCTCCAAGGACCAGAATTCAAGGAGTTTATACAAGACAAAACTCTGAAAGTAATTTGGCCAATGAGGTACTATCTCCAATGTCAACATCTTCATTACATTATTATCCAGCACTTAAACAAATTAATTATGATTATATCAAAGAAAGCACAGATACATGACTACTATATCAAACTTATGAAAATTTGCTTTTTGCATGTAACTGAAGTGGGTAATTTCAAAATTCATATTCTAATAGCTTCTGCATATACAGTTTAGTCAGTAGAAAAGAATGGCGCAAACAGAATACAAACATCAAACAAAAATTCCCAGTATCATTATCTCAGCAGTAAGCAACCACATTTCATGTAAAAGGAATAGTCTGGCTTTTCCCACATAAGAGCTCTACTTCAAGCAGGCTCTTGTTTGAGATTTTTTTAAAATTAGTTAATTTATTTGGTGGAGAAAGGGGAGGAAGATGGCTTGATATTTGCAGGTTGGAAAGAGTGCTTGCAGTAGCAAGCCCTTTTAGAAAGTTTTGTGTTTGCTCCTGAAAGAAGTCAGAGTGGATTCATCTAGGGCCCTGGCAGTGTGCGTTCCCTGGCAACTTCTCCTTGACTACAAAATAAATAAAGAAAAGAAAGTGCAGTGAAAGGCTTTCTATTTTCAAATTCCAAATTCACAGTCAAATTAATTTTTTTCTGTGGTATTAGTCTGCTTTCCACCTTTGCATGTCATCGCTAGGTGCAGTCCTTAGGCAGGATAATTGAAATAGCGTATTCAGTCATTTTTTCAAGATCTATAGAAAAGTTGCTTTGTAAAAGTTACAGGTAATAATGAATGGGCTCTACAGTACCCTAGAGAGAAATTCCCTGCCTTGTGCCAGATCTTTTGTACTACCAGTTTGATAATTCCTCTAGTGGCACAGAGCTGGCAGGACTGCTATGGCTCACAGCCTTGGGACTGTGCATTTTGGGTCAGTATAACCACGACAGCATACAGCTCTGTTCTGTCAAGTCAGCACCATTAGATTCTGAACACTATCCACTAAGGATGAGCATGGCCTCGGGTAATTGTAGCTATAACCTGTATGAAAATGCAATAGATATGAAGGTGTTAGAGCCAGTTCCCTGCATACCCACCAGCCCTTCCCAGACAAAAAGTTGTCTTGTAACACAGTTTCCAGTCTTCTCTGCCATGTATAGGATATACAAAGAGAAGTAAACTTACTTTTCAGTAAGTCCTCCTCAATTCTTCCCCTGTCATCCAGCTTCCCTCATCATGGACGCACCTTAGTTGCTAATGTCACATATTTTATTGTTCACATCTTTTGATGTAAGGGTAAATATATGCATTAAATATATATATATAGTTAATTTCATGTTTATTTTTAAAAATGTAACATAATCTTACAGTAATACCTAATTCAGTGTGTATGTGTTAAGGTACACAGACTTCTGTCCAGAAATTCATCAATTCTCTCTTCTTTCTGTCTTCCTTTCTCAAGTTGAACTGAAGTTAGATAATTCTTTAGGAATCCAAGTCCCCAGTCAGAATTTTGAACATAACAGCATATTCCTACCATGACTCAACATTACTTTTGTAACCTTGAAATACATATTTTCAGTATTACTAATACCAGGATTCTCAGTTAATTCCATATTGTTCTGCATCAAAATAATTCTGGAAATATTATGATTTCTACATATGTAATATCATTTCTACTTGCATACTATTTCCAAACATTCTAAAAACTTTTCCTCCTTGAATCATGATTTCTTTTCTATTAAAACAGGACTGAAGTGCCAAATTTCCCTCAAAAAAGCTATTCTATTACTCTTGTTTTCAGAGATCTATTAATTATGTTCTACACATACACACAAACACACACACAAGGGATTTAATTACCCATCTCCTTACTTCTTGGTGCAAAATAGGTCATACATATGAATGAATAGAAATAGCATAATTACTTTTCATAAAAATTGTTCCACACAAATAAAAGGAGGATCAAACCCACAACTCTTATGAAAAATGTAGGAAAATATTATCAAACACACACACTCGTCTAAACTGATACGAGAGGACTCATCAAAATCAGTCACCAAACACATGACAGTAATCCTAGTCTAGACAAGGTATTATAATTTAAAGATCTTCAGAATCATCTGAGAGCTATTAGTCCTCTAGATCTCAAGATGGAATCTCAGATGCATTAGCTTTAGGTAAGAGTGAAACAGTGAAGCAGTTTAAAGAGGTCAGTTACAGAACAAAATGGATAATGCACAATAAGCTTAATGTGAAAAATTCAAAAATGCAGGAAAGAATTGAAGTATTTAAAAATATCATTAGAAAAATGGATTTTCAGAAAATTCCTGATGTGCATAAAAACTTGTACTATCATTCAAGATATTAATTAACCAGAAGCAATTTTTTTAAAGGATATTTAATTCCCTAAAATAGGTTAAAGCAAAAAGTGAGCTGTATCAAAGAAGTTAAGACTAAATATTTTTTTCCGTGTAAATAAGTTGCCAGTGCTTGACAGCTTTTCTATTGATTTTTACTTATAAAAACTTCAAAGACTGCTTAGCTCCCTTCTAGCACTCATAGGTAGAGAGGTCTTAGTATGTTTCCTAGATGATTTTTCCTTCTGCACTATTTTCTAAAAAGGCAAATATATCAAGAAAAGTAATTCCTATAGGCTGCTATCCATGGTTAAAAGAAAATCTGCATTCTTGCTAAAATAAATGGCTCCACCAGAGACCTGTTTCCGGCAAGACTCACAGAGATAAAAATTACTTTATTTAAAAAGAGAGTAAGTGCTGAACAACATTAGATGGACATGAAAGATGATGCAATCTACTGTCTACAAATACATCCCTAGGCACATAAGATTTAAATTTTACACATGATGAAAGAGTTATTGAAAGCTGTATTAACCATTAGGTATTCTTCAGCATCTGAGCTAAAATACTTCAGTACAAAACACTAACAGCTTTCATAAAATTTGATAATTGTAATACAAACTCAGAAAATAAGTATTATTGGGGGAAGGTGGGTACAATATGTAGAAAGAAGGAACTGAGGTAGAATGTGGTCATGGCTAGCATCTCATCTTTTTGCTGCACTCATTTAAAATGAGCACAGTAGACCATTTTTTTCTGTCAGAAGATTCTTGCTGCCACCTTGCTTTATAAAAGTACATTTATTTAGTCAGGCAGCTGACCTCAGAAAGAGAAAAGGCTTGTATAAATCTTAGAAAGCAGCAAATATTCCTTCTTTTATATTTCGTAAAACTTTTTTAACAAAGCATTAAGTGGATGAACTTACTGTAAATTATATTTTGGATAACACACTAATGTCATTGTGGTGCCCTTTACATTACATCAGTTTATCCTATTTTGAATATTAAATCATTAATAAATCATTAGGTCATTTACCCCAACAATTCTCATCTGTATATCAGTTGAAGAAAATATTATTTCTCTAACAATAGCAACAGGATAACACATGCCACTTCCCTTTCTTTTGACAGCTGAAGGGTTGCACTGCACTGACAGGATTAAGCATTACATAATAATCATAATATCAACATAAATATTACTAAGGTAAAGTACAGCTAAAGCAGTTTCAAGGTGTACTTTCTCATTTAATCATTGTATGAGGATTCAGATACTCAATACACAAAACTGGAAAAGTTTGTGGTACATTTAATAGAAAATATAAGTGTACCATTATCATCATTACATATTAATGCTGGGCATGCAAGCAGACTAAAACTGAGAGCAAGTAACAGCTGAAAATAAGGAATATAAAAAAAAAAAAGTGCAATTATTTTATACATCTGGGCACCTTGTTTAACATCTGACAGTACCTTGACTATTCAGTGCAAATTTTTTGATGCATGAACAGTCCCTAAATAAGCATTAGGTAAGAACAGAGGCTTAGACATTCCCCAACTTTTAGACTCTAAATAACCTGTTTCATCAAACACATTCCAATGGCTATCCCGTCTCAAAAGACTAGGCATTGGTATTTTAATTAATTTCTTATTTGAACAAAACTACTTCTGCCTCTGAGATTTTCAACAGGGTCAATATAGTGATAGTATCATTAGCATATTATCACACTTCCTTTCCAACACCTTTATACCTAAGAATCCGAACTCTCAAATTAGCTCAATAGCTACATGATGCATTGTTGAAAAATTTGATTGAGGTATTTTTGTGATAGAGACAAAAGCACTTTTTACTTGCAATTGCATGAAAATATAAACCCAACAGTTAAGAACCTGTTGAATTAGCATTTTTACACTTGGATAGAAGACATGTGATTGAAATTTTCTCTAATTAAAATTACAGGTATCCTAGCCTACTTAGTGCAGTACAAGCTTTGAAGCAAAGCATAAACCACAAATTTAAAAGCTATAATGGTCAAATGAACACACCAATGATGTAATATGAGCACAATGACAGCCTTGTAAAAAATATCAATTTGTGTAACTCTGTATTCTTTTTTTCATTATTTATATTAAAAATTCTGGATTAAATCTTTAAAAATCTATGTCCTGGTTTGAGTGAAAACAGAACTAATTCTGTTCAGTAATTTTACTTTTCAGCTTGGTTCTTCTAATTAACTGCACTTTCTGAAGTTAGCAGCCTGTTTTCACACAGTGTCTGCTTCTAGCAGTCATAACACCTCATGTTTAGAGTTACTACCAAGGATTGGTATGAAGACCAAGGCCACTGCTGGGTCTCACACTGGGGGGTGCAGAAAGTGAAAGGCTGCACCTTCAGGGGGTAGTGGACAGGACGGGTGACTCTAAACTGACCAACAAGGTATTCCATCCCATATACGCCATATTTTGGTTTAGAGCTGAGGGGTCCGCAGGGTCTCTGGGCTCTTCTCCACTCTTGGACTGCCTTGACAGCTTTTGCTTGGCTCGAGTCCTCTTTTGGTTCCTTCCGAGGAGTATCCGAGGAGGACTCTGTCCGTTCTGCCTTCGATCTGATCTGCATGTTCCTGAACCCGGCAGCAGAATCCAGCTCCTGAACACAGCTCCCGTCTGCTGCGGGGCCCAGTCTGGGACTGCCCCAGTGCCTGCTCCACAGCATCAGTAGTGACGGTGATGTAATTACCATCAGGGGGGTTGGGTTCGATACTGGTTTTGTATATATTTGTATCTATTCCATTTTTATAATTATTAATTTCATTTTCATTAAAGCTGTTCTAGTTTCCTTTTCTAAGCGCTAAGTCTCTCTCCCTATTCCCTTTATCTTTCCCCTCTGGGGAGGGAAGGGGGTTAACAGAGAGCAGCTGTTATAGGTCTAAGGGGCTGCCCTGACCCTAAACCGTGACAATCTACAACTTGTGGATCACAGCAGAAGAGGAATAGCACATATGGAAATGTTCTTTTTTTCTACATGTTTACAATTTCATTTTATACACTACTAGGGGGAATTCTTCAGGAGTTGCTGGACTTCTTGGATGTAAAGTTATCAAACCGCTATGACTGTGGAACTATAAGAAAATCCAGTAGAGTCCAATATTTTTGATATCCAGGAATTCTGAATGTATGATGATGTTACTAGGTCTTCAGAAAATGTATTTCTATAAAATACACAAATTTAAATGAAGAGGCATTTTAAGACAACAATGCTAAATATTTTAACTTAAAAGCTTTGTCAGTTTATTCAAAATGTAGCCATAAGCTCTTTGCTTTTAATACTTTTGCAATGCCACAAACCTACACAGTCAGTGTGTAGCGTGCAGGGACAGACTCTGACAGCACAGCCAATATGGTAGTAATCAGAAGTCACTTTATTAAGTACAACATGCTACATTTATACACAAGACAATATTGCTCACACACCCAGGTCACTTCTAATTGGCCCCACACTCAAACCCAGAGTCTGACCACGCACACTTCAAACACTTTTAATTGGCTGGCGATTCTCTCGGGTTTCTTCCTTCAGCACCCTGTTTTTCTCCTCTTATCGTTCTGTTTTGCCAGGTGCTTGTGCTTTTCTCATCCTTAGTCTTATCTCCTCAAGGTCGGGGCAGTGCTGGCTGTTTTTTGGCCTTGCAGGCCTTAGCATAACTACTTCTAGCTAACAACTGTTTCTGTCCTACTCTTATCAATCCCTACATCAGTGTTACATTGTTCTCAAATATATTTCGATATGTCAGTTTAGAAGAAAAATCTGACAGCCTAAAGATGACCAAATCATGTTCACATGACAACAGTATCCATATACAGGACCATCTAATTCCAGATTTCCCCAAAGGCATTGGAAAGGGTACTGCAGGGTTAAGTGACCCATGGACAAAATCATAAAAATAAGGAACATATAGTATGATTTTTATCTTCAAGCTTAGCAAGTCACTTGAAGAAAGAGTTCTTTCAGCCTTGTGTCTGATCATTTCCAAAGAAAGAAGTCAGAATAGCAGCAAACATGCTGTGTTACCTATTACTGCTCTGCTGGTGATAAAAAAAAAAACCTGTAAGCATGAAGTACTGTGCATGAGTTGTCTAGTTCCTTAGTTGCAGCTATAGATCCAAACTAATAAGGGTCCTTTCAATATCTTACATAGGTACATTTTCTCTTGTGTCACCTCTTTTCATTATTTGAGAGGTTTCTCATATTTTCATTTATTAATTTTAAGATACATGAGCGTATTTCACTGCATGAGTAAATGTCAGTGTGGAAAGGCAAACAATCTCAACACTGTCATACAAATACTTTAATGTATTCTGAACTCACTTAAGATAATTA
Organism: Todiramphus chloris collaris; assembly: GCA_025345505.1. Taxonomy (NCBI): domain Eukaryota; kingdom Metazoa; phylum Chordata; class Aves; order Coraciiformes; family Alcedinidae; genus Todiramphus; species Todiramphus chloris. The sequence goes on from JANVCC010000017.1 coordinate 22,550,247, forward strand.
GTAAGTCAGACAAATCACCACATTTCTTTGCTGTATTAACTTTGTAACAGAAGAGATAGCAGGAGGGAAAAGGGAAGAAAAATAATAAAAAAAAAATTAAAAATAAATTATGATCTAGACTTCAGACACCAATTTGGTTTCAGTATTCAAATATCCAAATCTTTTATCTGATATACTGGAGAAACCTGAGTGAGACACCAAACTCCTCTCTAATCTCTTTCATGGCACCCTACGTTAACTTAATGACCCATTAATAACTTACCTGTTCAGTCTCTAAAAGAAAAATAAATACATACTCAAATACAATATTCAAATACAATACTCAAATCCCACTGCTTGTTCTCGTGAAACATGCTACCTTCTTGAGCTTTTTAAAGTTTATGAACCTTTTGGTTTTGTTGTCAAAAAGAGTCAAGAAAGTAAATGAGGGTAGGATGGACACTCTAACAACAGAATAGAGGTTTGGTTCACAAAGTCTCTAGGGAGATGTAAAAGTAAAACCAGTTTCAACTGAATTCAGCCTCCAAGTCACTGATGTAAAGCATCATCTATCAAAGAAAGAATATGCTAATACTTTCCTTATCTGAAACCAAGGTTCGTAGAAAGAATGCAGGAAAAAAACAAAATGTCTGGGCAAAGCAAAACTGAATCAGACCTATATATATACATCCTCACTAAACTTCTACAAGGGACTGTTAAGATAACTGCAAGTATGATAATTTCTAAATGTTGCATGTAATCATACTGAACATTTCTAACAGAAGTGCTCAACTGTTCTAAACAGTAAATTTTCCTCTAACCTTCTTTCCCTCCCTCTCTCTCTCTTGTCTTTGTGGTTTGCTAATGCAGGAGTAACACAGAGGTGGAACAGACTTAGAACTGCACACTTTATTCTGAAGACTGGTACTAGCTTTTAACATAAGTAATAGTGTTTATTAAGTAGTTGATCTAAATATCTGGTTAATATAATGAGCGAGATAAAAGTTTAGTTGTGCATTGGGTTCTTTTAAGAATCTGGTATCTTTCTGAGGCTCATGCTTCATTGTGCTTCTATGATAAATTAGGTGAGGAGGGATGTGTCACACAGGTTGAAAAAATTAACTCTCTAAAGATTTCTAAAATTCTTTGTAAGTACTGCATTTCAACTCTGCACATATAAAGGTACCAAGTTAAAGTTGCTTTCATAAAATGTATCCCCATCACAAAGTACAGATATTACACTTTTCTATTCTTGTATTCTACCCAATGTATATAATGTGATATTAAGCTCAGGAACTCATAATTTTAAAAACATAGAAACTTCAATATGACTTACAAAATAAAGGTGTAAACTGTATTTGTTTGGATTTTTTTTAAGTTTTACCAGCATTTAACCTGAAAATCTATACTCAACCCTATTTGAGCATACAAGTTTTGGTGAGACTGAGTTTTTTTGAAACTAGGGTTTGGACTCAATAGCACAGCATTCAATGTTTAAAACTAAGCACACAGGTCTTTCTGGAATTCTTACATGAAATCAGAAATAAGCCCTTCTGAGAAGGAATACATCAGGTGTTTATCAGATTTGAATGAAGTTCTTTCATGATATAAATCCAAGAAGCAAAGTACCCTTAAGCTATTTGCCAAGACTTTCAGAAAATTGTTATAATGCTGCAAAATAGCACAGAGATATTCTTCTGTTAAATATTAACTGTATAAGCTTTGGGAGAGGTGGGAAGAGGGAAAGTATTAATATTAAATTGTATCCACCTATGAAACTCAAACACAAGTGCTGAATTGGGCTAGACTTTTCTATTTGAAGCATAATTCTTTTGACTTTGCTTGAATACAGACAGTATGTACAAGTCATTTAGTTGGTTCACTTTTCCTACTCACCACCTATGCCAAGGACAGGATCTGACCACAGCGTCTACACATTCCATGCTGGGTTATTCCCTATGGTAGACTGGAAATTCAGGCCATGTGAACATCTATGCTTATATATCCATCCATTTTGATGAGAAGTCACACCAGCATAAGGGTCCATCTGCCTAAATGTCTTTCTGGAGCTGGAAGTTATTGTTTGTTTATTCTTTTCAAAGTAGATGCTTATCAAACTCTACAGATTGAGACTATTTTGTTTTTCAGAGCAGCCCTTGTCACATTTGTCAAAGTAACTGACTATTTCTTCACTCATTCATTCATCTTTTTTTTCTGTTTTCCAAACTTTTCTTTCCATTGTAGCAGTTGCAGTGGATCAGAGCCATATGGCTCTGACTTTTAACTGCTGCAGCAAGCTGCTCTACCACCTGGCAAAGGACTGATACAGACTCTGAAGCCCTGCTCCTTATTACCAGAAATTCAGCATCTACTTTCACAGTGCCTAGACTTTTCACAAGTCAGTGAAAGGGAAGAATTAATCTAAACCCACTTAACAGACAATATACAGATTGCTGTACTGATATTTATTGAAAATCTGTGTCTTGGAAGACTACAATACTGTAATTAACTTCTTTTTAACACCTTAACAGTGAAAAAGTTGAGGAAATACCCAGTGATGACCAGAATATTCTTTGTAGATTTTTCAATTAATCCTGCATCTAAAAGCAGCTGAGTACACATATTTGATCTTCAAATACCACATAATTCAAGAGTTTAATGGCAACCTTTTTTTAAAAATATAAAGTAAAAAGCCCTCTTCAATTTTTGCTGTATTACTAGGACAGTATAATAGAATCAATGTCTATCCCTTCACCTTAGTTACCTTTTCACATAACATGCAACTGTTTTTCTATATGTTTTATCTCCAATTATTCATAAAGATATACACTTTTTCCCTTTAAATCTTGTAAGTGAAATATACATGTCACGGGCATTCATACTGTAACTTAGAAGCAGCATGAAGGCCCACGTGAAAAAAAAAAAATATATATACATATATACACACAAGCGAGGAGTACTTTAAAAAACTAGAAATAAAAATATGCAGTGAACTGAATATACTTACTCAAGGGTGCATTTTCCTGCATGTGCAGTAGCGGTAGCCTTTGCAAACAGGACAAAACACGTAAAGTTTGTCTGCATGTACGGTATTCACAAAGATTTGCATTCACCAACACCAACATTTTGTGGAATTGAATTTTCACCCTTAAAAAATCTGGCTGATCTGCAATTTTAGAATATACAGACTACTTGGGGTTTTTTCTTTTGTTTGCAATTCATTGGTCATAACCTAAAGCAAATGTTTAACAATCTTATTAACTGAAATGCAAGCCACAAGAAGAGGAATTACTTGTTCTTAAAAGATTCAACAAAACTGACATTTCTTGCAAATAAGAGAAGATTGGGTGAGGGCAGATCAAGGAGTGGGGTTGAAGGCTAGGATAGAAGGGTTCAGTAAGATACTACTTTACAGGACACCATGAACCACCGACTGCATATGCCTTATTCCAAGGCATTAAAAAAACCCAACCAAACAAACAAAAACCAAAAACGAAACAAACAAAAAACAAAAAAAAAATCCAAACCCAATCAACTAACCCATGGGTAAGAAAGAAGCACTAGAAGTACTACAGAACAGAAGGAGTGTAAGGATAAATAAGGAAGGCAGGAAGGAAAGAATGGTTTCAAGAAACGGAGAAGATTGGTTTGCCTGTCAGAAGGGGAACTTTTTACATTCTAGCATCCTGGTGAATGAACAGATTCTCATATGAACAGATTTATACAGCCTCACAAAAACCACACTACAGTGACTTCTAACATTTCTGAGGAACTGGAGGTGACTAAAAGAAGACCTCATAAAATTGAAGGGAGGATGCAAGGGAAGCTAAACTTCTAAGAAAATTAGGAGCCCTGATGACTCTGATTTAACAACCCATCTTTCATTACTGTCTTGTCATGTGTTACTAAAGGCCCTTTTAAATTCCTGCTCACTGGATTTCTGCCAAGTTATAACGTATTTTAAAGTGAACTTTGGCGTCAGTGAAGCTTAACAAACTTAAAATGTAAAACCCCCTCTAAGCTACAGAGAAGTTACATTATGTACAACTGCACAGTGAACTTCATCAGCTCAGCTCCTTGTAATGTGTTGTGAAAGGACACAAGAACAGCTCAGGGTCTTTTTTCTCTGGGATTCAAGCTAAAATCTGGTATCTTTGTGACACTATATAGAAATAATTCAGTAGCACTTCGGAAGTGGAGGCTTTTATCTACTAGTCTGACACCTCCTGGTCATAAATAGCCTTGACTTTCAGTCCTCGTTAATTTGATGGGGTTAGATCTTGTCCATTTCTACTCTGCCAGAGGACAACTTCTTTAGAACTCCATTTTAGCCTTCATCTATGTAAAATGCCTATTTTAATGATCTCCCAATGGAATGGAGTAGGCATTATAAAAATTTTGCAGAAAACCCTGCCATTAAATTATTAACAGAGTTCACATGGAACAGTGTTATCGGTTACCCTCTCCAGCAGTTGTCATTGATTTCACATAACCACCAAATCATAACATTGTATCATTCTTGACTGCAATGCAGAAGCATTGTTAGGGAAGATGATGCATAAGACAAATAATCTCCCTCTTTTGCTCCTCTTCCAACAGTCCCAACCCCCTCTTTCCCGAAGCCTCAGATTAATGCAGTGTGTAAACACAACCCACCATAAGATGAAGAGAGTCCAGAAACAAAGACTACTTGACTCAATTACACTCACTCATTAGCTATTTGGTTGTTAATTTTAAAACTACTTAGTTCATTTAATTATTTGTGATTTCTGTTGTGAACAAATTAGTCTAATGATTACCATGCAGTGGATACACTATGCACACCTCTATTTTTGATAGTTTTCTGCCACATCTTGGAAAGAACAGCAATACTAATGGACCAAAATCCTCAAATACACAAGTGCTATTCTGTTGGATTATCTTCTAGAATCTGGTAGCTACCCCACCTGGTGTATTCAGTAAACAAATTATACATAACAGGTGCTTTTTTCAAAGCCATGGAACAGGCCACAGAGACACCTGAAAATAATGAGAAAAAAATGCAGTATGCCCAAACAACAGAAGAGCCTATTTGTAAAAAGTAAATAATAATAAAGGACTTAGAGGAAGAAAACTAAGATTCTGCCATAACTGGACAAAAGTGAGCAATAAAAAAAAAAAAGTTTGTTGCAAAGTCTTAACACTGTTAAAATAAGGAGGAAAAAGATGCAGTAACACAAGTTAAGAATACAAGGCCAACTACTTACTGAACTTAAATTATGCCATGCACTTTTTTTTCTTTTTTTCACTGTCATGGACAGCCAGATAAATGCATGCTGCAAGAGAATAAAAGTTATAAAATGCATGTCTAAATTTGCTGATGCAGGCAAAATATTAGGTGTCCATGCACCTCTCTGGTAAAGTAAGAGTTGTTTTGGATTTTTAGAACATAGTACTACGAGTATTTTAAAGGAGCTATACATGATCTACTCTGTTCACCTACAGTTTTTAATTGCAGAATGTGAAAGCCAAATGATTTTTTAAAATCTCATTGTCTTTATAGCACTGACTTATGATAGCAAACTGACAGATGAAAAATACACATGTCCCAATCAGTGAAATAAGGATATGACACATATAAAAAAATATTTAGTAACTTAACAAAGCATGTGTATATGATTCCTTGATCAAGGGGGAGGAGAGGAAGTAAAAATAAACATTTAATTTTTAATGTGATGTTCCTATAATGCTACGAGTTTTGAGCCACAAAAGGAATGAAACCACAGCACTTCAGAGACTTCTTCAAAGGAAGCCTTATTTTTGTGTCCAATAAGAGCAGATGCAATGCAATTTAAAAATATAAGCTTGTGCTCTTGTGTTATTATTGTAATCAGGCTCCCTAAGAGATTGTGAGACATTTTGGTCATCCAAAATAAAGTAAATAATTTAATTTCTTGTTAATCATCACTTTTCCTTCTGTTCTCTGTACCTTATATGATTTGTGCTTTCTCAGTGCTTCACTTAGCCCACCAACTAAAGAGGAAGCTATCTCTGTGCGAGATCTTTTGTGTTTGTTCATGAATCCCAGCTTCACACTTTGGTAAAAGGAATATCTTGACTTTCAATTTCTAGAGGTATCCCACTGTTCTTTCCTCATATCATTGCTGAGCTGGGAAGGCAATTAAAGACACAGATATTTTGTTCTCCCTTCTCAGAAAGTGGGAATTTACCTCAGTGCAACCAGTGTCTTACTTTTCCTCCTGAATGATTCAGCATTTTCCCTAGCTTTCCTTCATACTACATTATATCTCAAGTATGGTTTGTTTTTATAGCCTGTGTTCTCATAGCAGCGGAGTTACTATCCGGAGCTCTGGGAAGGTTAATCACTGGAGGATAGGCCTGTCTGCTCAGATAACTTCTATAGCCTTCGTTGAGGTTCAAGATGATCCTATCACTATTTTATAGTATGGTCATAGAATCACTGAATCAAAGAATTGTTTCTGTTGGCAAGACCTTTAAGATCACAGATTCCAACTATTAACCTAACACTGCCAAACCCACCACTAAACCATGTCCCTAAGCACCGAATCTACATGTTCTTTAAATACCTCCAGGGATGGTGACACCACCATCTCCCTGGGCAGCCTGTTCCACTGATTAACAACTCTTTCAGAAAAGAAGTTTTTCCTAAATTTAAACCTAACCTCTCCTGGCATCATTTGACGCCATTTCATCTTATCACTTGTTACCTGGGAGAAGAGACCAACCCCCACCTAACTACAGCCTCTCTTCAGGTAGTTGTAGAGACCGAGAAGGTCTCCCCTCAGCCTCCTTTTCTCCAGGCTAAACGACCTCAGTTCCCTCAGCAGCTCCTTATAAGACTTGTGCTCTAGACCATTTACCAGCTTCACTGCCCTTCTCTGGATATGCTCCGGCACCATAATGTCCTTCTTGTAGTAAGGGGCCCAAAACTGAACTGAAGTCCTTCTATGTCTACAAACGCCAGGTCCAGTGAGGTGCCTTCCTTAGTTGGCTCACTCACCACCTGTGTAAGTTACTTTCCACCAACTCCAGGAACCTCTTGGACTGTTTCCTCTCTGCTGTACTGTATTTCCAGCAGATACGTGGTAAGTTGAAGTTTCCCATGAGAATGAGGGCTGGTGATCATTAGATTTTCTCAGATGCTTGTAGAATATTTTATCTACCTGTTCGTTCTGGTTGGGCAATATATAACAGATTCCTACCATGATATCAGCCTTGTTGGCCTTCCCCTGATTCTTACCCATAAACAGTCAACCCTATCATCACCATCATTAATTTCTAGACAGCAGTTAATCTCCAGACAGTCACATTCTCAATCCTTTCTTCCCTTAAATTTGCTTGGCATTCTCAACTCTGCTCTTTCTAGGATCCTTCCTAAATTACCTCTCAGAAATCCTGAGGCAGATTTTTACTAAAGAAATCATTAGGCAACTACATGAACAATCCGCTTTCTCTTCCAGCAGTATCGCTTTCTGTCTACTGATTACTCAAGAATTGCAGGTTCCTAAATGTCTTGATTTTTGAGAAACCGACAAGTGTTTTGTCACACACAACATGAGACAGGTGTCCAGAGTAATAACTAACTTATCTGGTATAGGCCTGCTTTTGAAAAAAAAGTAGAAGAAAGACCTGAGCACCATACTGAACTTTAATTTCATTTTTATTTTAAGGATGGGTAAGGGAAGACTAGTCTGCTTTATACTGCAGAATATAGTTTTGTGAATACCATAGAGTTCTGCACTAAAATGTCTACAAGAAATGCAAGAAACCCTATCAACACTTTATCAAAGCAAAGTTTTTAATCAAAGATTTTGTTTAAAACTCTCTATAGAAAATTTGTAATTTTAACGTATGTTTTCTATCAAAAAATTATTCTGCACTACCTTCTGAACTTAGGACGGGCCAGTGTTTTGGAGTGAAATCAAAGAAATACTTCTGAGCGTGCTTGGTCTGGCAGAATGTTTTCGTAAAGTTATAGACACCAATTGCTCAAATCATGTCTCTACAAATATTATTAATGGACTTATAAAACAGAAGAGAGGATCAGAATGATTAGAACAGTGTCAGGACACAGTTTATACTAAAGATATTAACAAGATGATTGTATTTCCTTCTGGTATTGGAAAATCTGTCTTCATTGTCTCAAATTCCTTATGTTTTTATACGTGCATATTTGGTATCTCAGCAGAAATGCATTTTCTCTCACCATCAGTTTGTGGCATAACTGTTTGAATAATGTTAAGCATGCTTAAGGAAGGGGGAATTTGCCAACTTTATAACAGTGTAAGCCCGTTTGTCAAAAAAGTGGTCATGAATTTACCAATTTTGCTAAAAAATAAGTCATCTAAGAAATCTGATATGAAGATGTCAATGGTTCTTCTTCCCTTTTTTATGAATGCTCTATGAAAAGACGAAGCTGCCACCTGTTCTAGGCTAGCTCCTACCCAAACAGTCTGCCAGTTAGAACTAGGAAGGGGATGGAATTACAGCAAAAAGGAGGGTGAGATGGCAAGGAAGATCCTGCTTTGGAGTTATATAATTATTTTGTCACAAGCACAAGACCTATTAAAAAGTGAAATACACAGTACAACAGCTCTAAGGAGTGATGTAATAGAGCTGAGGGACAGCATATGAGAATTTCTACAGCAACCTGTTATAGCATTATTTGTGGATGTTGTTAACACTGTCTTTATCAGATTGCTTATCCTTCATCAAAGTAGCTCCTCAATAAATTCATATATGTTAACAACTTGAATATTATACCTATCTATCCTAGGTACTTACAGATGCCCCTATGATACCTAACTGCTAAGTTCTGCATAATGCAGAATCAGAAATCTTGTTTAAACAAATATGGGTCTGTTTTTGAAGCACTTTGCTACATTTAGCACTTATGCATGCTTTCCATGTTCTCTTCATTGCAAAAGTATTTACATAATAAATCACAGAATCCTGTGATCAACTCATGGACCACATCAAGGATACATATTAAATGCAATCAACTAAAATCTTACACTGCCCTGTCTGTCAAAGCTTTTCTTTTCAGAATGTAAACAATCACCCATGTTGGAACAGCTGCTTTTCTTTCCTCATTTTTTTAAATCAATGATGCTTTTTTCAAACTATATTTATTTTCCCACAGAAAAGTGCTGCTTATGACCCTAAGTATGAGCAGTACGACGGATAGATGGGACAGGATTTAGTCTAAATCTAGGGATGTTTTTGTGGTACAGCACTTAAAAACTGTCCTTGCTTAAAGTCAGTAAATTACACTGAACTGCTCCATGCTGAAGGTAATGAAAATGTCTTCTTCAGTCAAGAAGGATATGTTAGAAAGTTGATCTGTTTGGGAAACCTTACAGACTATGCTAAGCTTCCCAAATAGATACATAAGACAGTGATCACACATACACAAATCCTAATCTAAATTTGCTCCTTAAAAATGATCATGTTAAAGACCACTTTCTGTAAACCATTTAGTTAGGTGCCCAACTACTCCAGTCAATACTACCTGATAGAATAGTCCTTTTAAGATACATGGTGAAGTAATTGTTTGTCCCAAACAAATTAATGAGAATTAGAGGTCTTAGAAATCGGTAGGAATTAGTGTTCTTAACATTACTATTTTGTTTCCTTCAAGTGTTTTACACTCAGAAGAACAGGGGATTTATCTGTCAGCCTATAGCATCAGGGATCCTCACTCTGGTGAGTGACTAATGGAAGATTGATTGTAGTTAGATATACAGACTCATTCAGAGGGATGTTTGAAGAGCATTATGATGAAAAAAAGCCAACAAGAACAAAGAGTAAAGGCAGAGAAAGAAGCAAGTTAAAATAACCCAAGGAATATAATTATATGGACACAACAATTGGAGGATCACAAATACAGAAATCACTTTTATGTAATGACACCCTTTTAAACACTGGTCAAATAAATACCTAATTTACAGCTAACCACAGAGCTTGTTGACACCAGTTGAGTCTGTACAAGTACAGTTGTTTCTTCTTTGACAGAGATGTAAAGTACTAATGCTGAAAGCTCCTACACGCACATGAAGGCCTATTAAACATAAGAAAGAAATTCTGCAGAAAATGCAAGGTCTATCAAAAAGAATGAGTAGAAATAAGGGTACAAATAGAACGAAACCAGCATCTTAAATCAGTTAAGTACAATAAACATCAGGAGATAATGACGAGAAAAAACGGAGAAGGGAACTTTTAAAAGTCACTCAAGATGTGCATGCCTTACATGTTCTCCTGTGTCTTTACCATTGTTTAAAGATAGAAAAGTACCAAGGGCATCATACAGTTACTTTCTCTACTTAGCACAGTTAATTATTTAGGTCTGATAATCTTTATCTTATTGATGAGCACTTTATTCTGGGAGCAACACCTTGAAATCATAGGACCTCTCAGGCACAAGGTTTCTCTCAGTAAGAGTACAGATGTCAAAAAAGGACACTTAGTTAATCAACATTTGAATTATTAAAGATTTATTCTGTATTGAAGTGTACCATTTCTAAAATCAGGAGAATAGACAATGAAAGAAGAGAAACTTGAGTGTCTCAAAACAAAACAGCATTTGTCATAACCAGTTTTTCAAAATGGATAATAAATGCGAGCTTTGGCAAGACAGGCTGTCATTAAGTTTGCATAAAACTAAGGATTTATGAACTGAAAACCCCTGTGTAAGCATGTTGTAGCTATGCAGATAAAACATAGATCACCACTAAACAAATCTTACAATGAATTATTATTTATTTATTTGCGATGTGTGGTTTTCCTTGCAAATACAGGAATTTGTGTTTTTTTTTAATTAAGGTGTCTGAAATAATCTGCATATTATGGCTGCCTGTGTTATCCAGGGACTTGGACCTGAGAGTGTAAAAGATTCTTTCTTGTGATTAATTCTTTGGTAAAATATCGCAGAACCGATGCCTATTGTGTCTATTTTGATTGTCTAATACTATCACATTGATATAACTGTACCCATCTGGAGAGCTGCAGGAGATCAAGTTTCACTGACTGTTATTTATGTACACATTCTGAGAAACTAATTATAGTCAAACTTCATATTAAAACTACCTCACATTTCCCACTCAGAGGTAGAAGGGTTCAGAACTTTAAACCTGATAAAATCTCTATGATTGGTCATGTGTTCAGACATTTCCAAAATAACAACATTCCTCATCCTTCTCCTCCCTGATTCTTTACAAAGCCTCTCAAATTCGAGAAATCCTCAAATACCATGCACTAGAACAAAGATTTGACAACATGAGTCAGAGTCATGTGTCCCTCAGTGACTTGCATAGTTTTTAAGTCTATCAAACCTGTGGCAAATTAAACCTGGACTACTAATATGACCATTCAGCTTTCAGGAGCCCTGCCATCATGTCTGAGCAACATTCCACTGCCCTCTGTATACATCCCCTGAGCACTTCAGCATCAGACTGTGTTTTCATGTCCCTGAAAGGAGAATGAACACATTGTTCCCAATCAGGTATCAAAACCTTTTGCACAATACATAGAGAGGGTTAGATGATTCAGAACGGTATGAGCAATAACATGAATGCTAACAGAGTATGTCCCCAAAAGGCAAAATAAAAATGAAGTTTTATGCTACCATCTCCTCTCCTCGCCAACTCTATCTGAGATTAAAGCATCTAATTCCAGGCTGCAAGTTGAAACCAGACTCCATTTTACGTCTACTAGTTAATTGCTGCTTATTAGTTAATAGACCTAATTTTAGGTCTATTAGTTAATAAGAAATTTCTATTAAAATCATGGATTTACTCTTTATTACAGCATTACATGTAAGGAAGACATGGAAGCATTCCCCGTCCGTTTTATACTGACTATATTTGAAATACATCCAAGATATGGAAGACAGTGTATGTTAACAAGTTTTAGTCCAGATCCTCACTCTTCACCACCACAAATGGTCATTATAACATTTTATTCCATGTCTTCCTGGTTTTCTGCTGACCAAACCCAATTAACAAGTGAGAATAGGAAGTATCCTCTTCCTCTCTCTTATACACACAGAGAAATATGTATTAACTGGTAATTAGACCACTGCCTGGAAGGGAAAATGTGAGTTTGAACACATTCTTGGACACCACCTCTTCTATCAAGACTAATCTTTTACACACATGATGTTTATTCTGAGTATATCCATCCTCAAATTCATCTGTGGCTTTACCTGCTTTGAAGTCAGTCCTGAAATACACAGACTGCTGTATTACCTTGTTCAAACTGGACTAGGCCAGTAGGAGTCATAGCAATTTACACCTGATTTCACAATCCTACAGTATCAAAAATGTCCTACGTAATTAAAAATATTCTTTTATCTAAGTAAAAAGTCTATTTAGATACATATTTTATCTTTTATTCTGAAGTCCAACATAAAACATGACTTATGAAGCCTCAAGAATGAGGACTGAATTAATCTCAAGTATAAATTAATTCATAAATGTATTTGCCCTGATGTGTTCCGTCTTAATGGTTAAAACTTTATAAAGAACTGCTATACTGTCTTCCATGTTCACAACGAAAAGCATTGTTTTGGGAGCAGGGGGTAGATTGCTTCTAAATGGGAAAACTAGTGAAGCCTTTTAAAATTACTGATTCATAAATTGTAGTGATTGAAAGCTAATTTCAATTATAGTACTAAGGTGTATTGTTGCACAGGGTGATAATGGTATTTCCTGTCTTAAGTAGACTTTCATTCAAACAATAGGCTTGAACAAAGGACAAATAAAAAAGAGCAAGTCTTTTACTCTATGCTCATTGCAAACCTTGTAGACTTTTTTGTTTTTGTTTTTATAAGTAGGTCCAAGAATGCCTGTACATAGAGAAGGATTTTTTTTTTTCAAGGTATCAATCTCTTTTTTTTTACTAGCAATTCTAAGTATCTTTAAGAAAGACATGTAACACTTGAGCAAGAAATAACAGAACTGTTTTCACCAATAGTGGCGTTGCCATACTAATCTGTAACTAGTTCATAGTCACATAAAAGCTATGGATCAGTTTATTATTTGAAAAAACTTTAGAAGAAATTATTGATACCTTGAGCATTGTTTTGAGGTGTTTTGTTCTTTTTGTGTGTTTATTCTTTGGTTTTTTTGGTGAGTGTTTTGGGTTGCTTTTTTTTTTTGGAGGGGGGCAGGGGAGTGTAGGGGAAGTAAGAGTAAAATCAAGCCCACATACTAAACTAAATGTAGTTTTGAACTCCAAGTTTGAAAGTGCAGAATTCTGAAGAGTAGTTCAGGAGCATTTTCTCAGAAAATAAATTCTACAGTAAACAAACAAATGTCAAAAAGGTACATTTTTGTAAATAATGTTGGAAGTCACAGATGTGCTAGCAAGTTATTAGAACAGGAAATGCAGAAAATACTGCTGCATTCCAGATACAGTACCCAATCCACAAATCCCCAGAGTAAACGTCCAAATAACCTACAATGAAGAGCAAGCATTCACCTATTCTTGGCTGCCTTCCTGGAGGCTTTCTTTTGCAGTCACTGTCATAGAAAGAACATGTTTCTTGACATGTCTTTGATTAAAACAATTACTTAATAGTCAGGAATACTTGAAACTTAGACTATTCATCTTAAGCACTGCCAGCAGAACTTCCTCCTGTCTTTCAAAGTACCCCTGTCTTTTCACCTTCTGACTGAGGTTTTCCTCCTCGCAAACAGATATTTGGTACCACTTTTTAAACCAGTCACAGGAAATGATAACATGCTTAGACCCACAGTATCTATCTGCAACAACACTGTCATCATCAATGCCCTAAAACATTAACAGGCATTTAATGGGGATCACACTGTAAATTAGTAAGTCAAATTTTCAAGACATTAATTTGGCTTCAGATGAGCAACCAGTACACAAAACACACTCTCAGGTCCTCTACAAATGTGATTTAAGTGAGAGAATGGAAAAAAGAATATTTTAAAACAGATTTATTCTGGTGAAACCTGAAGTAGATCAAAGCAATCTGTCAAACAAGGCTTCTTTTTACCACATGAGGATTCATCCCCACAAATAAGGGATGTTACAACAAGAATAATAAATTTGCACAGGACAGAAGGGTAAATCAGTCTGGTGCAAGAAGTGAGACAGGTGTTTGAATACCTAAAAAGGAGGCCTATCATCCAGAACTAGAAGCTTTCCTTAAATACCAGCATTCATGGTCCTGGAAACACTTCAGAAGAACATAAATGTATCTAAAGAACTAGATGTCATTTTAAACAGAACTATTTATTTGGAAAAAACCATGCTGTTTATAGAAGACAAAAGTGCTAGAAATGCCCTAATGCTAGTGTCCTAATGTGGTTTTTGTTCTGGTTTTGTTTGTTTGAATACCATTGCTCTATTTATATTCTCTGAATTAAACATATTCTAAATGATTAACACTGCTGGGCTGAAATTTGCATGATCATTAGAAATGCATATATGTTATCTCACCTCCACAAAAATCGCAGATAAAAATTCCTATTTTAAAAATTATTTAAATAACAAAACATAAAAATCTTACAGAGATGGTCTAATAATATTAGAATCAAGTGTGGTGATGCAGCCTTCATTTGCCCTGCTTCATAAACATGTAACACTATAGGTAAGTTGAGTCACATTCAGGAGGTACAGTCAACACAGACAAGGACAGAGATTTAACATTTCTGTACTGAAAGGCATTGGAATTATTTGGAGTAGTCCTGCCATACCAGAATCTTTCTGCTTTTCCTGGCTTTGTCATGGATAACTTCATCGAGTTTTCACTTCAATTATTGGTAAAATAGGGCAGCAGGAAGCTGTATCTGCCTAATTCCTGAATTGTTTGAGACTAGGACAGTCAGTTTTCTTAACCAAGAGGAGATCTGGGTAATGGCTGGAGGAACAGCATGCTCTTTCTGAATATTCAGCTGTGCAAAGACTATATAGGAAGTCTAGCGGAGATTGGCAGAATTTTCTCTGAATCTGGCATGTACCAAAGCCTTTGGTACTGGAGCAGCTTCAGTGATGATACAACATTCAAAAAGATTTTATCAGGCCCCTGACTATGCTCTACCAAGCACGTGTGAATGATGATTTTCCAGGGTTTATGCCCCAGCCAAATCAAGAGAAATTTTCTTAGAGACAGCAGCAGTCTCTTGGACCCAATGACTATTATCCTGCCAAATTTTCAGTTCTTACTGCAAAGCCAAAGAACCATGCTTGAAAGAAATGATTTTACAAAAATCTAATGCTGGAAAAATGGTCTGGATGGCTTAAGCTCCTTTTTTTTTTTTTTTTTTTTAATTACATAGCTGATGTGTTCTGTTCTGCAAATCAGGAAACATACAAATGGCTTTAAGACAAAACCACGTATATAAAAGGTATCACAGAAATACAGTCAGCTGCCTGGTACCTTGCACAAGTATAAGCTATAATGACACAAGGTGGGCACTTATTTATACATCAATTAATTAATTGCTTGAAAATGGAAAGTATTAAAGTGCCAAACTATTTGCAATCTTGTTTTCAAGTTTGCAGAAAAAGAAAAGGGGGATGGAAAACAGAAACCTCAGTAATTTTGGAATATGTCTTTTTCCCTTTTAAGTAGTAGCTTTCCACTTTCATTTTGTAATTTTTTAAAAATTGGTTTAAATTTGACGTTAAACTTTAAAAATAAGTTGAAGAATATTAAATAATACCATAATCATAGAATGGATTGGGTTGGAAGGCACCTTAGAGATCATCTAGTTCCAACTCCCTTTCCATGGCAGGGACACCTCCCACTAGATCTGCTTGCCCAAAACCCCATCCAGCCTGGATTTGAACACATCCGGTGATGGAGCATCCATAACTTCCCTAGGCAACCTGTTCCAGTGTCAGAGTGAAGAATTTCCTTCTGATTTTCAATCTAAATCTACCCTCTTCTAGTTTCAAACCATTACTCCTCATCCTATCACTACAGGCCTTTGTATAAAGTCACAGAATCACAGCATTGCTGGAGTTGGAAACAACCTCTAGAGACCATGTAGGCCAAGCCCGCCCACCAAAGCAGGTTTGCCTAGAGCACACTGCACAGGCTTGCATCCAGGTGGGTTTTGAGTATATCCAGAGAAGGAGACTCCACAACCTCCCTGGGCAACCGGTTCTATAGTGCTTCATCACCCTCACAATAAAGAACTTTTCCCTTGTATTTGGATGGAATCTCCTGTGTTTCACTTGTGCCCGTTGTCCCTTGACTTGTCACTGGGAACCGCTGTCTCTCTTGCACTGGTGAGCCCAGAACTGGACATGATCAGTATTCCAGATGCAGCCTCATCAGGGCAGAATACAGGGGGAGGATGACCTCCCTTGACCTACTGGCCACATTCTTCTTAATGCACCCCAGGATACCATTGGCCTTCTTGACAACAAGGGCACATTGATGGTTCATGGTTAACTTACTGTCCACCAGGACTCCATGATCCTTTTCCTCAGGGCTGCTTTTCAGCCCCCCTTTCAGTACGTTCCTAACGTACATTGATGCATGTTGTTCCTCCCCAGGTGCAGGACCCTACATTTGCCCTTGTTGAGCCTCATTAAGTTCTGTTCTGCCCAACTCTCCAGCCTGTCCAGGTCATGCTGGGTGGCAGCACAGCCCTCTGGTGTGTCAGCCAGTCCTCCCAGTTCTGTATCATGAGCAAACCTGCTGAGGATGGATACACTCTGTCCCCTCACCCAGGTCATTGTGGGATATGTTAAATAAGGCCAGACCCAGTACTGACCCCTGTGGAACACTGCTGGTTACAGGACTCCAGCTTGACCCTGCATCATTGATCACAACCCTCTGAGCCCTATCACTCAACCAGCTCCCAATCCACCTCACTGTCCCCTCACGTAATCCACACTTCACACATTTTGTAAGGAAGATGTTATGGGAGACAGCATCAAAAGCCTTGCTGAGGTCCAAGTAGATGACATTGACTGTTCTCCCCTCATCTATGCAGCTGGTTATGCCATCATAGAAAGCTGTCAGATTGGTCAAGCCTGATTTCCCCTTGGTGAATCCATGTCTACCTCTCCCAATAGCTTTCTTTAATTCCACGGGCTCTGAGATGACAAATCCAGAGTTACCTGTTTGATGACAGTTCCAGGGACATAGGTGAGAATACCCCGTCTGTAGTTTCCTAGGTCATCTTTCTTGCCCGTTTCCCTGACTGCAGCGGCCTGGCCTTCCTCCCGTTCCCCCCAGAGCCCTCCCAGTGCCCTCCCTGCCGCTCCCGAGCCGCTGCCACGGAGCTCCAGCGCCTGCCATTGCAAACGCCGCCCCAACCGCCGCGCCGCGCTCCCGCCCGCTCGCGCTCCCCGGGCAGCGCTGGAGGGGGTGGGAGTTGAGGGGCAGCCGGGGGTGCTGGGCCGCCCGCCCTCGAGCCGCCCGCCCTCGAGCCGCCCGCCCTCGGCACAGCCCAGCCGCTCTCCCGCTGTTAGGAAAAGAGCCAGAAGGCGCCCGTTGCCGACCCCTTTGTCGCAGTTGCCCCTCCCCGGTGCGGACCTGCCCCCCGGGAGCCGGTCCCTCGGTGAGTGGTCGCCTTCGCGTGCGAGCTGCTGTGCCCCAAATGCCCGCTCTGCTCGCCCGGGGGACGCCCCCTCGCCGCTCGTTCGCTCAGCGCTCCCCCAGGGCTGCTTTGATGAGGGGGGTGTTGGGGGCTGTCGGCGAGCGGCGGCTGGCGCGGTTCCGCCTCGTTCAGATCTGCCGCCGCTGCTGCCGCTCCGCCCGGGCCGCCTCCGCAGCCGCCCCGCGGGCTGCCGGCCCCCGGCACAGCCGAGCCGCTCGCCCGGCCCGGACCGGCTTCCAGAAGCCCTCAGCAGAGCTCCTCGCCGGCCCTTTTCGCCGCGACTCCCTTCCCCAGCGCGGACTGACCTGCACTGGAGCTGGTCTCCTCGGCAAGTGACCTGCCAAGTCCCTCCCCAGCTTTCTTGTAGGCCCCCTTCACATAGTGGAAGGTCACAATAAGGTCTACACGAAGCATTCTCTTTTCCAGCCTGAACAAGCCCAACTCTCTCAGCCTTTGTTCATAGGAGAGGTGCTCCAGCTCTCTGATCGTTGTGGCCCTCCTGTGGACCCACTTCAACAGATGTCCTTCTTTCGTAAGGGGTTCCAGAGCTGGACACATACTCCAGATGGGGTCTCACAAGAGTGGAATAGAGGTCGTTTAACAAAATACTTCATTCTTAGTTAATTTAAAAATCAGTTCAAATAATCCCCAAAATTTTAAAGAAAAAGAAAACACTTCAATACAGACTTTACTAGTTTGTTTTTTTTTTTTTTTTAATTATTTGGATTAGCAACCAAGATCACAATCTACTTTTCTAACATTTGTGCTAATGCTTAGAGTCAAGAGCCTTCATACATAATTTCATCAGATGCAGCAAAATACCCTGTCTCAAAACTACTGAAACTACTGAAAAGTTGAGATCCTTTCTCTGTTTCTAGACAACACCTTCTCATTGTACACCATATGCTGGCTTTGGAGTTTGTCAGATTGCTTCAATAGTCCATTCAACTCTCTAAAATGGCATAAACTAAACATTAGGGTGGGGGAAGAGAAAGTGGTTTTCTACTCAGTAATTCAAATCAGCTGAGGGAAAGGGACAAGCATGCTGGAGCTATCATAGAGAAGAAGAAAGGAGAATGTCACCCTCTCTTTTGGGTAATCCTGAGCAATTACTCTGGTATGAATATATGTGAGATTCTCATAATAAAAATAGTAAGGCAAAGTGCTACTCTGGAAAAAACACAGTGAACTAACCCAGCTCCTAGTTGCTTGATACAGATAGCTGCTATGACAAGCAGATGAATAATTTATATAAAATACACCATCACAACAGACGAGCATGCAAGTGTACTTTCTTACCAGTTTTTCTGAGATAATTCAATTATATACATTCACTTGGAGATGGGTGAATGTATAAGATAAATTATGACAGTCCAGCTAAAATAGACATGTTTTGCTAAAAAAAAAAAAGTTTCCTTAAAGTATTTAAGAAAACATGAAGCAAGGACTTACTTCCATACATTGACAGAAAATAATTTTCATATCTAGCTATAACATGCAAGTTACACATTATTCTAAATAATAGCTCAGAAAAAAATATTTACATTCCTGTTACTGACTTTTCACAAAGTGATGTGTGGCAGGCCCTTTTACTTAAGTA
Organism: Todiramphus chloris collaris; assembly: GCA_025345505.1. NCBI lineage: Eukaryota > Metazoa > Chordata > Aves > Coraciiformes > Alcedinidae > Todiramphus > Todiramphus chloris. The sequence continues at coordinate 22,569,432 of JANVCC010000017.1, forward strand.
GACTTAATTTCAGAAGCTTTATTGTAGTGATGAATCTGAATAATTTGAATTTGACATGAATATCAGACCTGAAAATTAATCCAAACAATCATATGTTTATCAGCCTGAACCAATAGCAGGCATCATGTTATGAATTTACAAGTCTCTGCAGTCTCAAATGAAAGATCTTTGTGCTGAAATTGAGATTACATACTGTAAGAACCACTGTGGATGATGGATGATTAAGCAATTACCTGATGTTGGCCTTGGACTGTAAAGCTGCAAGAAACACTGATGTGAACAAAGCTAATGCAATTTCTGCTACTTTAAGATCATTCGACTGTCTGTTGATGTGAACAAAGATTTGATGGACACGGCAATCTCTGGCTACTTGCTCCCAAGAGGCACATAAACTTTACTTGTAGTTCTTTATTGTCCTAAATTTTTAATCTGAGAATACTGGAACAGTCCACGAATCCCTTGGAGAATAATGATTGAAAGTGAAAAAAGTACAGCAAGTATATTAATTGTTCAAATGAGCTGGAGTAGGTTTTGCTGTAACTGTTTTCTTACGTTAAGAGTTTCCAGTGAGTAGAAAAGTGACAAATGTTTACAGCAGCTGGACAGCACTTCTTGCTATACTTTAAAATGAAAGAATTTCATAAAGTTGTTCCCCCTTGAAGTATAGCAGCATGCTCTGTATGCCTACTTAGTGCTCATAATCCTGGCAGCTAAAAGATCAAGGGCTGGGGGATTAGCCCATTGCCCGAGCCTCAAGGGAATTTGTTCCTTTCAGCAGCATTAGGGAACCTAAGAATGTCCAAATCCTAACTCCATTTAGGACCACAGCATCGTTATCTTCTTTCTCAGAAAGAATAGTTCTCCTAGGCTCCTGCAGGTGACCTGCTAACAATAGTCCCACAGACAGTACTCATCAGGCTGCAGAACATAATCCAGGTTGCAAAACACATAAACACAAAGAAACAGCTCAGGCCATCCCTTCTGAAAGATAGCTGTGAGGAGTCCGTTTTCACAGTTCTAGCACCAGCAGAGGCTGGCTCTTCCCTTTTATATTCTCCCATCAGTTGTCATTTATTAAAGGAATGGTCAGTGAAAATGTTTTGAATGTAGAAATTTATTAACCTTAATATGACCAAAAACTGTACATAAGCCATTAGAAACATTCAAAAAACCCCATCAAAACATGTTCAGTTGCTGTTTCATAGGTGCATAGATGTGTTTCTGATGTCTATGAAATGTGAGTGAGCCACTGATAAATATATTATTTCATTTCAACATTTTCCCCATTTCCCCCTGTAGAAAGTCTGCCTGTCTTAGACCGTGTTAGGTTTTAATTATTGCACACAGACTGTTTTTTGTTTGGGGTTTTTTACAGTTTAATTATTGTTCAGGAACTACATATATGATCCATGGACCAATAAAGTCAGAAGATGAGGGTGCCTTTTGAGAAAAGAGGAGATTTATTAGTGCTCATTGACTGTTCGTGTAACTCTATCAAAATCCAGTTATTTTTAGGATTTCAGAAGTGAAGGGTTGTGTGCCTTGGTTTGGGGATTTGTATTCATACAAACTCTGAGGTTTTCATCTGGGTCTTCTGTGCATCATGCTGAACTTTTTTTTTTTTTTTCCCCCTCCATTTATTTCTTTCTTAATCACATTGGTAATGCTGAAGCTGGAGGGATAAAAGACATAACTGAAAGTACAGTAAACTGCAAAGTAACCTAAACAGATTGGAGAGAAAGCATCTGCAGGCAATTAATAATTTGACCCTAATAAGTGTAAAACATATTGAGAGAAAATAAATAGCAGAGATACTGTATCAGAGGATATGAACAAGCTGCAGGACCAAATGGATTTTCTTTGACTTTATTTTCTTGATTCTGTTTTAGTAATGCTTTTTCATGTCACTAGACACTAAAAGTTAGAGGCAGAAGTGGTTGATGTTCCTAAGGATTTTTGTTCTTTATTTTCTGTACAAAGTTGCCAACAATATGGAAATAACTGAAGAGTTCACAGATCTTAGTAGTGGTTGAGATCTGGAAATTAATTCTTAATACTGAGGTATTACTTGTAAGAGAACAAAACACACAGTTACACCACTTTTATCGGTGTGTTTTTTACTTAAATATATATAACATTCACAAATATACTCGATTTATACAAACATTCAGAAGATAAACCTAAAAGGAAGATAGATATTTGCAACATTATTTCATCTGTATATCCCAGGTCAGCAGGAAGAGTGTTCCGTCCCCAAGTTCATTAATTTTGTGTCTATTATAAATCCTCAGCAACTTTTCTGATATTTCTGTGGTGTTAAAATAAATAAATATACTTTCAGTAGAAACATATTTATCACAAATTTATTTACTTCATGTCAGCTGGTAAACAGCCTTCAGATGTTAGCAACATTTTTTTCAGTACTGGACTTGTGAAAGAGGCTTAACAGCTTCCAGATAATTCAGTGGCATTACTCCAGCAATCTTATGTCCCAGGTGTTTATCACTGAGTTTAGTAAACTTAAACTAGTACTTTTTCCTGGCTTCTCTGATATGTACCTTATGCCACAGATACCTTTCTTCGATGTGCTCACTTACACTCCCTCAGTCATTTAGGCTCTAAATTGTAATCCCTGGGAGTCTGGAAGTAAAGACCCTACGGAGCCTGATAGTGGTTTCTCTTAATGCCACTTTACACCATTCTAATAGCAACAGAGCCATAAAAATAATGTAAATATAAATTACTCCCATTTTAATGCCTCTTTGTATTACCAGAGTGATGTGAAGTGCCCTTCTTATAAATGAGAATGAGGCCTCAGGAGCCTGAATTGATGTAATTCACATGCTGATGGACAAAATGATAGGAACAAAGCAAGCAGAATATAAATCTGTGAGTTTACTTCAGGGCTTGTTTAATGGGTACCTTCTTGTACTTTCCTTTGGTTCCTTGGCAAGTCACTCACAGTACCTTAGATTCCCCACATGCTTATGATGTACACATCAGTTTCTGAAGAGGATAAGGCTGTGGTTGTCTGGGCCTGAGGCCTTCACTCAGGTTTACTGCTTAACAATTTCAGTGATTAAGGACCAGGCACCTCCTCCCCTGCCAGAGTCCCTGGGAGCAAAACTGGAAAATGAGAAAGTGCATTTTCTTGTGCTGGAGGAGTGTGAGTCCCAGCCCAGGCCCGTCTCCCCTCTCGGCATAAGCTCAGGCAGCAAGTGCAGAGGTGTTGGTGTGGCACAGCACAAGCCTTCCTTCTGCCATATTTTCTCAGAGACAGAGGACAAAGGCAAGGCACGTAAAAGCCTGAGGGTGGTATCTTTCTAAACCCAACACAGTACCGGACACCACATCAGTAACTATCATATCAGGCATCATTTTTTTTTTCCCCCCGAAAAGCAAGAAGTTTTGTTTGAATGAAATAAAAATTGACTTTGAATTTTATATTTGTTGACACTTAACATGATGACACCTGGGGATGGCCAGTCCATGGCCAGCTTTGGTCACCATACCCAGCCCATCCTGGCCCAGCTTGCCTTGGGATGGGGCTGCCTGGGGAAGGATGGCAGGGCCTCTACCCACCTTATGATTTCCTTACAATGGCCACTTCCTCTGGTCCATCCCTCTTGGGCCACCTCACAAGGTGAGCTCCAGAGCATCACTCTTTAACTCATCTTGACATTTTACTGCCCTAGAAGGACAGCTTCTCCTACTATACACACCACTTCATCAGGGAGGAGTACAGCCTTATAAAATCTGCTTTCTCCCCTGTAGTGTAATGAAACGAGGAGTTACTTGTAGACAAATGAGTAGGGCCTACATCATCACAGTTGTGATTTATTCCCTGCGGGAGTGTCACAGTTACCTTTTTTTAACATTTTCATTGGGAGAAAAATTTCCTGCTTTGCTCTATTAGCAATAATACTGTGAACATGTATGCTATGATATGCATGTTGCCAATATTCTCTTTGTGTTTGCTTCTTCCTTAAAGATTTCAAACAGATTGGATACAATATCCTCAGTCAAAAGTGCACAATATCAAAGGATGCCTGAATGACTACCAAGCTATAAATGGAATAACAAATCCAAGTATTTTAAATAATTAATTAAGCATTTTTTTATGTAAAGCTTTCTATTAGAAATACAAGTTGCTATTAAATGTTTATTAAACCCAAATGGGAACTCCTGGAAAAACAGTGAATTTTGATACTTTGACAACTCTTAAAACATTTTATTTCAAATCTCACAAATTTCTAAAGCATGGTACTTACAAGTGTGAGTGAATTATCAATATTTGTTTTGATTATTAAATCCACTCGTGTGCTGAAATTATATATAATTTATTTTATATTTATATTAGCCATTATAATAGTCCCATAAGAGATAAAAGCCCAGAGAAATCAAGTCTGGCAAAGTAACAGAGATTCCGTCACTTTTTCCATTCAAATAGTATAGATAATAATATCAAGTCCAGTCTAATTCTAGAGATATGTTGCTACTTCCAAACTAGCCTGTCTCAATTGTTCTTCAAGACTCATTTTTTCCTAGCAATCCAGCATAGTGTCATCTTGGTCTGCCTGGCATGAAGAAAGCAGCTTGGGAGCAGTTCATGTCAGCGTGCTTCTGTGATTTTACCAGATTCCACAACTTTTACACAACAATTTCAGTCTTGTGATTCGCCTGTTGAAGCATTGTAGCAGAAGAATTTATTTTTATGCAATAAATAATGAGTACCTTACCACTTTCTTCTTAAGCAGACACAAATCAAGGGACAAATATCCCAGCACATTTCATTACATTTGTAAAAACGGAGAGTTCCTATTTAAACACTGTTGCTCTTCATTCAATACCTTTAAAACATTCTATAAGTCAAAAGTTATATTGTATGAGAAGTGTATAAGTACCCTTAGTAGACAGGAGTGAATGTTGACATATTTTTTTCTTACGGTCTTTTTCTGGTGGCTGCAATTCTGTTGATGTATCATGCAAAATATGCTAGAGTTAAGTGGAGTCAGTGTTCATAATGGTAGGTGTGTGTTTTATTAATCTGGACCTGAAATACAGTGTTGTTGTTTGTGACATAGAGCTGTGTGTCTCATAGAGAAGCTTGTTGTTACTTCACCTCTGATCGAAAAGTAAATGTGATGTATCTTTGGACCACTTCAAGAGGTACTCCTAAAAGGTTTGGGGGTTGTTTGTTTGTTTGTTTCCCCATTTCCAGTTTTGATAAAATATAAATCAAACACATTCTGAAATTATTAATTGTCCGTGTCTCTAAAATGCCATGATATGAAATGTCTCACCTTCAGTTTTAAAATACTATATAAAATGATGTAAAATGAAGACTAATTCTGATTACTAGTTCTAGTACTTGAACAATTTACTAGCTGATATCAGTTTTTAATTAATCACTAGGTATGTATACCTGTATAATGATATGATAAAACCAGAAGAGTGTTGAAGGTTATCCAAACACATTTTAGGCCTGAGGCCTTGACAACACAAACTCATCTATTAGTAATTTACATACATATTTGAGACTGTTCTTTAGCATTAAGACCAACTGGAATGGAGTGGACCCTGCTGCACTTTTTAAAGACTCACCTTCCACAGCAGTTTGGCTGCATCCAAAGGGTCATCTGAGTATGTTCCCTGGCACAGGCTGGTGCCTGAGCTGTGCCTAGGGTTTGCTCATGAAGATGCTAGATAGACTGGATCAAAACCCTAGAAGGGGCATGTTACAAATAGCATAGTCAGCTCAAATTCCAGGAGTCATGAAGGTTCTCTAGCACTTTTTGTTTGTATAGTCACGCTAACAGCCTTTCTTAAAGCCTAGAAAGGAACAAAGAAGGGACAATATATATGACCATATCTGAATAAATCAGACATCTCAGCTCCAATGGGATATATTTTACCAGTGTCCTATGAATCTGAAATGGCCTGAATTTTCAGTTCATAAATTGTTTAATGACATTGCTATTTAATTTTTGTCCAATAAAATGCATAAATTACATTTCTTGGTTCTCTCATCCTAAGATATAGTTTCCATTTTTTAGACATTGTCTTAGTTCTTCTTTGAAATTTCTCCAAGCTCCTGGAAGTTTTTTAAAACTGCAATAAATTAGAAATGAACATTATATTCTTGAATCAAGTACTTCAGTGCCCAAAAAAAAAAAAAAAAAAAAAAAAATTATATTTTTTAAACAATTAATTCATTGCCAAAAAAAAAAAAAAAAAAAGTCAAGATGGCTTTAGTGCAACCTCGTCTCTCTTTCAGAATGCCTCTTAATAACAGCATTGCACTGGGAAATTAAGTTGAACTGGTTATTTATCAAAATCTTTTGCAGATTTCCATCCTTCAAGTATGGCTGCATTTTTTTAAGAGACGATTTTAGACTTGGTCATAGTAAAAAGCATTTTTTTTATTTGCAGACACTGTACTAACAGTAAAACACTTGTTCTTTTTAGTGCATGTTAGTTCTCTAATCCTTGTGCCATCCACAGGTATCATCAATAAAGATATTTTCTTCTATTAGTTGCTAAAATACCAGATAGTGTAAAGGAATGAACAAACCCTTCTAGGTATTCAGTAGAAACATGTCTGATAAACTGAAAATATTATAAATACTTGGGTGTAACAGAGCTCTTCTGGATACCGTATAGACCTTGTAAAGAACTGTTTATCTTCTTGTAACAGAAACTACTCATTGAAAATGGAAAAGTTTTTAAATTATATGTAAAGCCTCCTTACCTTCAACTTCTACATCTTGAAACAACATCTAGATATCATCTAGAAGGCACTCTGTAGAAACTGTGGGCTATATTTTACATAGTGTCCTGCCTGGAGTTAGAACAGAACACGTTCTGTTCAGTGATTTTACTTTTCATCTAAGTTTCTTATAACTAACTGCCATTTCTGAACTTAACAGTGTATTTTTGCAGACAGTGTCTGCTTCTAGTAGTGATAATGCTCAATGTTTAGAGTTACTACCAAGGATTGGTGTACAGGCCAAGGTCACTGCTAAATCTTGTGTACTATCTTGGGGGTGCAGAAAGTAAAAGGCCACACCTGCAGGGAGGAGTGGATAGGCCAGGTGACCCTAAACTGACCAGTGAGGTATTCCAGACCATATACATCATATTCAGTATAAAGCTGGGGGATCACAAGAGTCAAGCTCTCTTCTTCAGTGGCTTGTGTCCAAGAAGGACTCTGTCCATTCTACCTTCAATCTTGATCCATGTGTTTCTGAATCCAGTTGCAGAATCCAGATCCTGAATCTGGTTCATATCTGCCACTTAGTCCAGCCTGGGACTTCACCAGTTCCTGCTCCATAGCATCAGTGGTGATGGTGGCGTAATTGCCATCAGGGGGGTTGGGTTCAATATTGGTGTTGTATATATTCATATATATTCCATTTGACTGTTACTATTTTCATTAAAGCTGTTCTGGTTTCCTTTTCTAATCTATAAGTCACTCCCTTATTCCCTTTCTCTTCCCTTTTGAGAAGGGAGAGTGGTTAACAGAGTGTCTGTCATTCACCTAGTGGCTGGCCCAGCTCTAAACTTTGACACATTGTTAGGAAGGAAGAATTTCAAGCTTGTATTCAACCTAATTTCCACATGCAGAATAAAAGGAGGACATTTTTGAGATTACTTTCAAACACAAAAAATTTAAAATCTATACTGAAATCTGATATTTATTTTAATAGCATGTTGCTAAGAAAATAACCTGCTGGCATTCTTTTTATGAAAAATAAATTCTAGTTAGATATTTTGTGTAAATTGTAATGTAAAACTAATAAAACCATGGGTTTTGAATATGTAAGTAAAGGCTGTAATTTCACTGCACATGTCATACCAGCTGTTCCATAGAGGAAGGCAGGCCAGGAGGCTAGCATGACAACAAGGCAGATGCAGGACAGAGATCTCACCAGCAAGGATGCAACCTGATAACACCCAAGGAGGAAGAGCAGAGCGAATCTCGTGTCAATGCCCAGGGTCAGCCAACATCTCTTTCATCATCATGAAAGACCACAGTGATGAGAAGGGTCCCAGATCAAGATAGGAAATCATCCAGTGGGACAGGGGCAGAGGCTGGGACTGGCTGTGCCGTGGCAGGGCTGCAGTGTAGGTCAGGCAGAGACCATGGCTGAGGGCCTGAACTTCAATGCAGCCCCCAAGGGAAGGGGGGACACAGATCTCTCACAAAACACTCTGAACCAAGGTTGTACAGCTTCATACCAGCACTGACTTTGAACACAGACAGCTAAACCCTAGGGGTGTATTCAGTGTCTTGATAGGGAATATAGATTAGACAACCCTATTTCAGGAGGGAAAAGAGCTACAGGGATGCAAGTTGTGTCATATCACTTGCCTAAGAGGCAGCAACAGATGATGTTACTTACTGGTACAGACATAGCCTCCAGTAGTGGTTTGCTGAAAGAGGTTTACAGCAGAGCTCATGCTTTGTCTGTACCATAAGCAAATGCAGCCTACCCATTAAAGCAAGATCTTGATAGGTATTTGCTACAAGTTCACTTTCAGCAGTACACAAATCACCTACTGAATCTATTGAGCAAATTTAATTCTAGTATATAACCAGGTGAAAACCTTAAAAAAAAAAAAGATGTAATCACTCAATGCAGCTTTTGCACTTCATTGTTTGTTTCTTTAAAAGGATGCCTTCTAAATTGGGTGTCTTGCCATCCACTTGGACATGACTGCACTGTTCATTTCACGTATACTTAGCAGCTTACCTAAGGGGAGGATAGATATCTCAAGATCTCACACACCTCAGGAGAGGGATGCGTTGACAATGAGGAAATGCCAATAGGTATGATAACTTTTTATATTTCCTCAATCTGCGATTTGTGTGTTTTTCTCTCTGTTTTTGATCTTCATTGTCATGTACCATATTGAACAAGAAGATCAGCAAATCACAAGTGTGCATGGCTTTCATCAGCACATATCTGCAGTTTGTCAGTGTTGGTATTTCATGACTAATCTTTCCTCTGGGTTAATCTGATTAAACTGTATGTCAAAGCTTCCTGTTTATGTCAGCTTGCTGGAAATAGAGTCCAGCCAAGGAAGACTTCATTTCTGCAAAGCACTCTGCTCCTCTTTCCGCTGAAGTTGCATCATGTCATCATTGATATCAAATCAGTTTTCCTGTCCCCTATATAAAAGTCAATATTTTGCATAAATAATCACATAAAACTTGTCATTTCCTTCATTACAGGTGTCATGAGAGACAGTTTCATCTTTAGACAAAACATGAAGTGGTTTTGAGCACACAGTTCCTTCTCAATTGCCCTGCTTTATATTTTTCTTTACTTACCGACATATTCAAATTGCAGCTGTTATACAACTGTTGTGATAAGTTTTGAGCAAATCAAGCTGAAATCACAGCAGTGATTTAGAAGTCACTCAAGTAGGTGATGATAATGCAGTTAATATGGGCCTTCCCAATCCACCTTTTTCTTGATTGGTTGTTGGAACATGATGCTGGTGATTGGTAACAGCCCATATGTGAGATTATGAAGCAGATATTGCTACTATCGGTACAATCTGTTCTTGATCTGTTCAGCACATACAGAAGACAAGAGGCCTTGTTCCCCATATGTCTAGTGAACTCTACCAGAATAAGAAATCTCTCAGATTTGAAGACATCCAGCTCCTGCTATACGGACTTTCTCTTTTCTTTTCCAGGACTAACATAGTGCAAAAATAATGCTTGCAAAATAAAAGATCATATGCACTCAATGATGTTTTATATCTTACCGTATATTTTACAGTTCAATATTTCTTCCAGTAATTAATTTTATTCTTTATTGGAAAGCTAGACACAGGAAAACTATGTTCTTTAAAAGTGATTACCTCTGCAACAATTGTGTGCTTCTTCAGCAAGTTAATGTTCAATCAGTACAGTAATGTTTACTGCATTCGAAGCTCACTGTTTACCAGGGAGACACAGAGATGACAGCTGGCTTTGGACTATTCATTACTACTTGGACATTCCAAGTGATAACACAAACTTCCTCTAGTCACCTTTTCATCTTAAATTTGATTAAGACAATGTCCTTATGTATATAGTGCATTATCACTTTACTCCAAGTACAGTATCATTATCATTTTTTTTAAAGGTTTGTAATTCCTTATTTTTTAACTCTTAATGTGATTATTAAATCCTTAAAGTACATAAGACAGAAATAACAAATTGTAGAATTATTTCTTTTCATGAAAAAAAAAGAGATAATTTCTGATATGTATGGACAAACTCAGAAATCTATTTAAAATATAAGAACAGAATTCTAGAGAAAAGTTGCCTCACTAATTGTTGGTGATTAACTGCTAAATTTATACCAAATTATCAAGAAAGGAACTAATTGCTTTCCTGCATTAACTATTACATAAATATGTGTCATTTTTTTCCCAGTATGGGGCTGATCTCATTCTCATTCAGATCAATACTAATTTTTCAATTTAGCTCAACAGGTGTTAAATAAGCTTTTCTGGGAAAAGTATCTCCTCCCAAGCCTATTAAAAACAGAGACTTTCCATTTAAAAATACTCATATGTGATTATCCCCTGTTAATGATACAATTTATATTTGCATGTTATACTACAGGTCACAGTTCTAAGGGCTTGCACCCAAAGTAGCAGCACCCTCCTGAGATGTATCCTGTGCTTTTTGCAAGGCCATTTTCTTATAATCTCTTGTTCTGAAAATACACAAAATTTCTCCAAATATGGAAAATTTAGCAGCAGGAGTCATTGTCATATAAGTGTCATGAATAGATTTTTATGGCAAAGCACCATTTTACTTCTCACTGAAGAAGACACTTCAGTATATTTCATTATTAATTTAAAAATTATTTTAGATCAAGACGTCTTCTCTGAAGGACTCTTAGTTGAAGATATAAATTGGGAGCTGGTTACTTCTGTTAAAAGGTATTACATCACTTTCATCAATTGAATCTTTCATAAAGCATATTTTTAGACAGTAAGAAAGAAGTTATCTCTATGTATGAGTCATCTCCTAACATAATATCTATTATGTTAGATCGTATAGGCAGTATTTATCATAGAATCATAGAACCATTTGGGTTGGAAAGGACCTTTAAAGATCATCTAGTCCCAGCCCCCTTGTCATGGGCAGGAATGTGTTTCATTAGATCATGTTGCTCAAAGCCCCATCTACCCTGGCCTTGAACGCTTTCATTGATGGGGCATCCACAACTTCTTTGGGCAACCCATTCAGTTTCTCACCACCCTCATCATAAAAGATTTCTTCCTTATGTTCAATCTAAAGCAACCTTCTTTCAGTTTAAAATTTTTGTCCCTTATCCTGTCACTACAGACCCTGGTAAAAGGCTTCCATCTTTCTTACAAGCCCTCTTAAAGTATTGAAATAAGGTCTCCCCTGAGCCTTTTCTTCTCTAGGCTGAACAACCCCAACACTCTCAATCTTTCACCATAGGAGAGATGCTCCAACCGTCTGACCATTTACTTGTACATTTTCCTCATCTTCTTAAAATGTAAGTTAAAATGTACATTGATGTCCCTCCACACCACAGCATACAAAATTCTTCACAAAAGAAAGGTTTGCTCTCTCCTTGGACTGATATGTGATCTTAAATATAGATACAATAATAACGAAGAAATGAACACAAGTCAAATTTAAACTCTATCATTAAACTAAAACTATGCAGTTTACTGGTTGATCTGATGAAGTTTAATTAACACTATAAAGATAAACAGTTTCTAAAGTTATTTTTCTCTACTTTGTCTTGAATATTTGAAATAAATGTAATTATTTAGATTATCAGCACATTTTGTGCTGCTGAATGATCACTAGGTATATCACTTCATAAGTAACAATACATTGCTCACCTGATACTTGCTTACATCAGCTGATCCTGGGTTGTCAGATTTACTCAAAGGCTGTTTTTTCCATCCACCTTTATAGCATGCTAATACCAACTGTAGACTCACTGTCACATTATTAGCTGAGTATCACTAGCTTGTTAGATTTGAATACAAAAGTCTTTAGTAAAGTCACTAACTTAAAATGAAGACATGAGATAAATATCAAGAGACTGATAAATCTTTTGTGACACTTGTATAACATTTGTAGTTGGACTGAATCAAAACATAAACCTTCACTCTCTGAAGATTTAGCCTCTTGAAAAGTTATTTTTATCCAGTACCAGGTTGGTGATCTGCTACTGTTTCTTATTAATGAAAAACTAAAACACTTCAGTATTGGAGTTCCTTTTTTGCCTGATCAGTTTCAGTATAAGTCTATGTAGTGCTACATTGAATTATTTCTGTACCATGTTCTTTGCAGTTTTTTGGGGTTTTTTTTTACTGTCTTTACATTAGATCCTTTGAAATATGTAAACCTCTTCAAGTTTTCTCCTTTAAAATATCTCCTTGCTTTGGGTTTTCCAAGGTGAATACACCACTGGCCAAGGGAAAGCTCATCATTTATGGTGGTAGCACCTCTGTGACAATGTATTTAAGAAGGGGGAAAAAAACCTACACAACAGCAATTGTAGCTGAGAAAGAGGAGTGAGAGCATGTGAGAGAAACATTTCTGCAGACAGCAAGGTCAGGGAAGAAGGAGGGGGAGGAGGTGCTCCAGACACCAGAGAAAAGATTTCCCTGTAGCCCATGGTGAAGACTGTGGTGAGGCAGGCTGTCCCCCTGCAGACCATGGAAATTAATGGTGGAGCAGATAGGAACTTGCAGACCATGGAGGACTCCATGCTGGAGAAGGTAGATTAGCCTGAAAAAGGCTGTAACCCCATGGGAAGCCTGTGCTGGAGCAGGCTCCTGGCAGGACCTGTGGACCAGTGGAGAGAGAGAAGCCCATGCTGGTGCAGGTTCCCTGTTGGGAACACACATGGGAGCAGTCTGATCCTGAAGGGCTGCACGCCATGAAAGGGACCTACACTGGAGCAGTTCATGAAGAAGTGCAGCCTGTGGGAAGAACTTGTGTTGAGGAGGTATCTGGAGGACTCTTATGGGACAGATCCCATGCTGGAGCAGGGGGAGTGTGAGGAGAAAAATGCATCAGAGAGAATGTGTGGTGGACCAACCACAACTCTCATTCCCTGTACCCCTGTGCTGCTAGGGTTGAGGAGGTAGAGAAATAGGGAGCAAAGCTGAGCCTGAGGAGTGGGGGAAAGTGTTTTTAAATTTTGGGGTTATTTTCTCATTACCCTACTCTGACTTGATTGATAATAATTTAAACTAATTTCCCTGAGTCGAGTCTGTTTTGCCTGTGATGGTAATTGGTGAGTGATCTCTCTGTATCCTTATCTCAACCCACAAGCCTTTTGTTTGGTTTGTCTGGGTTTTTTTTCTTTCCTGTCCAGGTGAGGATGGAAAGTGATAGAACAGCTTTGGTGAGCACTTGGCATCCAGACAGGGTCAACCCACAACAGTTCTTTAATGCTGGAAGGAGCAGTCTGTCCAAATTCATCTCTGTCCCAAACATACTCTCAAGCCCACCCTGAATCACAAACCTAAGCAAAGTTATTTTTGGCATACTGTACCTGCTTAGAGCTGAAATGAGTGAGAACAGTTTTCTCTTAGTGACTGAAATAGCATTTTCAACCCAATTCAGTAACACTGAAGCTTCTGTTTGATTTTCTCATTAGCACCCTGACTCACCAGGGTAGATTCAGTTGTTAGTTCAGGAAACTGTGAAATCAAGGATTACAGTTTTGTCTATGGAACAAGATCTCCTGTACTTTAGGTGACATGAAAAAGGCCTTTGTGAAGTTAATGATTCATCCAGTGATTTCTGAATCACAGAACACCCTAGATAAGCACCTAAGCAATGACAGTTCCAAAGAACGAGAAAGTATTCATTGTATAATATACAGCATGGTAAAGTGCAGTTTGGGGGTTTATGTAGTGGGATTTCTGTTGATACTGCATCTTCAGTGTGGAAATTCAGCTTCATAACCTATAACTCCTTGAATAAGCATTTTTTTATTTGGCATTCCAGTTTTGCATTCAATTAACAGGTCATTTCATCTGAAAGCCAGACAGAGCTAAGGCATTCTCTCTGGAACCTGCAGATTTGATGTGATATATTTGATCTGGCCTCCATTCCCTGAGCAGCATTATCCCTTTAAGAAAAAACAATCCAAAATCACATGCATGACAGAGAGACATTCCCTTGTTAAAGTGCACATCTTAAAGCTTGCTGAGAGATTATTTTGGCATTGTGAAAAAAAAAGCACAACACAACACAGAAGGCATCTCAAAGAGAAAAGGGACATTGAAAGGAAAACTGTCCACAAAATCAATGCGACAAAAAGATAAACAGTCTACTGAAGCACTGAATGTTCAGTGTGTCTTGTACAATTCTTCTAATATAAAAACAGAAACTGACATTTGATTTAGCTGAGAAATTAGATAATTCTGGCTTCAAAGAAGGAGAAGAAGATTGAATAGACAGATGAAATCAGCCACAAAAGGATGTTCTTTACCCATCATCAGTAGAAAAGGAACTGAAGATTGAGGTCCCTACCAGAGACCACTGATAATCAGAACAACCCAGTTTATTAGGAATGTTCTGATGTTGTAAGTGCCCTAGTATAACAGTTAATTTCATTTAAAATGTTATTTTATTCTTTTTTCTTTTTTTCATAACTTAAGAGAGACTCCTCCACAGCTGTAAGTTCTGGTCTAGTTTCAGCGCAGTATCCCTGTTCATTTCTCTAATTTTCCAGCATTTTAGCACCTAGCAGGTATCCACCATGAGGCTGAATTATCAAACCTAGCTTTCTTTACCATTCTCTGAAAAATGAAGAGTCTTGAAATTCGTGAAGGTAACTCAGTGAGCTGTTACATTATCAGAATAATTACAAGAAAGTCAGCATAAGAATTGAATTTCTTCTATGCATGGCAGAAGTGAGGAAAACTTAAATTCCCTGAGCCATTTTAGTTGCTTCAGATGTAATGATTCTTTGGTAGGAAAAAAGAGAGGATTTTTATATTTTGTAACTACTTAGAAAACAGTAACATACCCTCAAATTATTTTTTTTAATATTACTGGAATTTTAAGGCAGGTAATAGAAGGAACAGTGGGAAATTAAAAAAAAAAAAAAAAACCAGAGATAAGAACTTTTTCTTTGTTCTGACTTGTGGGTTATTGATTTTACTTTTATCTAAATGTGTACTTTCTTTTGAGGCTAGAAAATCTCAAATTCCACATAACCTTAGGAACTGGTGCGGTGATTCAAAAAGTGCTATATTTTAACACACACAAACAAAGAATATATTTTAATTCTTGGGAATGTTGGTTAGCTGGCTTTTATTTTCTAGCATCATAGAAAGCACAGATGTTTTTCTCCACAGTTTCACTGAACAGCTGCTTTGCATGCATCCCATCTATACATCTGTGTGATGTGCCAACTTTCTTCTAGTCATGGGTGAATAAAGTACCTGGCTATAAACTTAAGGTTAATATTAAATAATCAAGAATCTCTGCTCTGATTTCTGGGTATTGGAGTTACTAGTCAAAGTACAGGTCTCTTGAAAAGGAATATTGATTCTTCTCCAGGATGAATACTGTCAGTGATGTTTGCCTGCCTGACATTAAACAGCAGTTAAGTTTTTCTCTACTTTTGCTATAAATTAGTGAGATGAGGACATAAAAAGCTTGGTTGTTCTAAACTGCTTCTGAAGTATTTTCAGGGCATGCTATGTGTGAAAGCCTTTGAGCAACAGAAATATAAACCACCTGAGAATCTAGAGCTCCTTCGCTGAACCCATGTTCCATATATGATAATGACATTTTACAGACAGAAGAGAGAAAATGTTTGAGGAGGTACGTTCTAATTAGATGATAGAAAATATGCACAAATCATTGGGACATAATTTGGCCTCCAAAATCTTCAGAAATTAGAATTTGAGATCTGGTATCATCTATGGGATGCAGAAGGCTGCCTGCAGCTTTTTCTCAACAGAGAACAGTTGGAGGGGAATTACTACTTGGGGTGGATTTTGGTCACTAGAGAGGAAGAAGGCAGTGCTTAAGTCTCCTGATCAGAAACAGGTTTATCAGTTACACTAAGAATTATTTTCAGATGCTTTTACAAAAAGTATCCAACTAAGAAGCTAGCTGTTAGAATTAAGATTAATATGTTCAGTAATAAAAATGATACATACAATAATAATTTAGTCTTCTTAAACCTTTAATTTCTCACTAAACAGATGAGAGCATTTCTGTCTTTGACACTGAGCAGTTTTACCAACAGCAGTGATGCAAACAGGTTTGAATTTGGTTTTGTGTTAACATTCTGTCAAGTAAAAACAACTCTGGTGCATCATCAGGCCTAATGTGTCCAGTGATATCGACATACCATAGTTACTCACAGCAGGTCTGAATTTGGTACGTTAATTTTAACTAGAAAATAAATTGTGAAGACAGAGTCTTCCTGATGTAAAGTAAAATGACCACAGTAATTAAGAAAACTGACATCTTATGTTCTATGTACACAGAGGATCACAAAGAGAAATCTTCCTAAAAATAAAACTAACAGAAGATGGTGTAATAGACTATAAGAAAGATCAAGGAAACAATGAAGGAGCACTGTGCATCCTGCCCAACAGGAAGAAGATGATTCCTGCAGATCTTCAATTATATCTCAAAATACAATTCTTCAAGAAGAAACACACTTTGAAAATTCCACAGAGGATGTTTCTGGCAGAAAGGATATCTACGATCAAAGTTCTGTCATTATAACTGAGCCTAAGGACACAGATAAGAATCTGCAGGCAGCACATACGATTAGAAACAAACCTGAAGGTACAGCAAGCCACTATATTTTGTTATGAGTGTTGCTCTAGCCATTCATGAGAAAAGGGACTAGGATGGTCTGTAAATAATTGTAGACGAGAGTTGTGTTTTACTACATTGTTTTTGGTCATCCTGAAAGTCTGACTGTGTTGGAAATATATCTGAAACATCTCAATCCGTGTAGTAGAAAACAGACTTCTGGGAAAAATAAACCTAAAATAGCTGTAGATAAATGTCTCTTACCATTAGTAATAACTGAACGCTTGCACTGATGATAATGAAAGATCATATTATGTACAAATGGTATTACTCCCGTAATTAGTTTCAACATTATGCTACCAGAACAGGCATCGTTACTAAGTTAGTTATACAAACCCAACGTTTGGCTCCAACAACCCTGACCACTACTGCAATTTCCAGATACTAGATAAGAGCGTGGTTTCAATACTTAAGATCAAAAATGTAACACTTTTGCCTGGCTGATGACTTGTTTTACCTCTACACAAATGTGAGCATTTTCATAATGTATAGTTGTGTTTTCTCTGTATGGCATGTGCTTGGAATTCAGAGAAAGAAATAATAATTTTCAAGAGAAGACAATGATTAGTTTATTCATTTATGTTAGTAGCTGGGTCATGGTAAAAGGTTAGGATATTAGGGAAATTCTTGTCACTTTTTCAAAATTAAATTCTCTCAAGAAAATATTTTTATCAAAATACCAAGTTTTCCATGGGAAAAGCAAGTTTAGAACTTTTTTTTTTTTTCTTCCTTCTTTTCTTAATAGATAGTTCAAAATTGTTTCCCACTTGATACATCACAATGAAATAAAATGATATTGTATTTTTAAAGTGTGGAAAAGGAAGAAAAAAATTTTTTTTTCTTAGATTTTAATTTTGGATCCTGAAGGGAAAAAGTGAAAGGCAGCTACTTTGAAAATATTCATTGAGTCAAAGCTTTCCAGAAAAATTTAAAGGGGCTATGCAAGTAGCTCCAAATGAAGTTAGTTTTTGGAAGCTTTGGGGCTGACATCTTCCAAAGACCTTGGGTCCAAAAGGGAATAAGGAAACATGAAGCTCCTTTCTTAAATTGTATTAATTCAAATGCAGGAGCATCTCTGGAGAAAAGAAAATACTTCAAACTAATTTCATAGAGCTGTGTCAAGGAATGCAACTTTCAGATAGATTAATTTAGGTACATAATATCACCAGAAAATACCACCACTACTGGTAAATCAGTGCTAATGGAAAACAGTCTGTTTTAGCTGTTCTCACAGTTTACTTCTTTTTGTACAATTGCAATACATCAGTCGCCTCACTGGAACAACTTTCACCATTCTGTACACTACTGACCACTGTTGTACTAATATGGGGTGAAAACAGTGTCTAAGAAGCGGTAAACAAGAGACTGTGGAGAAACTCCAACTTGTGTTGCTATAACTCTGTTACTAAACAAATGGCATTAGCATATGGATTAAGTACATTATAATAGCTTTTGTTATTCAGGCTTAGGCTCCATGAAAGTTTATTACTGTGCTGATATTCTGTATCTACAGGATTTAAGCCAAATGCAGCTTTGCAGGATCATCTTCAGTAAAATTGCTTTATTTTCATGCCCTCACTGTGGGATACAAAACACTGTCTACTCAGTTAAGTAAATATTTCTTACATACCAAACCAGATCCCACCATAGGTACAAGATGGTCTTCCTGTCTCTTTTATGTATAAGTTTCTTTGTTTCAGTTTCAGTACTAAGGGTCCAATTTCAATTACACATACTCTTCTTAACACTAGTGAAATAAATGTTTGCAAGAGCAGGTGCAATTACAGCAATGTATTATGAAAGGGTGTTGTTTCAGAGCAAAATTCACAACTTCTTAACAGTGTCTGGTTGATTCTGCTGATTGCTGCACCAGCTTTTATTGATGGCTTCTTTAATATATCTCTCTGCAGTGCTGGATTTGTGAAATCTGTGAGAATAATAATGAAATATCCTAGAAAACAGTTTACCCATTAATGGCATAAATATTAACTGTCCACAAAGGACTTTCCAGGTTACTCATTTATTCCAAACCAAGAGCTGGTATTTCCAGAATAGCTGACGACATGTTATGTTCCGTGCTGTTTCACAGACTGGATGCATGTAAAGAGAACAATACAGACTTGATGTGCCATGGCTGCACAATGAGTGTTGCAATCTTCTGTATTACACTCAACTGCCTACATTCTCCTAAAATAAGGAACATATAGCCCCAAACACCTGAAAATGGCATATGTCTACAGAAAAGATTATAGTGGAGTGAAAAGGCACTCAAAGAAATAGATATAAATGTGCCGTTCCAATACTGTAAGAAGCCTAGCTGCAGCGTTCCGTACATCACGGTAAGTAAAGTTATCCTTTTTTGTCACCAGACCTTTCCTCTGGAGGCCTGCAGCAAGTTAAAGTGTTTCAGAGACATTTTCTTCAAAATAAACACTATCTCTTTGCACAAAGATCCATATAACATAAAGGAAGGAATAAAACTTGTTTATAGGTAAGTAAGATCTAATACATATTTCTTTCTTAGCTGTACTGAATACATTCGTGCCAAATTCTGAAATCCAGTTGCCTTCATTATTGGTTTGAGACTGAAGCCTAATCACTGCAGTTTTTTGTGATTCTAGTTGACAGAATCCCCTCTAGACAGCATAGGTCTGGAGATTTTACTTGAAACACCTTCCTGAAACATTTTTCTCATTCATACCTATTTCACAGAAATGTAAATGCAATTTCAAAACATTTCTTGAACTACTGTTTTACTTGTAATTACCTTTCATACAGTCCAAAAGGCCTAATAACACTTGAGTTTTTCCATATTAACTCATAAATTCAACACATTGGGCCCAGATAAAAGTATCACAGAATAAGGTAATGGTGATTATTGCCTGTCAGGTGAAAATGACACAAGCTGCCTTCAGCTAGAATAGTAAATGGTTGAACAGCCCAAGGCTCTGTTAAACAAATGATCAGCAAAATCTGTCAGCACAAGTAAGTTAACTTTTATTTTCAAATAAATAGCAAAACTAACATCAGTGGGCACGTATGCAACATTGTTTTCTTGATATCTCCAAAAGAGTTGATTAAAATGTATTGAAAGACAGGAATACTCTAGAAAAAACAAAAAAGAAGCAAATGATTAATGTACTCTTCAGAAATATTCAGTAGCAAAAATGAAATTTTCATAAAAAATTAAAGGGGGAGTGAAATGTGTTTCTTGTCCAAATATTGGTTACATGCTAAGAGAATATATAACAACAACTGTGCAAGCTACAGTTTATTTTTAACTTCAAGTCTGTGAAGGGGGGAGAAGCTCCTACTGTGAGATAAAACTGTCTGCTAGGAAAAAGTTAACAATCAATCTACAATAATAGTTTTCGTGGACTACAACTGAGAAACTGCCACCTCATTTGCAGAATGTGTTAAAAAAATCTCATTATGTCCTTCAGACAGAAGTATCGAGCTTAAAAAAACAAGATTGAAATCTTTTAGCATATCAGGAAAAGGGCAGAAGGGGGAGTAGCATACAGATGGTTGGACAGATACACATCTTTCTTTTGGTCCTTCATGTATATCCTTCTATGCCAAGTACATACTTTCAGAACAAATGGTATTTCAGATTTCAGTCTTTCTATCCAGTATGTAGTTCATCCGTAACTGTCTTTCACTTTAAGGGAGAGTAAATAAATGAGCAGCCACAGAGGAGAATAATGAATTTTATTTCACCGAGGGTAGTGGTCATTTTAAGTAATTTTATGGGATCAGGTATCTTCAGTTGCTCTGTGCATCTTAATGTTCTGAGACTGTGAAACACGAGAAGGTATATGTGGCATGGCATCTTTTATCTTGAATTACCTATCTGGATGGTGACAAAGCAATTATTACAGACTTTTGTTCTTTATTGGGAAACCACAAAGTGGTGTTTTTTTAAGACAAACATTTAATACTTAATGAGCACAACATAGAACATGTGTCATAATATTAAGAGTAGAGAATCAGCAAAATAAACTAGAGAAGAAATACAAAATGAAACAATTTTTTAAAAATATTCAATTAAAGGCTAAAATTAAATTTCTAGACTATGCTTCTTCATGTGTTATCAAAGAAAGTGTTTAAAATATCTCATAATAAAATATGTCAACCTTCCTTCAATACTGCACCAGCTCTTATACTGAATTTCCTCTGGCCATCTACATTTCACTTTTTACGCCTCTCAGGGGTGCTGCCTCAAGGTCAAAGTAGTGCAAATACATGCTCACTTCACTGCCAGTTTTGCTCTTCCAAGCAGTTTCAGAGTAAGCTCCAATTCTATTTACAATTTGTCTCTTGTGGGAAGGATGTTGGTTGTCACTTTTTTTTCAGTACTGTGATGTAGAATAGATATGTGCTATCATGCTTCTGAGTGATTTGAGGAAAGGAAGCAACTGAGTTCTAAACCAGACTTGTGCATATATTTCATATCAACATGAAAGTCATAGAAGCAATAAAGAAAAAAATATTGTGAAATTACAAGGTGTCCCATAATTTTGGATACTACCCTTCAAAAATGCTGGAAATTCAGCACTCTTTTCACAAAGAACTATGTGTTTTCCAGCAAATTAATTTGTGTTAGTATTAAGAATTGCTTAGTTGTGTTATTTAATAGTTATTCAGAGCGGATACTGTCCTGATTATTTTGGGATGGTAGGGTGCTTGGTTGATTCGGGTTTTTTATTAACTTTTTATCTTCATTTATTTAATTTAACTGCTTATTTATTTTAAACTTTGGACCTATAAACAGCTATAAGCATAGGGTGGTCAGACTTCCGCCTTTGTTTATAACTCCCCTTCTTTCTACCAATAAAGAGTCTTTTAGGCATTTTGTTCTTAACTGACCTCTCTCTGTCTTATCCCAGGAGACAGCACAAATGGGCTTTCCTTATAAATGCAGAACTCACAGAAATTATGTGAATATGGCCCAACAATTCAATATAGTCTAACAGGTAGGAAAATCATTATTTTCTAGGATAATAAAAGCTTTCTTCTGTCTTCTCTGTCAGACAGCAAAATGACTCTAGAAAAATCAGTATCAGTAAGGAAGCTCATGGGATGTAGAGCTCAGTGTTACTTTTCTAATGATTCCTTTTCACAGTGCAGCCTTATGCTGCTTTAACTCTTATGGACAGAATTTACTCTATATCATAGTATCTGCAAAGATAATAAAGGATAATAAAAAGGACTTTAGGGTCTTGGTAGACAGCAAGCTCAACATGAGGCAGCAACATGCCCTGGCAGTGCAAAAAGACCTACAGCACCCTAAGCTGCAGTAAGAGAAGCATAGCCAGTAGAGTGCTATGTGAAAAAAAAACCTGAATATTTATTTTATTTGGTAAAAAAGGAAGGCTGTCAATAGAACAGAACTGTGAGGTTTACCAGCAATGTGTTTTCTCAAAAAGCATACTGAAAGTAAATCTCCCTTGTCATGTAAAGGATGCATCCCATGTACCATGTCACACCTGGTACTCTATTTTGCTTCTTTTATACGTTGCAACTTCTATAGTAGTTGTTCAACAGTTAGTTCAACTGTTTAGTTCAACAGTTAAATGGTAAGTCACATTTACACTACAATTCTCATACATGTGCTTTACCATCTGAACAGTAATAGAACCATTATGATAAAAAATGCAGTCATATCTGTTGTTAGCATACAATAGGCAAGAAAAAAGTTCAGAGTATTAGATTTTATTGATTTTTTATTTAACTATATCAGCTTGGATATAACTAGAACAGAAATTTTGAATAGGTAGAAGGTACAATAATTGGAATTTGTATAGCTATTTTTCAAAACTCCTATCATTTATTTATTTTTCATCAATACAATATTACATTAAAACAGCATGAACTGGTAATAGATGGAAAAGTTTTACAATAAGATAAAAGATTCAAACAGCAATACCATCTTCCTCTGTTTTTCAGCACTGGGCTTTTCAAATAGGAACCATGAAGGAGGCAAAGCGGCCCCAAAGTTTCTACACAGGACAATAGTGAACTCAAAAGCCACACCCTTAATGAAATGTTAGGATGCTAATAAAGAAGAGTTTCTACCTAAAAACTATTTTAGACCTTACATTAAATTCAACACATTAAACACAGTGAAGAAAACGACATTTTCCATTTTAGAAATGCCAGTATAAATTATCTTTCTTTTCTGTATTGCCAGTTTACAAAGTTCATTTTTTCAACCCACTCCTTTTTAGTCTTGTTTCAAAGTCAGAATCTAGTCACAGTGACAATCTTACCACACAGTTTAAAAAAATCCATTTTTGCAAAGAATATTAAGTAAGTGCTTAGTTTGAAAAAATATTGGAAATTGTCATTCTTTCTGAAGAAGCTGTCTATTGGGAAATGGTTTTAAGGAATACATTCAAGAACTTGGAGACTGACTTGTGCCTCCCAAAAATGTACATATGGAATGATTTCATGCACAAATACCAGATTTGTATGCACAGATGCAGTTGTGTGCAAGTCTGCAAGCTCAGATCAGCCTTCTGTTTTTGAAAAATCAGCACTGTAAGTTGAGCACCTGATTGAATCTTTCCTATTTCTGCTCTTCAGCTCTTCGTTTCAGAATGAACGGGCATAGAGGTGACATAACCACCTCTTTGCTCAGTTACATTTCTTTCTTAGAAATAGGGATCATTTCATGGGTGCAATGTCTGTTTTGCCTACTTGATTAACTGGTACCATGATCTAACCCCTTATTCTCAGAAAGTGTGGAATGGAATATTATTTCTGGAGTCAGCTATCAGCAACTCATGGACTCAGAGAGAGGACTCAGAGTCTGAAAAGACTATCCACAAGTGATCATTTTTTACCGGTATAAGAAGATTGTTTCCGATTCACATCATTGCATATCCCAGTGCTCCTTGACCTCTCTCTTCCTTTTCAACTCATCTGTTCTGATCATTGTGATTCAGGGGGCAAAGAGATTTGGCTTGTCCATCCTTTTATAGATGGGACAAAGAATGACTACGTGACATGTACTTACTGCTGTGTGACAGGGCCTGGTGTTGAGATAGTCTATACACAGTCAAATGAAGAAGTTTCTTATTCTCCCATATACCTTTGTGCAGATGATCAAGACAAATCAGGAGCTGAGTCCATTTTATTTCACCTCCTAGAAAAGAAAATTTATTAGATATCTCAGCTTGAAGTATCTGTATTTTTTTCTATTACATTCTGTTCCACAGTTTTCCCTTTTTGCTTTACCCTTGCACTTCCTTTATTTTTCAGCCTCCTAAATACTAAACACTATACCATAACACCAAGTACACTACAAATGTTTATACATACACGATCAGCAATCATCGTGCTAAGATAAAAACAGATTATGCTACTAAATAAAAATAGGAAGTTATAACAGTTTCAGGCAAGTAAAGACATGGAGCATTAAGGAAACTAGATGGACAGGGATTGAATGTTGCAGCTGAATGAGCAGGATAAATGATAACAAGCTTTAGTGATAGCAGGACTAAACAACAGGCTTCACTAAGGAAAAATCCCTCTGAACACTGTATGTCAGCAATGCAGAAAGCCACAGAACAGATTATCCAGGAGTATAACAAAGATGAAATTAGGATTAGTATCTCCAGATCTTGCAAGCAACATAATAAAAAAAAAAACAAACCCCAAAACCACAGATAAGGTATTTCTGCCTGCATATAAGCCACCAATGTTGAAACACCTCTTTCTTTATTTAAAAGTTAAGATTTATTTGTAAAAGCTGTGTGGATTAAATATAGATAGAATCCATAACCATGGAAGTGGAAAGACTACTATGCATATTAGATTTAAAATTACAAAGAATTTCGTTAAAGACATGCTGAGAAAAAACATCAAAGCTTATGTCTATAAGAAATAAATGTACAGCAATAACTACTGTCCTGGTTTGAGTGAGAACCGAACTTACCTGTCAGGGGAGACACTATGATCAGGCTGGTGGTTTTCCCAGGGCGAGGCTCATCATCTGCACTCCGGGTGTTCTGACCCCTGCGATTTCCCCAAATGTGTGAAACTCGACTGCATAATTTGTGGTAGTGGGGGACTGCATTTGCTCTCTTCCCTGGTTTTAATGTCCTGCTTTGAGTGAGAACAGAACTAATTCTGTTCAGTGATTTTACTTTTCAGTTCTTCTAACTAACTGCACTGCCTGAAGTTAGCAGCCTGTTCTCACAGACAGTGTTTGCTGCTGGCAGTGATAAGACTCCATGTTTAGAGTTACTACCAAGGATTGGTGTGCAGACCAAGGCCCCTGCTGGATCTTGTGTACCACATTGGGGGATGCAGAAAGTGAAAGGCTGCACCTGCAGGGAGGAATGGACAGGACAGGTGACCCTAAACTGACCAACGAGGTGTACCACCCCTTATACATCATATTTGATATAAAGCTGAGGGATCAGGAGGGTCTGTGGCTCTCCTCCCCTCTTGGACTGCTTTGCCAGCTTTGCTTGGCTTGGCTCAGGTCCTCTTTTGGTTCCTTCCTCAAAGTTTCCAAGGAGGACTCTGTTCATTCTGCTTTCGATCCCTATTGGTGTCTTCCTGAACCCGGTACCAGAATCCAGCTCCTGAACACAGCTCCCGTCTGCTGCAGGGCCCAGTCTGGAACTCCCCTGGTGCCTGCTCCACATCAGTGGTGACGGTGATGTAATTGCCACCGGGGGGTTGTTTTTGATACTGGTGTTTTATATATTGTATATATTAAATTTTTATTATTTCCATTTCCATTAAAGCTGTTCTAGTTTCCTTTTCTAATGGCTAAGTCTCTCTCCCTTATTCCCTTTCTCTTCCCCTTTGGGGAGGGAGGGAGGGAGGGAGGGAGGGAGGGAGGTTGGTTAACAGAGAGCATCTGTTAGAGGTCTAAGGGGCCACCCTGACCTTAAACTGTGACAACTACACAGTATACCACATGCATCCAAACCATTTGAATTGTATGGAATAGTATTTAGTAGTCAATCCATCCCTCTTTGTGTGAAGGTATTTTTTAATAATAGACCCTGTTGATTCTCAACATAATGGAATTTCACATAAACAAACTCAAAATAAAAAGACAAAAATTCTAGCCAGGACAGTCTTCTAATGCCAGTTTTGTGGCTCATGTTAAACCTTTGTCTCTCTAAAAATAATTACAAAAGGCAAAACCTGTTATGAATTCACCTTTTCACTGATGAAGCCAAAGACTGGAGGGCAGTTTATCTTTAGAGGCATTCTGTACTTTGGCTTCACTACCAAAGTGCAAGTCGATTAAAACTTGATGGTTATACATAGATAAACCATAATTATTGAGATATACATAGTTATCCCAAAGCACACCTGAAACTTTCTAGTAAAACAGTGTACAAAACCACCCAAAATGCCAGTATTTGAGTTCTGTGTATTAATTAAGTACAGAATTATGCTTTCCAGAGCTGTTAATCCCGTGCCTTTTAACAGAACATTCAGCTTCGGTTTTGTAGCGTGAAATAGCTACCTTCACAAAATATGGCATATACTTTAAGGAAAAAATTATTAATAAATGTAAATTCCCATTTGTATTATGATTATCATAGGCTTTCAGTGACAATAAATTAAGATTATACGCAGAAGCTTGACTTTGGGTCTGATTTAAAAAAAAAAAAATAACAAGAATCAGATAAAATTTTGAATTTGTCTATCTTTTAAATTCTGATTTCTTAGGTATGGGGCGATATTTAAAGTTTTGTTCTTCACTTAGCTCATTAATGTTAATAGGTAAAGAATATTTCAAAATAAAAGAATGATTGACGCTGGAAAATGCTTTTTGCTTAGGCATTCTCTTTATTTGATAGACTATCTCAATGTGATATGATCGAATCTTCTCTTCAGACTTTTCAGCTGACATGAGATCATGTTTGTAAATGCTTTCCATTTCAACTTTGTAAATACAAACCAGAGAAGATTCAGGGATAAAAACGATGTGGAAGTATAATAACACTTACATGTCACTAAGTGACAGGAGAATAAGAGCTCTTGGAACATTAACTACTTTTTTCCAACAGAGCAGGGTTTTTTTTTTAAAAGGAGAATCTAAAACATATATCTTGATAACTTTCCTGACTGAATTTCAAGTCTTTTATCCCCACAAAAGCCTTAACAAAGCAGAGCATTTTCTAAGATACATACGAAAACTGAGGACTAGACACTGGGCTATCTGGGCCTGCAGAATTTTTACATTAGTTTTCCAGAAAACCTGCTTAGTAAGAGGTTTTATCTTACCACATAACATAATAGGCTTTGTGCTAAATTTCATCTTATTTGAAAATATGGTTCAGAAATTTGTAGTAATACAGCCTCTCTACATCAGAACAAAGAGTTATAGTTGTCATTACTTGTAGCTCCTGGTTTTGTCTAAAATTAAAATTTGAAAATGATTACAGGAAGGTCACAGCTGAAGGTGTGTCCACAGCAGCCAAAAAAACCCTAAAACAGAAAGAGAAGCATATCAAAGTTAAGCGGAGTAAGCAAGTCACAGTCACAGTGTGTCTTACAGTTTCAGGCTGAAAAATAAGTATTAAGATGGGTATTGATGGAGACTTGCAGGCAATTTCATTACTCTTCCCAGCAAAGCGAAGATTAGAACAATTCAAAGAAAGGAAAAATATAGTCTCAAAATAAGGTTTACAGTTACCGCTGATTTCCTCTCATAGGTCAAAGAAATCATTAGATATGAAAATATTACGGTGAAAAGTGACAGAGTTTAAGTGTAATGGAAAAGGAAATGTAATCTCCCTAGTGCCTTACAACACAAGTTTGGGAAATTCTTAATGCTGCTTAGATGCTTCACCGCTGGCTTTCATTCCCAGTACTATAAAAATAAGTATCTAGAAATGCCCTTCATATCTTTAAGTTACATAATGGTATTAATAACCTCTTTGTAGTTTCATTTAGATACTTATAAGAGCACCAAAAGGAAATAACTTGTTACTGGAGAAAACAAAGTCATTGGGTTTTTAAAAATTTTTCACTAAAATTATTTATTAAAACAGATCAATATGTCTGGTTTAAAAAATTCATGAGTTTGAATATGAATACAAAATTCATATAAACAAGCAAGCAATTATGCACAACTGTCACAATCTAAAGGGTTACACAGTCTACAGGAATATAGTGATCATCATGAGTTTGTAAAATTCCATAATACAGAAGGATGCAGAAGCTTTATCCTCTAAATTTCTCTCCTTTATTACAGATTACCACAAATACTGCACAAATCACCACTAGCAAGTATATCACAAAACCACCACTAGCAAAGCAAATATGATATATATATATATATCAAGCTATTACAAATTACTATCAGCAATAATATAAAGTCAATCAAAGGTATAGGAACACTCAATCATAAAAATAATCCATTGTATGCCAGCAATCAGTAATAGCAACAGCCAAATAGGTGTATATACCATTATAGTTTGCTATAGACTTACCATTAGTGAAGCAACTTATCAACAACATAACAGCAGATATAATAGATTATATGGAGATATATAGACATATAGAAATACCAATAAAAAGTATAAGATAAATGTTACCTATGTAAGACAAATCCATATCAAGTGAATTAGATTTCAGAAGGAACCAAACTATCCCAAAGGGAAGGACGAACTGATCTCAGAGGGGAACCCAACTGTTCCAGAGTTGGGACAATAAACTGAACTGATCCCAAAAGAGGATCAGTAAGGTAACAAACAGATCCTCCCTTCAGAGCTAATCCATCTCACAGATCCTAGAGTCAGCTGGGCACCCTTGGGAAGAGTTCAAGCTCTTGTAGAAAGGAGAATTCAGCCTGCTTAGGAAAAAGAAAGAGCATGTGCAGCAAGGGATGTTCTCAGAGAGAGAGGTTCCATTTGGGATAAAAATTCAGACCTTTTTTAAACATAAGAGAGTGTAGAACATACTACTTTGCACAGCCAATAGATGACGTTTCTGTTCTTTCAGAGTAATTTTATTTTTCCGGACTGTTTTCCACCTTTTCAGATGGTAAGTTCCTGTTTCAATTCCTTGATTTTCCACCTGTTAGTGGTACCTCAGGGTGTTTCTGGGTTCTAGGTCTCCCAGTTGTAATTCAGAGATGCCAGCTGCACTTTTAAAGGATGTTTCTGGTTCACTTGGTTAGTCCTAGACTCCAGATTCCCAGCTGGCAGACCTTCTTCTGGCAATATTTTTCAGCAGGCATTTTCTTTTCCCCAGTAATTTTCCCCTTCTAACCAGGCTACCTTTACTGCTGCTCACATCAACAACATATTCTTTAGGGCTTAAGGGTTCTCTTGAAGCATTTTCTGCTGTTGTCACTACTTACACAGCCCTAGCAAGGTCTGATCACCAAAGACAATCCAGAAATACTGAGAAAGGGGACAAGAGAGAAACCAGAATATATTTTAAATTCAAAGTGCACAGATTAGGCAAAAGAAAGACATTCACATATCAATTAAGCCTTTATTAGGGAGTTACAAGTTTTCATTTCAGTAAAGGCTTCAACCCTCTGAACTTGACTTGATACTGAATTTGGCTGATAACTTGAAAATAAATTTGGAAATCCCAGCAAACGAGGGAATGGCCTATCAGATAAAATCTGTGCCAGCAGGTTTGAAGAACAAAACTTTTTTCTTTCTATAGTCATCTAAGAGTGAACAGATGCACGTTTGATGACTTGCAGACAGAAGAAAAAGACTAAGAAAATGGAGAAACAATTGGCCTAACCATGCAGTCATTTATGCAAGCAAACTATTGCCATTTAAATCATAAAGCATTGCTTACCTCAGTAAGTATTTCCCATCTACGTAACAATTTCCAAAACTGGAATTTAAGTCACCCCAGTAAAATATTACTTAAGAGTAAACAGATAACGGATAAATAAATTGTAACAACATTCTATATCTGACATTATATTAAAAGTATCACATAGAAATCCTCTTGAGGAATCAAAGTTTGAAATATTCTCCATGTAACAGTGCACTTTATCCCTGCTGCATTTTTTGGTAATGTCTGATTTTTGAATAGCAGTTTGCTTGTTGTGCCAATTTAATTACAGAGCTAAGTTTGAAACAAACTTTTCTACATTTTGCATTCTGTCTAGGATAGAATTTGATCTAGTTTTCTTGCCTTGAAAAATCTATTTAGGAACATGGTTGGGATAAATATTTGTATAAATTTATATCTAAGCATTTAGTTATTCACCTACTACAGAGTCTCCTATGCTACATGAAAACCATTTGTGTTCTAACAGTTCAGTGTTTGGGTAAGGAAGAATGTAATTGTGGATTTTGGCAAGGACGGTGTTTCTTACTTGACTTCCCACAATATTCACCTAATTAGGAGCTAGCTTTAAACAAAAGAAATGTACTAAAACAAAAGAAATGTACTAACATTGAAAATGCAGAACCTTAGGAGTTTCAGGTAGCCGCATTACGATAAAGTAGCATCAAGGGATGAAAGTATATTCTTATCCCTATCTTATTTTTGGGAGTCTTATGAAGCCTGAGGGCTGCTTGTGGCAATTCACCTGGATGCCCTTTTTCCCTTTTATCAGTTCCATTGTGTTTTACAAAATGTACAATAGCCTGTGGTGGCAGAAGATCACCCACAGAGTCTAAATCTGAGTCCAGCAGTGCACAGAGCACATGTATGCAAGGCATAAATCTCGGGAGGGACAGAAAGTAACTTCTTCAGAATTAAAAGTAGAAGGGCCAGATTGTGACATTGGCCTACACTGGAGGGGGCATGGAATGATATCTGCTTGTGGGAAAACAAACTGAACCTTCCTGTTTTCTGTAGGAGTTCCCAGTGCTCTTTAGATGGTGTGCTTACACAATCACACCCTGGTATTTTAGCAAGCTCTTCCCTATATGTCAAACCAAGCATAGCATCAAAGGAGAACAAGAATAAAGAACAGCCTGAAGTGGTGTCACGCACACAGGTGGCAAAGATCTCTTCTCGCCTTCTTCATTCCTGTGGGTATTCTTCAGGGCCAGGGACAATCTGTTGTTTCTTGGGTTCAGCTACACAGTTTTAAAAAAGCTACCTACTTAGAAATAAACCATAGCAAACTAAGTCACCATGAACTTTTTACATCTGTTCAATAAATAATAATGAAGTGCAGGCACATGGAATCCCCTTATTTTGCCAAGTCATTAGTTACATTGGCAAAGTTGATTTCAGGAAAAGGCAATGACATTGCACTGAAAATGATGCTTACTCACTAGCTCTGTTACATTGTTTTCTTATTACAAACCTAAGTTCCAAGCTTCAGTTTTCTGATGCTGGGAAGTATACCTAGACAAGTGAGATGGACAAATGTATGTTGTTTCCTGTGAAAAGTAGAGTCTGGCTTTCCATGGAAGTATTAAGAGGCAAATAAGGCAAATATATAGCAACATGAAACTTCATATTAATCAATTCAGAAGGCTTAAAAGTAAGGTAGTACAATGTAGGCACCCTAGACAACCCTGCTTTGCTGGTGAAAGTACTTGACTTAACTAATGGTGCTTTGCACCCAGCAAGTAGAGTCATTTGTTGTTTGTGGTAAAAAAAAAAATAAATGCATTTTTACTCAGAATTAAATAACACAAAAAGTTGATAAACAACAAACAAATAAGAAAGCACATACAAAGCAAAATGCAGAACAAGGAAACCATGCAGTTAGTTGTAGCTGCTACCACTTTATTCAGAAAACCAGTAGGTGGGATCCTCTGGAAGACAGCTATGAAGAGCAGAGTAGCTCGTAAAGGTCTTAAAGATTACATCCTCCGAGTAGAAGAATATTTCATCCCAATACTTAAGAAAACAAGCAGAGATACCAGGAGACCCATCCTAGCTAAGCATGAAACTCAAGGCAGAGCTCCTGTGAAAAAAAAAGCACTGTATATGACGTAGAAACAAGGACGATGGTGTTAGGAAATCCAAAGCTCAGTGAGCATTCAGAGCTGCCATGGGACATTAAGGGCAACAAGATGCCCTACTGCTACAATCATAGCAAAATGGTGAATAAGGAAAATGTGGGAATATTTGTTGGCCTTTGTGGCATTAATAAACCTTAATGTCCTTGATCAGCTTCACCAGGGGTCTCTGTCCACCCCACTCCTTTGGCGACTGCTCCAGGAGCTGCCTTTCAGCTCAGGTCTAGACCTTTAGTCCTTGACTGAGCTGATTCGTATGTATCCTTGTTTCCACCCTTGTCTCTGGTCCTGTTATCTGGCTGAACATCTACGTTGTAGATAGCTTGTCTCCTGGATAAGCCTCTCTGAGTTCTATCACTTGTTCCATCTCCTGCTGCTAGTTTGACCCTGGACCTGGTTTGCTACCTCACCTTGTTTACAGACTTAGGCTGGCCTAGCAGCAACCTTCTAGTACCTACGAGTGGTTACCAAGAAGATCAAGCCAGGTCCTTTAATGGCACGTGGTGGAAGCACAAAAAACAACAGGCATAAGCTGAAATAAGAAAGGTTCAGACTGGACATAAGGAAGAACTTTTACCCCATGAGGTCAGTCAGGCAGTGCTGCAGGTTGCCCAGAGAGGTTGTGCAGTCTCCATCCTTGGAGGTTTGAGACATGACTGGGCAATGTCCTGAGCAGCCTGGTCTGACCTTGAAGCTAATTCCCTTCTTAACAAGGGATTGAACTTGAGACCTCCTGAGGTCCCTTCTAAACTGAATTAACCTATGATCCTAAAATTCTACCCCTAAGAAAATTAGGGTTCTCACTTGAAGAACACCTGTTCATGTTGTTACAAGGCAAACCCTGTAGTGGAAGTTTATGTACTAAATATTATACTACTCTTAGAAATCCTTTTCACAGTGTACATATATAGAATCAAAAAGCTTACATTATACATTAAGGAAAAAAATTAACAATTTAATCTCATTTAAAAGATGAAGAGAGTTGAAAAATTAACAGTGCTATTGAACACTAGATTGCACAACCTCCAGAATCAGAGAGGAGGCTGGACTTAAGGCTTGGACAAATTTCCTCATTATTAAAAATATTTCTAGTAATAAAAATAGTAGGCACTATGAGTAGTTGTTTTAGGTCATCTGTAAATCAGTTATAACTGAATGGATCATAACTGCCTTTGTATTACATAAGTAACCAATTTAATAAAGAGAATGATAAAAAATGGAAAACAATCTCCAAATCTACTGGTAGAATGGCTACTCCCTTTACTAGAATGCAAGAAATATGTACTTAGTTACACCATAGTTCTTTACCACTAGCATGTTCCCACAAAAAGCAGAGCTATACTCTTCCAAAAGTAATTCTCCACTTCATTTTGCCCTGAAGTTTCCTCTTAATGCTGTAGTCTTCACCACCCACACACCTATGCTCATCCATTCTTTCTGGGTTGCTGCCATGACCACATGTGCCCTCCCAGCTGCTTGTCCTGCCCCAGTATGCCAGTTTATTGTCTGTTATCCCACACAGTTTTGCTAGCATACTTCACAGACGTTCCTCATTTGGGAACCAGTCTCACACCTATCACTGTCTTCCATAGAAACAGCACCTCCGAAACTAACTAAAATCAACTGTATGTTCTTTCAAACCAAATATGCTGAATCTTGGAAATGTCCAAAGTAAATCTCCGATTCTGTATATAATCTGTTTAGACACATTGTCTTTTTCTCAAAATCTGCATCCAGTTCTGGAGTCCCTATTACAGGAAGGATATGGATGTGCTGGAACGTGTCCAGAGAAGGGCCACGAGGATGATCAGAGGGCTGGAGCACCTCTCCTATGGGGACAGACTGAGAGAGTTGGGATGGTTCAGTCTAGAAAAAAGAAGGCTCCAGGGAGACCTTATTGTGGCCTTCCAGTACCTGAAGGGGGCCTACAAGAAAGCTGGGGAGGGACTTTTTAGGCTGTCAGGCAGTGGCAAGACTAGAGGGAATGGATTAAAATTAGAGATAGGTCTATTCAGGTTAGACATTAGGAAGAATTTCTTCACCATGAGGGTGGTGAGACACTGGAACAGGTTGCCCAGCGAGGTGGTGGAAGCCCCATCCGTGGAAGTTTTTAAGCCCAGGCTGGATGGTGCTCTGAGCAACCTGCTCTAGAGGAAGGTGTCCCTGCCCATGGCAGGGGGTTGGAACTGGATGATCTTTAAGGTCCCTTCCAACCCTGACAATTCTATGATTCTATGTTTGGGGTTTTGAGTTTTTGTTTTCATTGACTTCTTAGGTTGAAACTGAGACAAATTTTCATTAGAACCAGATCTGAGAAAACTCCAAAATTGGTAAAGAAACTCCTGGTAAATTATTCTTTAATGGACGTTGTCACTTACATTATTTTTATATAGGTTCTTACTAACACAGAATTAAGCAGGCAGAAGGGAAAAACTACTTATATGACAGCAAAACTGATACAATTTTTAGGGCTATTATCTTTAGAAACAGGAATGAACATGGATTAAGATTTAGAGTTTGATTTTTAACAAACAGAATATTGGATGCAAAAGAACTATTCAAGGAATAGTTTCATATCAGAGAAATCCATAGGAAAAGCAGACCGGAAATTTCATAAGATAGTTTACACCGTGTGTGTCAGGGGCTAAGAAGTTAAAGACAGAAGCATAAAGTACTGTGACTCATAGACCTCTTCCTCTGAAACCCATGTTTGACTCATTCAGTTCCCTTTCTTCCACAGAGATGATAATGGTTCCATACTATGCAAGCATACGAGACTAATAATAGCATCCATCGTCATAACCATGCTATTAAGGCAGATGATGACAGCAGGAGTAGGAAGAGAACAACATTGTACTAAATCACACAAGACTACCAGACAAAAAAAAAAAAAAAAAAAAA
>JANVCC010000017.1:22604235-22643008 GCA_025345505.1 Todiramphus chloris collaris
AAAAAAAAAAAAAAAAAAAAAAAAAGTAAAAATAGAGAGGGATTCATTGCAAATCCTGTGCACTGACTTGTCCTAGAGTCTCGGTAAGGAAAGGATCAAAGACAAGATCTTGGAATCAGTTCTGATATCAGCAGAAAGGGCAAAAGAGAAGGCTACAGGTTGAGAAACAAGGTGCTACAGAAGCTCCATCAATGGGGGAACAAGCTTCAAGGAGTAGCAAGGAAAAAAAAAAAAAAAAAACATTGGAAGAAATTAAAGTGTTCTATCTATAGCATGATAGCTAGAGAGTTTGACAAAGTGTTGGAAGAATAAATATTTTCCCTAAAGCAGAAATGTCAGTGTATCCTCACTAGACCTAGCTGTCTGCCAAGGGCTTCAACAGTTCCACGAAGGTGTACAATAGTATCCAGTCTATCATTTTAGATAGAAGTGATTTTGAACTACTGAGGCGCAATATTATAATATGAAGGTCAAAAGATTCAAAAGAAAAGAACAACACACACTGCTGCAGGTAAGGTAAGAGGTCTGAAAAGAAAAAATAGGAGTGACAAGGGAAAGAAATAGCATTATATTGACTGATACTATTTTTATGTAGGAATATGAATCAGTAAAGAAAGAGCATGTTAAAATTGACAAATTCTCAATGGCAAAAGTACTCTCTAAGGTAGCAAACAGAAGAAAGATACATTTGTTGTGAAAGAAGTTCACAGTCTAAACGTTAACACAGTATTATGTCAAAAATCAAACACCTGCTTCTCAGCATGCCTTCCCTAGAAGTTGAAAAGGGGAAAAGGGGAGTCCCTCAAAAAACTGGACATGTAGGGTTGAGCTGCAGCCAAGCCAGACACAAGCTGTTAAGCAGCACAGGATAAAAAAATTAAATAAAACTAATAATTAAAAAAAAAAAAAAAAGCGCAACCTGTTTCACTTCAAAGGTTACAATGCTGCAGCTGAAAAGAAATTGACACAGAATGAATTAAAACAATACAGATAAATGATTTCAAATTATGAATATTAGAGACAAACACTGTACAAGTTATGCAAGTTAAAAGTAATGACCACAGATAATTAATCTACTCCAGATATTAATGAAAGACTAAATATTTATGTATATAAATGATTAATATTTAAAGGCATGCTAGAACCTGCTTAATTATCATTGATTAATCAATGATAAATAACTAGTTATTAATCAATGGATCTATATAGACTTGAGAGAAAGCAGGTTCCTAGCTGAAAATAAGAAGGTACATAAGTAAACATTCAAAAAACAAATAAATATAGGGAGACTCTATTTGACAAGAAATAAAATTCATTTCCAATGCACAAGACAACTACGAAGACTGACATCTTTCCAGAGAGCTGTATTGTCCGGAGGACACAGCAGAGGCATTGCCAGAAAGTCAGGCACAGCTGAGATTGCCCAGAATTATTCCAATGGGTGGGTAAGACCAGGAGAGGGGTGACACATCAACCAAAGCTTAGTGCAGGTAAAACCTGAAATTCGAACATCACTCAAATAGCTGTCAACAGTACTCTTGATGATACAATACAGTATTGTATGACTCCTTTCTTGAAAAAGGCACAAAAAGATCAATTTCCAGAATAATTTATATTAAAAGAAGGCAAAACACAAAACCAACAAAAAGACACCAACCAACAAACAAACAAAGAAACAACAGGGAAAAAAAAAAAAAAAAAGAGAAGAGGATTTGGTTTTTGTTTATGCCGTAATATTCATCAGAGTAGCAAAATAGCTTCAGATATTCAAAACAGGTGCAGGTGCACAATTCAACAGCTTTCCTTTGAGATGATACAGATAGAGCTTGGCAAGAACTCTGACATGGTAGGCCAGGGGTCAGGTGAGGTCAGCTGTGCACACGCAGCAGCCACAGGATGCAGGGGAGAAATGCAGAATGCAAACACTATCACTGCAAGGAAAACGTCGAGTATCCAAAAGGTATAGAAGTTGACTACAATTGTAATTACTCTGGGGGAAACACACAATCATTAGGGTACTATACCAAACAAATTTGCAGATGTTATGAAGACATGGAGTACCTTAGGGATCACCGTGGAATAAACAGCAGCCATCTTATGTTGCACCCCATCCTTCTAACCAAAAGAACAAAAGAAGAAATGCTTCCTATGTGAAGTAGAAATCAGAAGAGCAGAAAGCAAATCAACCACCTCAGTGATAGATAAAGCAAAGAAAAATACAGGAAAGAAATGGAATTTGGATATGACCATCTCTCTTACTAATGCAGTATTTTAGGAATAGTACAGCCACCACTAAAGGCTACAAAATTCAAGTTAGTGTATTCACTGTATAAGGTGATCAAGTGATGCATAGTCAAATGAAGCATCCTGCAACCTGCAGCATGTTATTTGGCAGTTGCTGATTCTTGTAAATGCCCTTCGTATCTTATCTGCAGAAGAAGGGAAGACGTTTTTCACTTTTACAGAAGAAACCACATGAAGTGCTAGAAGGACTGAACAGAATAGAAGTCATAACTGACAAAATTCCAAAGCATAAATTCACAAGTCAGCAAATTCATAGCACCACCTGAAAACTGTTCTATTTGCAATATACAGATGAATCTGCCCTCATACAAAAGCAAGTGGGAATAACGCGCTTCAAAAACATTTTAGGAAAGAGGTAGCAGACATGAAACAAGACTGAAGGAAAAATAATCAATAGATTTTCTAGTATATTCACAATTTGTCAAATGATTTGGGAGAGAATAAAAATACCTAGTGTCATGAATTTGTACTGTAAGTCTTGACATTTTCCACAGCGTCAATATTCAATTAATGGAAATGCCTAGAACTTCAGTAGTTTGTGTATCCTGTGGTTTGGTAAACCTCATTCTCTCTCCATGCATGTCCTCCTTACTTGTTGTTACTGTTATCCTGCATGATGTATAAAAAGTATGTGCTGAATGCAGAATTAATACTTTCACCTGTGCAGTGCTATATCACTGACTTCAAAATACCTAGTATACTTTGGAGTAAATAAAGGGAACCCCAGAGTAAGTTAGTTTCATTAGGATCCTTCTATGTAAAATACTATGACAGTCTTGTCTTCCAAATTTCTAGATGCTTCAAGTATTGCAAAAATCAGGAAATTTGCAGAATTGGAAGTCAGATGCTATAGAACCACTTTTCAGAGTTTTCAGCTCTATAGTATTTTAAATTTAACCCCTATTCTTACAAGATTTAAGAAAAATAGATTAATATGCCAGCCTTAAAAAAAATTTTCCTGCTTATAAAATCACATTAAACAATCATTTCCAATATATATCACAGTATTAGCACCTACAAAAAGCCATATTAGTTGTTACATAACAGATGTAAAATAATTTCAGTGGCTATAGAGGTTAGCATATGCTTTCACTACTGAGTAAATCAATCATTGAGGGTAGGCTCAAACATATATGTTTGTGAATAAAGACTGAAAAAATAGTGGTTGTTCAGTTCAGAAAAGAGAATATCTCAAGGTCATTTTCAGATAAAAGAATGGCACTATACACAGGCTCATAATCAATCATTTTCAAGGAAATTGGGGAAGATCAACAAGAAATAATTTTCATTTACAGCAAAGACATGTGTTGGACATTGGGAGGAATATTTTCTAACAATAAGTATTGAAATATCAGAACAAGTTCATAACTTGGGAAAAAACCCCACAGGGAAAGGTTAGATACACTTAATTTTTTGTCAAGGAATAGACTAAAATAATCTCTTGAACTAATTTTGAGTCCTATATTGCTATGATACTCTCAGGAGCAATTTAGGGGTGGTTATATTTTCTTTCCATTTAATAGGTAATATTATATTAAGGCATTCTTTTCATAAATTTAGGTATTTGTGTTTGCTACTGATGGATATCTCACTTTTTTAGCTATATATTGTAATGGAGATTATAGTTGAGCTAAGAATATATATTTTGGGTCTTTTCAGGGTTCCTTTTATGATAAAATCATTAATGAGTGAGTAAAGCTCCTTTTAGCTTTCTGATATTTCTTTCTGAATAGCTCTTGTATTTATGAACAAAGTTTGTAAATTAATTGACTTCTTATGACCTTTTGCCTTCTAACACAGTATTCATGACTTAAATAAATTTTTCATAAAACTGTAATGCACACCTCCAGTTTTTATTTGAGATTTTGACAATTTATGTTATCAGCTGTCTGCTGGAACAGAGAGTAAAGCTGATTTCACTGCCAGTCGAACCTCAATCTACTACTGCATTTTTGTTAAGCTGTGTAATAGTCTGTGTATAGATGATATATATTCATCACTGAGTGCTTCTAAATTTCAGTATTCAATCATTCACTCCAAGTTTGAGTTTATTTTAATGATGCAAATACATACCTGGTCATAAAGTCTTTATATTGCTGTTGGCATGCAATGGAAGAGAAATTTACCAAGGCAATTTTGTCTTCTGCTTTACTTTTTTTTTTTTTCATATATAAAATTAGTAAAGACAAAGCAATCTCACTTGTATGAAAATTCTAGATAGGAGGTCGTATCCACAAAATAACATAACTTCTTAGGATGTCATGAGTAAGACCTTGCCTCCAGAGGAAAACAGATAGCAAACAACTCTTTGTGCAGGGAAGGATGACACAAAAACAACCAACTCAGTGA
The DNA here is from genome assembly GCA_025345505.1 of Todiramphus chloris collaris. Classification (NCBI taxonomy): domain Eukaryota; kingdom Metazoa; phylum Chordata; class Aves; order Coraciiformes; family Alcedinidae; genus Todiramphus; species Todiramphus chloris. The sequence goes on from JANVCC010000017.1 coordinate 22,608,889, forward strand.
GAACAGCTGTTATCCAGGGTGAACAGCAGAGTCAACACAAAATATAAATCCAAAAGAAGTAAAACATGAAAAGAGACAAAAGTGTCTGCAGAGGCATGGCTATTTTTCAAGACTCTGAAAGAAGAGAAATTGATTAATAGCAGGTTTACTACAAATCATACTTAATTTTTTATTCTTGCCTGTATAGGCAGTTCTGTGGAATACGATGAACATGCAGCTGAGTGAAGGATTCTCTCATCTGTTTATTATGTTGAAAGTCAGTGTTCTATGAATGCATATGATTCTTACCAATAGGCTGCATAGCGTACCTAAAGCAAGTACAACCAGTACACATGCAACATAAAAAGAAACATTTCAGGTAATACCTAAAATTATGACAATTCAAACAATATGTTACAAAACTGCAAATCCTTCAAGATTTAAGCCTAATGAAATCAAAGATACATAGGCTTAAAACTGCTGTTCAGGTTCTGTCAGCCATACTGTTAACTTTGTTGGATATTTTACATGTTGAATAGATTTTACTCATAAATGTCTCCACAGGTACATTTGTTCGCAAGAATGTGTGTTAGTAATTTCAAAGCTTTGAGAAAAGGTTCCCCATTGTGACACTTCTGCTGTGATCAGGATGTCAGTGTGTTTTGGGATTTCAGCTTCCATGGCAGCTAAAATCCCAGGCAGAAGTTAAGATTTACTAGTTTTTAATAACTCTAACAGAAAATTAAAAACCAGGAAAGAGGGGAAAAAAAAAAAGGAAGGAAGGGGAGAAAGGAAGCTACAAAGACACAAAGAGAGGGGTGAAGAGAGAAAAGAGAAGAGAGAGAAAATAAAATATAAAAGGTAAATGAGAAAAAAAGAAAAGGAGCAACTAGCTCTCTGTGTCCAGCAATAAGTTACTCCTTAAATTAATAGCCACTTCTCAGCAGTATATACCGAAGTCCTTTACCACAAGCATCTTTTATTTTGAATCCAAATTGCCTGGGTATCCCACCATAAATAGGAAGTGCCATTCAATTAATAATAGGTGTAAGGAAGCATAACACTGTAAAACAGTTATCACAATACTTGATTTGTCTGATTTATTCTTGCTGTTTTCTAGGCAGTTTGGAATGATGAATACTTTCTTTACATTATTGTCTATTTGGAGCTATGCTTTTCATTTTCTCTCATATTGAGTTTGTAAAAGGTGACAATTCATGTTTGGGACAATTAAATTATGAAAACAAAACAAAAAAACAAACATGATTTTTAACTATAGATGAATACATTATTCCTCTTTATTATTCTCCCCTCCTACGAATCCTTGCCAGCCCTTCTCAGTGACAGCACCTTCTTTGCATGATGGAAATACAATACAATGAGTTATAATCTTTTTTTTTTTTTTTTTTTTATTGGCATCTCTAGTTACAGAAATATTTAAGATTATTAAAAATAGGAATTCCTAACTATTTTAGACTTAGGTTTTCACCTATTGTGAGTTTTATGTTTTAAGAATTTTAACACAAATAAAATGGTGATGCAGGATCTTCTGGTCTTTCTTTTGTGTTGATTTCACTTGCACTTACAAATTCCCTCACAAAGATGATATTTTTGATTCAAGTGGCCTAGTAATCTGAAAATTGTGTAGTTTTACAAATAACTTTACTCCCTGCCTATGTGTAATTTCACAGGGCAGGCTTCATACAAATTGGGTCACTGCAGAATCATTTTCCAAATTCTTCAAGTCAGCCTAACTAATGATTATAGTCTTGATCTTTTGCTGAGCTTCATGAAATGCTCTGCATATACCAAGCTCCTGTGGTTTTAGCACAAAGTTTGTCATTGTATTTGTTGTTCAACTCATTGGGTGCTACTTCCAATTAAATTCACTGGATTGAAATTAAGATGGCATTTAGGGAGGTGGTCATGGTTTTCTGTGCTTCAGAAACTAAACGGGAAATTCTGAAAAGTATGAAAGGAAAAAAGATGAATTGAAAGCAAAGTGAGCAGCAACAGTATTCACGATCTCCTTCAGTTTTTTGCTTGGTGTTTCTACAGCCTGTCTGAACTCCCAGAAAATCCCCCTTTGACTTTAATTTTTCTGCTACCTTTCCATGACCATTACATTTTTTAATCTCTTCAGTTCAGTCACCAGCTTTTGAAATAGAATACTAGAAATCTAGTATCAGTTTTAAAGGAAACGATGGAAAATGATTACTGTCTTCCCAAGACAACCTCAGTGACACCTTTTAAAAAAAGCAGAGTTGCAATTTCTCTGCATAATGTCAGGGTGGCTTTGGTTCCACTGAAAACTGTTTACAGAAGAGGAAACATGCTGTGACTGCCTCTCAACACAGTTGCCAGCTTTGTAGGAGAGGTTGCAAGGACTGGCTTGCTGTAAAGCTGAAAAAAAAAAGCACCTAGATATCAGAAGTCTAGGGGATATTTCCCCTACAATTTGTTGAAAGGGGATACTTCAGGATTATCCTTAATTCTTCTGCTGCAGTTTTAAAACTTTAAAGCCCCCTTTTAAATCTACAAGAGAGGGGCTGGAAGTCCCCTGTGCATTTCCTAAGCTTCTCCATAACACAAATGCACTGATAACTCTGCATAGCTAATTATGTTGTCTGAGACAAATACATATAATTAAAAAGGTATTTAATTAAAAACAGGTATTTGTTGCTAACTAAAAAAAAAAATGTAGCAAGAATGCAGTGTGTCTTTCTAAACACAAAATCCATCGCTTTTTTTTTTCTATTGTCTGTCCCCCCACAAAGTTTCTTAGTCTCATTTGCTCATTCCTAGATACACTGTTACAGAATGAGATACTCTTTCTTTCTACATGTAGGACAGGTAGATAGCTATAGCCTTTTGATCTATGTTTACGTACTGCCTCTAGTTCCCTTTCTTGAAACCATAAAACTTAAAACTTCCACCTGTGGGAAGCTTTAAACATTTATAACTGGTGTGATTGTATTAACATGTACATAATTGCCCGTGCTATTCCCTAACTGTTGTACATGACTATCACCTCTCCTTCACTGAGTGGCCACAAAACACATGCTGCTGACAATAGGCTCTTATTTAAGCATTTATGTATTAAACTACACATCTAACAGGAAGCACAAATACAAACAACATTATGGCTAGTAGAGAGATTGTTCTCATCAATAATTTTTTTCCTATTCTTTCTCCGAAAAGTCTGTCTTGGGATATAATAGCCAGGGGCATGAAGGCTGGTGCATGGTGAAGAAACCAAAAGAAGTTGAGTGAATAGATGGCATCTATGGCATCTTGCTAGCATCTTAACAAGATACACAAATATTTAATACCAAGTGAGTTATGGTGTTATCATAAGAATTGTCAATGATGACTTTTCATACGATGTATCTTGCAAGCAGGTAGTATGCTTCTGTACACACTCACACATACTAAACACGCCATGTATTTAATGCAATACTGGAATTTAACTGCACTGAGGTTATATACTAGCTTTCCAGTGATGCACAGTAACACAATGAAAGCCATCTGTTAAAACTCTGGTAAGATTATAGGCAGTTAAACTGCTAAATGTTATTCGCCTGTCTTTTTTAGTTCTCCCTTCTGTTCACTGAGACTCACTGGAGCATGTGTAGTATTCTGTAACTCACTGAAACAGGAGGTACATTATTCACACTTGTCTGCTATCAGAGAAACAGTATTATTTTGTCATTTTTCCTAAATAAGTCTCAGAGCAGTTGAGAATGATGCTACCTGGAGGTCGCTGTTGTTGCTTGACTCTCCAGTGATGGCCAGCTCAGAATTTAGGAACTTACATGGCATTACTCATTCAAAACATATACTTGCTCTTGTGGTACAAAGAAAGTGGTTAGCCAGAAAAGTAGTACTGATTAAGGTCAAGTCTGAATTGTTGGACATCAAGCCCAGTAATCTCACTTAGGTTTTTTTCATGAGGAAGTTCTTCTTCAGAAAGACTGATGTTGTATTCTTCAAACAACTCTATGCCCCAGTGCTAGCCCAATCAAGCTAGTTCAACAAAACCAACCTAAGTTGGAGGGAAAGCAACAACATTTCAAGAGGAAAGGGGTGGACTCAAAACCAGCATACTGTTTCTAATTTTTAATTCTTCCTATTCTAAAATAAATGTCTAAAAGCTAGAGATTAAAAGATGTGTGGAAAACTGTTAGCTTTAAGACTAAACTGAGTGATATCCCTAAAAATCAAAGACACTTAAAGAAATTGTTGAATACTTCTCACTTAAGAAAGTTTAAAGTTGGTGGTTGGTTTTTTCACCAAATAAATTTCAGTTGCAAAAATAAAAATCCACTCTTAAATACCCCTGTTTCTGTTTGCATTCTTCTACTAGTTGTGGAAAACATTCAAAAAAAGCTGAGACCTTGTCCTCTTTCAAGATACCAGCCAATCAAACTATGAGGTCTGATACAGGATCCATAGTTTGTAAGATATGAAATGTTATGTCACTAGGACAGGTTGTAAAGCATAAAACCCTACATTTTGTATGCTATAATTAAAGTAAGCTGCATTAGAGCTAATAGTAAGCTTTTCCAAAGCCTCAGTTTTCATGGCTGCCAGAACCGTAGTTTAATGCAAGTCAACACAAAATGCAATAAAAGCCCACTTGTTAACACAGGTTCAAAAGAAAAGTTATTTGCATTCATCTTCTGTTTAGCTATGAAAAGAGAACAAGACTAATATGGAATAAGACCATGGAATCATAAACTAATTTCAGATTGCTCTACCTGCCTCTTTGGACACTGTAGATACTAGCTTTGCTTCAAACATACCCTGTAGATATGCTGAAAAATAATATGTACTACTTTCTGGAATTAGGTCTTCAAAGTGTTTTGAGACATTTTAACTTAAAAAAAAAAAAAAAAAAAAGTTTCTATTTTCTTTCTATTTGAGCTCAGTACAGGGACACCTACAAATACGAATCACCAAAATAGAGATAATAGCATTTTCCAGCAAGGTCATAGGATTTTCTCACAGACCTTGCCAGTCTACTGTGCATCCCATTGAGGTTTGTTGATTAACTATGCCTCTTAGATAAGGAGAAAGAAACAAGCACTCTTGTACGCATACCTTGGCACAGGAAGTGGTGACACATTCTAACAAATTCCTGAGAGAAGTAGTTTATGTATGAAGGGACAGGCTCCCTGATAAACCACCAGACCTGTTTTCTGACAGCAAAAATAATAGCCTTTATACTTGATTGAAAAGTACATGTATGAAATCTTAAAGTAAACACTAGTACTGAACAAGTCGCATACATAAGGAGAGTTTGTCCATTAAACTCTATGGCAGATACAGCAGAGGACACAGCCTTTCTGCCTTTGTACAGTAACATTTCTATATGGAAGATGAATCAGATGAATTCCAGCTATTTCAATGTGAAATTAAATGCTTATATATCTGATAATTTTTGGATTAAAAAGTAGTTCAGGAATGCTGGACAACTTTAATGATTAATGTTTGTGATGCCTATACATGTACCTCTCAAGGGTAAATTTTCTGCATGGTTCATTATTAATGGAAATTGCATACCTAACTCCCTGTACACCATGCAGAAAATGTGCTCCTTTACATCTATCATGGTAGAAAAAGTAGGAAAATATTTATTTTCCTATTTTAAAATTATATTCAAAGTATCTCTGATAAGAAGCTAATAAATATGCAAAACAGCTGAAGAGAAAAATAAGTAAAAGTGGAAATAGGTTCTCACAACAATTTATTCTTAACACAGTAAGGTGATTTGCAATACCTTAATGTAAATAAAATCATTCTTTAAGGTTATATATTCTTATACTTTAAAAACACAGAGTATATTTTCTTTGTTTTCCCAGTAGTAATTATATAAGATTATGTAATACACATTACGCACTTAAAAGTACCGCTAAAGAAGCAAAAGGGGAAAGAAACCAAACCAAACCAAACCAAAAACCCCTCAATCTTTTTCCTACATTGCTGAAACACACTGAGAAAGCATTTCTAGAGAAAGCAAGGTATAGAAACACAGTAGTTCATTAAACCTTGGTATGAAGGAGTTTCCCATTTTAAAATGTTGAGTTTTGGTCAAACGGGTCCCCTTCCAAAATACTGGTAGGTAATTCAAAGGTTTCATTTCTGAATAGTATCGCTGAAGTCCAAAGTAAACCTTCTTGATGCCTTATATATGAAACTTCAGTCAAATAAAACATAGAATCATACAATATCTCAAGTTGGAAGGGACCCATAAGGTTGACAGATGGCTAAATATGAGCCAGCACTGTGCCCAGGTGGCCAAGAAGGCCAACAGCATCCTGTGTTCTATCAGAAATACTGCAGCTAGCAGGACTAGGGCAGTGATTGTCCCCCTGTACTCAGCACTGGTGAGGCCCCACCTTGAATACTGTATTCAGTTTTGGGCCCCTTTGAAGGACACTGAGGTGCTGGAGCATCTCCAATGAAGGACAGTAAAGCTGGTGAAGGATCTAGAGAACAAGCATTAGGAGAAGCTGCTGAGGGAATGGGAGTTGTTTAGCCTGGAGAAAAGGAGACTGATGGGAGACCTTAGTGCTTTCTACAACTCCCTGACAGGAGATTGTAGTGAGTTGGAGGCCGGTCTGCTCTCCCATGCAGCAAGAAATAGGACAGAAGGAAATGGCCTCAAGTTGTGTCAGGGGAGGTTTAGATTGGATATTAGGAAAAATTACTTCACCAAAAGTGTTGTCAAGCACTGGAACAGGCTGCCCAGGGATGTAGTTGAGTCACCATCCCTAGAGGTATTTAAAAGAGGTGAGGTGCTTCAGGACAGTTTTGGGGTTGACTTGGCAGTGCTGGGTTAGTGGTTGGATTTGATGATCTTAAAGGTGACCTAGCCTAAATGATTCTATGATCATTAGGTCCAACTCCCTGATCCTTGCAGGACTACCTAAAATTAATCATATGACTAAGGGTGTCATTCAGACACTGCTTGAACTCTGACAGGCTTTGTGCTGTGACCGCTTCCCTGGGGAGCTTGTAGTGAAATAAAATGTGAAGTAAGCGTCATGAGATAAAGGAACATGTCATTTAACTGATATAAACAGCAATATCTCAGAAGACATATCACAATTTTAAGCATAGCATCAAAGATATGGCCTAGGAAAAATGTTACTCATTAAAAAGAAAAAAACCCCAAAGTATTATTTATAATACAAAATACACAGAATATATGATGAAGAAAATCAGATAAACAACAGTGGAGGGCAGGATAAAATTTCATAAGAAAATAGTATTGCAGTAAAAAGAAAGAAGCCTTGAAAAGTGGGATACTCCAGGACTAACTTGAAACAAAACATGCTTATGATTTTATTCCAGAGGACTGGATGGGAGAATACTGACGTGACAAAGGCCTTGGTGATGCAAAATTACTCAGAAGAGTCCTAACAGTTACAGAAGAAGTCATACAAAATAATATAGCAAAACAGGGAATGGAATTCAGTATCAGAAGAATGTATATGTGTCAGAAAAAAACCCAACCCCTACACATTATGTACACATATTGCCCCTTCCTCCCCTTTCCTCCCAACATATGTACAGAAATACAGAGAGATAAGCAATTTCCATTGAGGCATCACCTAGTCACTGGTTTTCTCTTGAAACACTGATAGTGTTCAGGACCAACAAAGCAATGTTATAAAATACCAGGAAAGTAAATGAAGACAAGAATGAGGACAAACTGTCGCTGTGAATCTATGGTTGCCCACATTTTGAATGCTATCTGTCTGGTCACTGCTTCTCAGAAAGCAAACAGAAGAACTGGAAAAGACACAGACCAAGTCATAAGAAGATTTAGTCACAGTACACTCTCTTACCAGAGAGAGATTGAACAGAATGGGACCTTTTAGCCTGGAGGATAAGAGGGAAGGAATGTGCGTCCAAGCTGCAAGGAAATCATGAAGGAGTGCTGAACAGAGTAAAGTGTTACTCATCCGATGAAATTATCTAGTAGTAGAATCAAAACAACTCATCCGATGAAATTATCTAGTCGTAGAATCAAAACAAGAGCAAGAAATAGGCTTAAAACAAAAGAAGAGTATAACTTATACCACACATTCAAAACTATGGATTATTTTGTCACATAATAGAGGCAGCTGCAGAAAACAAAATCCATTGAAAGGATGTTAACAAGATGGCTTTGATACAACTTCCATCTCAGCAAATTCCCAAATTGCTAATTCCTAGGAAATAGAGGAATGTATCATGAAAAAGATCATCATATTGTCACCGTTGCCTTCTTTCACAGGACATTCACCACTGGCCATTGTTGAAACCCAGAGACTGAGATGGATGAAATTCTGGAATGACATACTTGATTAACTCCCATATTTCTAGATTTCTACCAGTCAAGTCAGAGTTAGCATTCTTCCATCGGAAACATTTATTGAAGCCTGGACTTTGAAATTATTTATTTTGTATTTATTACCAACTTCTGTCTTTGATGTCTCTCTTACATTTCACTAGGAGTATGGTTTGGGAGATTCCTACAGCCTTTGGTACCAGTTCTGTCTGGGTGGATCCATTAGACATCACTGGGACTTCCTCGGAAGGAGCAGTGGTTTCAGTCATGAGGCAGAGCGAGTACCCACCATTCTGGTCGAGGCAGTACCCTCAGCTGTGGCCCTACAAAGAGATTTCGGAGATCCAGTTGCCAAAAGCCCCATCCAACCTAGATTTGAACACATCTGGTGATGGAGAATCCACAACTTCCCTGGACAACCTGTTCCATTGTCTCACCACGCTCAGAGTGAAAAATTTCCTTCTGATTTTCAATCTAAATCTACCCTCTTCTAGTTTCAAACCATTACGCCTCATCCTATCACTACAGGCCTTTGTATAAAGTCACAGAATCACAGCATTGCTGGAGTTGAAAACGACCTCTAGAGACCATGTAGGCCAAGCCCGCCCACCAAAGCAGGTTTGCCTAGAGCACACTGCACAGGATTGCATCCAGGCATCTCCAGAGAAGCAGACTCCACAACCTCCCTGGGCAACCTGTTCCAGTGCTTCATCACCCACACAATAAGGAACTTTTCCCTCATATCTGGGTGGAACCTCCTGTGTTTCACTTGTGCCTGTTGTCCCTTGACTTGTCACTGGGAACCGCTATCTCTCTTGCACTGGTGACCCCAGAACTGGACATGGTCAGTATTCCAGATGCAGCCTCATCAGGGCAGAATACAGGGGGAGGATGACCTCCCTTGACCTACTGGCCACATTCTTCTTAATGCACCCCAGGATACCATTGGCCTTCTTGACAACAAGGGCACGTTGATGGTTCATGATTAACTTACTGTCCACCAGGACTCCATGATCCTTTTCCTCAGGGCTGCTTTTCAGCCCCCCTTTCAGTACGTTCCTAACGTACATTGATGCATGGAGTTGTTCCTCCCCAGGTGCAGGACGCTACATTTGCCCTTGTTGAGCCTCATTAAGTTCTGTTCTGCCCAACTCTCCAGCCTGTCCAGGTCATGCTGGGTGGCAGCACAGCCCTCTGGTGTGTCAGCCAGTCCTCCCAGTTCTGTATCATGAGCAAACTTGCTGAGGATGGATACACTCTGTCCCCTCACCCAGGTCATTGTGGGATATGTTAAATAAGGCCAGACCCAGTACTGACCCCTGTGGAACACTGCTGGTTACAGGACTCCAGCTTGACCCTGTATCATTGATCACAACCCTCTGAGCCCTATCACTCAACCAGCTCCCAATCCACCTCACTGTCCCCTCACGTAATCCACACTTCACACATTTTGTAAGGAAGATGTTATGGGAGACAGCATCAAAAGCCTTGCTGAGGTCCAAGTAGATGACATTGACTGTTCTCCCCTCATCTAAGCAGCTGGTTATGCCATCATAGAAAGCTGTCAGATTGGTCAAGCCTGATTTCCCCTTGGTGAATCCATGTCTACCTCTCCCAATAGCTTTCTTTAATTCCACGGGCTCTGAGATGACAAATCCAGAGTTACCTGTTTGATGACAGTTCCAGGGACATAGGTGAGAATACCCCGTCTGTAGTTTCCTAGGTCATCTTTCTTGCCCGTTTCCCTGACTGCAGCGGCCTGGCCTTCCTCCCGTTCCCCCCAGAGCCCTCCCAGTGCCCTCCCTGCCGCTCCCGAGCCGCTGCCACGGAGCTCCAGCGCCTGCCATTGCAAACGCCGCCCCAACCGCCGCGCCGCGCTCCCGCCCGCTCGCGCTCCCCGGGCAGCGCTGGAGGGGGTGGGAGTTGAGGGGCAGCCGGGGGTGCCGCCCGCCCTCGAGCCGCCCGCCCTCGGCACAGCCCAGCCGCTCTCCCGCTGTTAGGAAAAGAGCCCTCGAAAGAGCCAGAAGGAGCCCGTTGCCGACCCCTTTGTCGCAGTTGCCCCTCCCCGGTGCGGACCTGCCCCCCGGGAGCCGGTCCCTCGGTGAGTGGTCGCCTTCGCGTGCGAGCTGCTGTGCCCCAAATGCCCGCTCTGCTCGCCCGGGGGACGCCCCCTCGCCGCTCGTTCGCTCAGCGCTCCCCTAGGGCTGCTTTGATGAGGGGGGTGTTGGGGGCTGTCGGCGAGCGACGGCTGGCGCGGTTCTGCCTCGTTCAGATCTGCCGCCGCTGCTGCCGCTCCGCCCGGGCCGCCTCAGCAGCCGCCCCGCGGGCTGCCGGCCCCCGGCACAGCCGAGCCGCTCGCCCGGCCCGGCCCGGCTTCCAGAAGCCCTCAGCAGAGCTCCTCGCCGGCCCTTTTCGCCGCGACTCCCTTCCCCAGCGCGGACTGACCTGCACTGGAGCTGGTCTCCCCGGCGAGGAGAATTCTAATAAATCCAGTTGTCAGTTTCTATCTGCAAATAGTTGAGACACTTCTGAACAGATTTCACCATTATTTGCTAAATATGAGTAGCATATTATACTGTAACTAATACTTTATCTCCATAATAGAGAATATTTTTATCTACTACCTGTTGCAAACCTATTGCCTACCAGATTCTCAAGCTATCTGAGGACTTTTTTATTATCACTGCCCATAGGGTGACTTTTAATACTGAGGGTGATTCTGTCAGATGCTGCCAAGGAACTTCAGTGACATCTTAGAACCCTTCTTTGCAGTTTCCATATCTCATATGAACAAGCTAAAACTGTGTTAGCAAAAACAGGGAGAAAAGTAAAAAAGGAACATAACTTATATCTCTCATTAGGGCTTTGCATAACAAAATCAAGTAGAAAGCAGTATGTGGTGTATAACACACTGATCTAATCTAATCAGTTGACAAGTCAGTAACCATATTCTGTAATGAGACAAGTTTCTGGATGGTCTTCAGATCTAATCTTGTATAGACTATGCAGTCTTGAAAAACCCAAATGAATGCTAGACCGGCTTTGTTTTCTTGCTCTCTGGGCAACCTGGATAATGGAATTATTTTCCTGTTATGTAATGAAATTGAGAAAGAATGGTCATAAATTGCTCTAATTTGTAACTCAGCACTATGAATCATCTTTATTTCTGTGGAAAACAAAATTAATTCAAATTGTTTATAAAGGGAAACCTATATACCCACTTTTCATTCAGATTTTTCTGGTTTGTTTTTTTTTTTTTTTCCTACGGAAAGAAAAATATCGTTTGAGACAAGCCATACCAAAGTACTAAGTAGTATGAAATTAAACAGCAGCTTGTGACACTTGTATAAAATGTAATCTGCAAGAAGTTGAAACAACTAATCTTCCCATTTCACTGTATCCCTAAATCTAAACAAGGTGATTGAATGATGAAGTAATCTTACTTTTGTGATTTGATACGGCTTTATATGTAATATTTTTTTCACATTTCTCTTGGTGGTTTGATATTACTAGTTGAGGAAGTAGGAAAAGATTTAATTAAATCAGAATTTATTATTTTATCTAATTTTTCTATCTACTAACACTTGGCAGAACTTTTTTTCAGCAAGTTAAGAGTATGGTCTTACTTTTACAGTAATTTATTTTTCTAAATGATAAGTGTTGGTTGACTGAGAGGCACCATAAATATTTATGTCAGGTTCCCTCTACAACCAGTGCAAACACTGATGGCATAGAGCAGGTAGCTAAAGCCTCCATTCAAACTAAGATAGTTTACATACTGGCTTGCTGTCTGTGAAGAGCTTAACACATCAGTATGTAAAAACAATCCACAGCCAGAACACAGATGTAGCATTTTGCTTTTCTGTGAATAGATAGCAAGATTCAATATAAATAGGCAAAAAAAATGTAAACCTACTGTTTCTGTACACTGTTTCTGAACAGCATATACTATTCTCTCATATTTTGTTTTCTGTTATTCAGAATCTGAATAATAAAGCAGACATTGCAGCAAGTTCCAGCTGAAGAATAAACTCGCATGGCTCCTAATCCATCATATTATCCCACATGGATGAGAATATCCACTCACATGGAACAGTGAAGGGGCGTAACTCCACCTCAGTGGAACAATTCATGTAAAGGCCACAGGAGTTAATGGGACCATTAAAACATTTACATTTGAACATATGCTACATCTTTTACTCATTTAGTACCTTTGAAAGCTGTACTATCCAGGAGTTCTTGCATCATGCTGAGAAGATAAGAAAAGGACACCAGGACAATTGACTTTCAAAAAGACATCAGTAAAGCATCCTCGGCATTTCTCCAAGGCCTTGAGTCATTTGGAAGAGAACTATTATGATGCTAGTTTTACTGTTATTATATTCATTCTTATCATAAGATTAATAAACATGAAATACAAAAAAAAAAAGCAGCTCTATTGAAAAAGAAGCTTAGCTGTGTATGAAAGGTACTGAGTGTACATATGGATAGAAAGAAAAAGTAAAATATTTCATCAGTTTCAGTTTGAGCACACTTTTCCTCAAATATAAAACATGCTATTTGATTTTGTTAGCTTCAAGAGATCACACAGTTAATAATATACAGCAGTGAAATTAATACATATTGAGAAAACAGTTGGAGTTGGAAGGAGGTTACTAAAGGGGTGCCACAAGAGCATTTCAAACTGTTTTGTTCAATAGGTATAAGAATGAGAGATAAGTTGCTAAAACATGTTGATAACAGAACACAGACTGAAGAAGGGTCTATCAACGTGAAAAAAAGACAATATAATTCAGAAAATGCTGGAAAAACTAGCAATAATGACTTATGCTGTTCTGTGTAAAGAAGTGTAAGACACTAAGCACAGGGCCACAAAAAGAAAGGAAAAAAAAAAGACAAGCTATTATACACTCTCTACAGTAATAGGTAGCTAAACACTGAACAAGCATGAGTTCTCGGGAAGGAGGGTATAAAGTTTGAAATCTTTCAAAATGCTATTCAATGAGAAAACATACTAAATTATGAACTGCATAAATGGATGCATCACATATAAACCAGAAGAATTTAATCTGCAATGTTATCACAAAACTGTGTTTGAGATTTTGTATAGCCCATGTTCCATTCACTAGAACTAAGAACTTGTGAAGGAAACCACTGGCATGCAAAGTATCAAAAGTATTTTACATTCAAATAGGTAACAGAAATTAGGTCTTAGGAAAAAAAAAAAAAAAAAAAAAAACCCAAACTAAAAACCAAGAAGAGAAACACTGAACTTATTTGAGCTAGTTATCTTGATGGACCTAAATGGTGTAAGAATATTGGATTTCCATTAATTTTCTGATCTTCCATAATATTTCCATACAGATACCAAGCCATTAGCACTGCTACACAGAAATAATTCTTGACTACATAGCCTTCATACCAGAAGCCTGGTATGTTAATTGAAATTTTTAAGTACCATTCTAGCTTCTCCGTTTTTTTTCTTCATATGTGTATAAGCAATTATAACTTGAAGTTTTAAGAGTCATTCCTGAAGTTTTAAGAGTCATTCCTAGTAGCAATTAGTCTGTGAGTCTTAATGACTGTTCTTCCACTATGTCCATCACTACTGCCAGACTGGAAATATTCTCAGTAATATCAGATCAATTTTTTTTTTTTCCTTAAAGCATGAAACATACACAGCTCTAGATTGTTGTTTCACATCCTTTTTGGTCAGTCTAAACCATAAGGAAATATAAACTGTTCCTTGTCTTCTTGTTTACATTTTAGGTTGCTAAGCTGCATCCTTGAAAGCTTTCTTGAATTTCAAGTATCAGCTATGTGTGGTAGCAAATCAGATGGTTTTTATTTTAATATTCTTATTTCTGACATGTGCCACAGCATGACACTGGCCTTGATTTTTAGGAAACACTTACTGTTTGAGGAGCCTACTTCATGCTTCATAGGATCCCTAAAATTTGGAACACTGAATACTTGGTTTAGAAATGCATAATTTGCCACAGTTTATACTTCTAATTTGGAGGAAATAGTATCTATACCAAAATCAAAAGCAGGTTTTGTCAACTTTTGTTATTGAGCACTATAAAGATTAGTTTCCTGACATGGATTTTTAGACTACCAAAGGTCTGCCTATGCAGCATTTGCAGTATCAGAATTTGAACACATTTTCTCCACATGCTGAGCTCATCAAATGGAAAGCAGAGAAATTCTCAAGAAATATAGAAGAGCAATATCATAAGGAAAAAAGCAATTAAATACTCAAAACTGTCACCAGATGGAAGAGAAGTTTTTAAATCCAAGTGACAGGTTTTGGTGGACGAATTCATAACAAAAGAACTCAGCAATTTCAGAGGAGTTTCAGATTGTTTTAGCATGAGCTTCAGTGAAGTCATGTGGAAGGCAAATGATGCACCTGTACATTGCTGACCATATATTGCTAAGCCTTTTGCACGTGGGACAGATACTAAATGTCAGTTGTATTACACAACTGACATATTCAGGACATGCTTTAACAACCCTCTTCTGTATCAAAAGGTCACAGAGACATCACTTAGAAGGGGAAGTTCTTCTTAAAACAACGTTGAGAAATACCTAGTCTGTCAATACTCTAAAGACTGAATTGTTCAGTCCAATGTTGAAATAATGAGCATTAATAGATGCCTTATGCACCTAAGAATTCAAATGCTAAACAAAATCAGAAATACATTTTCCATATCAATCATTTTCTTCACAAAAAAAAAAAAAAAAAAAAAAAAAAAAAAGGAAATTATATACTTAGGACTATTCTTCTTGTGTATAAACTTACATAAACTGGGAGTAACAGCAGTGAAGTACAGGACAAATCAATTGCTAAGTTGTGGACTACTGCTTTTTTCCTATTCACTGAATGTTCATTAGTATTATTCAATAATGAAATTGCAAATTAAAATATCAAAAGTGTAGTCATTAATGTAAAGAAATGTCATCAATCTGAACTGATATAAGTAGAAATTACTCAGGTCAATGTATTTCAAGACAATTTATTTTGTACAACTGTATGAGCATTCTTATGTCAAAATTCATGCTTGTGGAATTTGAAAACTAGAAAGAAACAGAAATAACTGTGTACATTTAAAGGCTAGATATTCTTCAAGAAAAATATGTACTTTCTGCTGTAAAATGAATAAATATTACCTGTCTTGAGTGATAAAAATTATTCTAAAAGTTACAATCCAAGTAGATTTTGTCATATTGTTAATTTAAAGAGGCTTGTTCGAATTTGATAGAAAAGACATACTGGATTGGGGAAGAAAGGTTTTATCATACATATCCTTATATCAACTTGACTACTGAGTCCATCTAGTTTTGTGAATGAAGTTTTAGGCAGGTAAGGACTGCCTTTTGAATAAAACCAAGCTATAACTGTAACTGTCTCATTATCCATATCCCTATCATTTTCTAATACTTTTGCTTCTTATAAATATTCTTGAGGTATAGAGGCTGCGCTGGCCACTAGATGAATCACAAATGCTATTAACCTCTCTCCCTTTCTGTCATGAATTCAGGAGCTGGATTCAGGAACACACAGATTGGGATCAAAGGCAGAATGGACAGAGTCCTCTTTGGTTTCCAGCCATTGTAGGAGAGAGCTCGACACTTGGGATCTGTTATCTTTATACAGAATATGATGTATATTGGATGGAATATCTTGTTTGTCATTTTAGGGTCACCTGGCCTGTCCACTCCTCCCCACAGATTCAGCCTTTTACCTTCTGCACCCCCAATGTGACATACAAGATTTAGCAGCGACCTTGGTTTCTATAGGAGCAATATATATACAATATATATACATATACATACATACAATAATACAAGCAAGAGCCATTCTGCACACCAGTTCTTTGTAGTAACTCTAAACATCAAACATTATCACTGCTAGAAGTAGTCACTTTTTGCAAAAATAAGTTGTTACCTTTGCAAAGTGCAGTCACGTAGAAGAGACTTGTCTGAAAAATCACTGAAGAAAACAAGTCCTATTCTAACTCACACCAGGACAAATATTTTATCTTTCCTTGTTGGGGTTATCATAGAGGTTTCTTCAGAAAATGTAAATGACAACAGCACAAATAACTCATAGGTTCATTAGCCAGTCCACTACAAGTTAAGTGGATGGGGATGGCTTGAGTATATGAGAAAGAGGTCTGAATTTGGAAACAGGAAGAGAATAGTACCCTAACAAGTTCTTGACAAATTCCTAGGTTAGTGGAGTGGCAGTCTTAAACTCTGCTATGAGGACTGCCACAATTTCTGCAGCAATGAGAGAGATTCAGTAAGTGGGAAAGAGAGAGAAGCACCACCTGAGCTATGGATCCAGTCTGATATTGTTTTCAGGAAATAAGTAAGATTCCTAACAAAAGTATCATAAAAATCCCACTATAACTGAAAGAGGGCTTTTCTCCATTGAAACTAAAGAAAAAGTGTTTTGTTTAAACTGCTCATTGCCACAATATCAAAACTTCCAACCCACAACATCCAACCACAGTTGTATCATTCTCTTCATGAAAAATGTTAAGGAGAGAGACAGCATCATGGAACATATGTTTTCCTTATAAACATTTAATACTTACCTGTTAGCCTTAAATTCACCTCCTATTGAGCTATTATGTCCATACATCTATTATTTGTTTCCTCTAAATGATATTTATTACAATTATTTTATGTTGTTCCTAGTGTTCCTGCATACTAGTCTTAATACTGCTTGTGAGCTTGCAGAGTTTTAATCAACATTCCAAGATGCTCTTCTTCTGGTCAAGTAATAGTTTTCTCCAGAGTCACAAATAGAATAGAGTTACAGCTTCATTGTGCAACAGGAGAGGTCTTTCCAGGTAGTGATCACCTGAGCAGCACAATAAAAAAGGGGGAAAAGTTTAAGCTACTTTCACTGGGAGAAGTAGAAAAATGCTTTTTTTCCTACTGAGACTGAAATGAGTTTGAACTGCTATTTAGAAAATAGAGTATTTGATAGTTCTTGGTTTCCCTGTGTTGAAAATAAGGGGGATTTAACTCATTTACAAAGTCCCGTAGTCTGAAAAAACCAAAAAAAAACTAACAAAAAATATTATAGCAAACACAGGTTTTTGAAAGCAATTTCATTTAGTACTAATAACCTTCTGAAGGAAAAGTTCAGTTGTCAATGAAGGAGGAAAATTTCATTCTAGGTCCACAAAAATCTCTGCAAAATTAATGCTTATTTTGTTCCTTCCTATATTTCTAAAAAACACCAAAGCCCCATTATGCTTTAATAATGAAATTGATACAACTCAATTAATTTGAAGAAATCCTTGTTGGTAAGGATATGTATGTGCTACAAGACACAAAAAGAATGGCTCCACACAACAAGCTGTTCATTCTGCAAACATTTTAACCATATGGGTGGGAAAGGTTTCCTTAAACTAACTGTAGTCCACTTTTGTGTATTAAACATTCATGAGCTACTGAAGTGTATAAAAAAATATTCCCAAGATTAGATTATGATTTAATTTCATAACAAAGAATTCCATCTTGTACACTCCCAATATCACTTCATGATGCTATGCAAAGCACAGTAAGTGTGTATGATTTGGAGATTCACTCTAACAGCACATAGGATCAAAAATAAAACACACCAATGTAAATACACCTTAAAATTTCCATACAGTCAGAATTTAGAAAAGTAGTGAAGTGCCTGCATAGGTTTAAGCAGAGGAATGATCTTAATTAAGGTTTTGGTAGAAAGGCTCTCAAGTTCATGAACTTGGCTACATTTATATACTTTCTTATCTGTATCCTTTGTTCAAATACAGCCCAGTATCATTCTATGAAAATAGTTTTTACATTGCAAACCCATGCAGATTTTTAACCTAATGATACATTCTGAAACTTGAAAAAATCCTGCATTTTCTTAATATTTATGTAGATAATTCTAGATGTTATCTAGATATTTGTTTTCGTTACAGTACATAAGTACTTTCAGTGACAGATGTCTTAATGAAAAGGACTATGGTAACATCCTCCTCATCTTCATCTGAAAGTATGAATGTGCAGTCAATACCCTCATCTTAGCAGTCAAATGTTAGAAAGATTAAAAGGTTTGGAAAACAACATTAATGGTGTTTTGAGGGTTACACAAACAAGCTGGCATTTTCTGTTTCTTCGAAACCTGTGGAAGGATTACCTCACTCTTGTATGACATGCTAAAAACTATTAAAGACACAAAGCATTAATTAATACATTCCAATTTCAAGAAATTCAAAGAATGAGATAAGGCTTTTTTACTTCTCATTTTTTTCATCATCCATAAACTAGTATAGACTAGCATGAACCTCAGGGAGTTTAATCAGCTAATTCATCCTATATAATTAATTTTAAAATGGTAATATCCTTGTGGTCAATTCATGTAAGCACAGAATGAAAGTGAAGCTGAGTAAGATCTATATTATGATCATATTTAGAAGTGCAACTTACAGTCTATGAGGACAAACACAACTAGTATATTTGCACAAATCAAAGTGTTAGACACTTGATTTCTGCATCATATGACATAATAAAAATTGTAAATCATTAGCCTTCCTCATTGAAATAACCAACAGTGAATGACTAATGATAACAACCAGAATTTTAACTAAGCTAACTTTATATGTTAGTTTATGTAGTACAGATAAATGCATTAGGTAAACATAAATCAATTGTTGCACAGTATTAGTGAAAAGTCTAATGCTCACTGGAACTTGCAATATGTTGACTGGGTCCCTTATCAGAATACTGACAAAATTATCATCATGAAGATCTCACATATTTTTATCAAATTAGACTGACTAACCTCTCAAAGGAGTTGTGGAGTCCAACAGCCACAGGATAGAGAGGTTAAAGATTCCTTAAGCAGTATGAACTGCAGAATCAAACACAGCAAACATTTCTCTAAAATACCTGGAGAAAACCAGGCCAGAATATGCTGAAGAGCGTATCTCTCCTAAGGTCAAGTTAAAAACACTCAAAGTCCTTTGCCTTTCTAATTTTGATGCTGTTCTCAATGTAAAAGATTAATGAATGGTGTATTTATGTGAAAATATGTAAAACTTCTGGATGTGATAACTTCCATAAAAACTGAGATCAAAACTTATACTTTTGTAAATATACTGCAGTGAAGGCCATACAATTCATGAACATGATTAAAGTTGGCAAGAAAACAGGACCTAGCAGTTACAGGAAAAAACAGTTGCTTAGAAGTTGTGCCAGATTGTTCTAGTGACTTCACTTGTGGTGACTTCAGGGTTGTTTTGATCTACTACTGTATTATGTTGGCTATACTCACTGACCTCCTGTTGGGTATGGAGGAAAGGTCCATTGTTCCAATTGACAACTGCTAGAACTATCATATACTGAAAAGTCTGAAATGCTCGGGAATAGTCATCTGCATGATTACCTTAGTTTCCAAACTAGCTGTATAAGAATTTTTGGTAATGAAATGCCTCTGAAATCTGCATTTGTACTAATACATTCCACAAGTAATATCCTATTCACTCCCTTTTGCAAATGTGCTTGCACAAATCACATCACAATTAGAGATTAGACTCCTTGCTAAGGGAAGATCACTCTTGAAGTTGATTCTGCCTTAGAAATCTACTTCAAGGTTCAGGGACTGAAACCAAGTACTTGAACAATGAAGAAGCTGTAACATTTCTTCAGCAGTACTGGAAAACACTCAACTACACCTGAACAAGACATAAGAAAAGTACATAATCTTTTGTATAAATGAAGAGACAATAACACCATATACTCCAACTACTGTAAAGTTCAAATTCTCATATAAACACACAGTTAAAAAACTCAGAGTATGCTTGTATATAGAAGGCACAAAAGGAATGAATCACATCTTTCCAGTCTGTTGAATCATTTGGTACACCTGGTGCCCATTTACAGTCTCTCATCACTTTTGGAAATGTTCACAGAATCACAGAGTGTTAGGGGTTGAAAGGGACCTTGGAGATCTTCGAGTTCAACCCCCCTGCCAGGGCAGGATCATATAATCTACCCTACAACCTAATCTACCCTACAACCTAATCTACCCTAACACAGGTCACTCAGGAACACATCCAGGCGAGTTTTGAAAATCTCCAGAGAAGGAGACTCTACAACCTCTCCGGGCAGCCTGTTCCAATGCTCTGTGACCCTTACTGTAAGGAAGTTCCTCCTCATGTTAAGGTGGAACCTCTTGTGCTCCAGCTTATATCCATTCCTCCTAGTCCTATCACAAGGCACGAGTGATAAGAGGCTGTCCCTTTCCTCTTGACACTTAGCCTTCATAAATTTATAAACATTTATCAAATCCCCTCTCAGTCTTCTCCTTTCCAGACTAAAGAGCCCCAGGTGTCTCAGCCTCTCCTCATAAGGCATGTGCTCCAGTCCCTTAATCATCCTTGTAGCCCTCCATTGGACTCTCTCAAGCAGATCCCTGTCTCTCTTGAACTGGGGAGTCCAGAACTGGACACAATACTCCAGG
Organism: Todiramphus chloris collaris; assembly: GCA_025345505.1. Lineage (NCBI taxonomy): Eukaryota > Metazoa > Chordata > Aves > Coraciiformes > Alcedinidae > Todiramphus > Todiramphus chloris. Next base: position 22,629,726 of record JANVCC010000017.1, read on the forward strand.
TGAGGTCTCACCAGTGCAGAGTAGAGGGGGAGGAGAACCTCCCTTGATCTGCTGGACACGCTCCTCTTGATACACCCCAGGATACCATTGGCCTTCTTGGCCACAAGGGCACATTGCTGCTCCATGGAGAACTTGTTGTCCACCAGGACTCCCAAGTCTTTCTCCACAAGACTGCTCTCCAGCAGGTCACCTCCCAGTCTGTACTGGTGTAATTTATTATTCTTACCTAAATGCAGGACTCTACATTTATCCTTGTTAAACCTCATTTGGTTCTGCCCTGCCCAGTTCTCCAACCCGTCCAAGTCTCGCTGGATGGCTGCACAGCTTTCAGGTGTATCTGCCGATCCTCCCAGTTTTGTGTCATCAGCAAACTTGCTGAGCAGACACTCTGTCCTGTCATCAATGTCATTGATAAAGAAGTTGAACAGGACCGGACCCAGCACTGATCCCTGGGGGACTCCACTGGTTACAGCTCTCCAGCTGGATTTGGCACTGTTGACCACCACTCTCTGGACTCTATTGTCCAACCAGTTACTAATCCATCTTACTACCTGCTCTTCTATCCCATACTTCCCGAGCTTCTCCACAAGGACGTATGTGAAACAATTATGAAAAACAAAGAATCCCTAATCTGTAATCTTAATTTTCTTTAAATATCTGAAATTAAAATGAAGACTTTTTTTTTTGTTTGTTTATTAGAAAGACAAGAAAATATTTCAGAATTTTATAATGATAATTAGTTTTGATGCTGAAACATTTTCATATATCAAGACATACTTTGGAGAACTAATATTGGAAAAGTATCCGTTCTTACCTTCCATCTTCCTCATGCAGAAAGTGCCTGAACATAATGCATGAACTAAACATAAATAATGTTTCTTATTTTTTCTCTTCAACTTACTTTTATATAATAAATAACCAGTTTATACTGGTAAAGTGAAATATTACAATTATTTAATTAACCTGTTTTGCCCTCTGTAAAATGTAAAAGCTATAAATACAGAAGCAAATCAAACTGAGTTTGCTGTAGGCAAGAAACCATCCTCCAGTGGATAGCCTGCTGCTCAGATACCATTTGTTACTTTCAGTCTTTAAAATTTCACAGGAAAAACTAAGGGTATACACACACTATAGCTGTATTAACAATTTTCCATAGTTTGCTACTATAAAAATCATTCTGATCTTAAAAACTGAGACATAGTTAATCAAATTAATTCAGGAAGAGAAGAATAATCTCAGTTGTAAGTGAAACATTTCAGAAAACTGAAACCAAAGGGAAAAAAAACCTCAAAAAACAAGACAACAAAAAGGCATTTTTTATGTGTACCTACTTAACACTATTTCCATACACAGCCTCTAGCAAGGGCTGATTTTCAGTCTAACTCATTTCACTCTTATCATCTGTCACTTATAAAATGACTGACAATAAACTATGACACAGTCCTGATATCGTATAAAAAATCAGGAAACAACTTACACCCGTAAGAAGCAAAAATCTTGGGTTTTTATGTCACTGTTTTAAAGTGCTATTAGTACGATCATCTAACAACTGAAGTATTAATGGTAACCAAATGCACTTGCCACAAACCAATTTTGTGATTATCAAAGAAATTAGATTTGCTTTAACAAGAACAAGTACATTGAACCCTTTTTATAATTTCTTGTACTCCTCTGTCACAAATATTTTCCTTTATAACTCTTGTATCCCACTGCAATAGAAATTTGAATTATGTATGCTAACCCATTAAATCTCTTGCATTATAATTTTTCTATGGGAAAACAAATAATGCATCTTGTAATGGCTGCAGATACTGCAACATATATTTTCTTTTATTCTTAATTCTATTTTCCACCTAGCAGCAAACTGTCTGACTGGGTCGTGCTGTATCACAATGGCAAGTGATAAAATGAAACACTTAACTGCATCATTATATAGCAGAAGAGCATTAGAAAATATGCCATGTTCACTTCTTTACTTGTTCATGAAACAACACATTAACAGGGCTTGTTATACTGCAGGGCTAGAACCAGAATTTCACCTCTGGTAGACTTCATAAAAATAAATTTAGCAAACTTATAAATGTTTGTATTTCATAGATTTGTGCTATTCACATACATTTCAATATGACCACAAATATCCATGTTCTGCTTAAAAGCAATTAGAAGTTTTATCTGCAAAATCATGTAATCTATTCTGAAACAAGTAGAGTTCAACAGAGACTGACAAGTTGCTGTATTTTGCATAATTCCTTCAGTTTTCTTTCTTTCCAAATACACTTCTACTATTTTCCTTCCAAAGACAGGTGAGGTCAGTTCCATATTATGGGCCAGTAGTGAGTAGCATTGTAAGTCATTATTTATCTTGGTAATCCTAATGTCTGTGTGTGTTTGTGATTTATTAGCTTAACACAAGAGATTTATACTCTTCAGGGGAAAAAAAATCTTGAAACTTTCATTGACTTAATTTGTGATGATTACACTTCTGAGACATAAGAGATTTAAAAATGTTAGGCAAAGAGTTCAAAAGAGCAACTCTGTCAAAGCTAATAAGGTAATACAAAAAGAAAGAAAAGCAACTGAACAATAAATGAGCAAATAGATATAAAAAGCCATATTAACATCACTAAAATTGAAAAATCATAAATTTAAGAAATGCTAGGATTCAGAATTGCCTATGCAATGTTAATTTGTCCTCGTTCTGCAGATACATTATAATGAAGTATTTAATTAAGATTAATGTCAAAGGTAACGACTAATTCCAAGGGGCCAATTTTCATTCACAGCTTGGTGTGTTACTGGTCCAGTTCACACTGGCAGTGTGAACCTGCGGTACTTCACACTTCATACCTGCAGTACTTCACACTTCTGCAGACATGACTTTTTTGTATGAAGTGGAAAATTGAGAAAATAAGCATTAATACCACTTAATTCCACTGTAAAAACATTCGAAGGGGGTAAGGGGAAAAACCTGGCTAACAGGAAACAAACCGGGGACATCTGTGGGGTGTTGTGCCAGCTCCACTGCTACCTTGGGGTTGTACCAGTCAGGAGGTACTCTAGCATTGCCAGCTTGCTAAAATGACTGTACACCAATGCACGCAGTATGGGGAACAAACAGAATGAACTAGAGATCTGTGTGTGATCTCAGGACCGTGATCTTATTGCGATCACTGAGACATGGTGGGACAGCTCACATCACTGGAACACTGTCATGGATGGCTATGTCCTTTTCAGGAAGGACAGGCTGACAAGGCGAGATGGTGGTGTTGCTCTCTATGTGAGAGAGCAACTGGAATGTATTGAGCTCTCCCTGGGGGGCAATGAGGAACAGGTTGAAAGCTTGTGGATTTGGATTAAGGGGGAGACTAGTATGGGAGACATGGTAGTAGGTGTTTACTACAGGTCACCTGATGAGGATGAGGAAGCTGACGAGGCCTTCTACAGGCAGCTGGAAGTAGCCTCGAAATCACAGGCTCTGGTTGTCATGGGAGACTTCAATTACCATGACATTTGTTGGGAAAGCTACACAGCCAGGCATGCGCAGTCCAGTAGGTTCCTCCAGAGCACTGATGATAACTTCCTAACACAGGTGGTGGAGGAGCCGACGAGGAGGGGAGTGCTGCTGGACCTTGTACTGGCAAACAAAGAGGCACTGGTTGAGGATGTGAAGGTGGGAGGCACCCATGGCTGCAGTGACCACGAGATGCTGGAGTTCAGAATTAGGGGCAGTAGGCACAGGGCCACAAGCAGGATCGCTACCCTGGACTGCAGAAAGGCCAACCTTGGCCTCCTCAGGGAACTGCTTGGAAAAGTGCCATGGGACAAGGCCCTAGAAGGTAAGGGGGCCCAAGCAAGCTGGCTAATGTTCAAGCACCATTTCCTCCAGGCTCAAGATTAGTGCATCCCAAAGAGTAGGAAATCAAGTAAGAGAGTTAGGAGACTTGCATGGCTGAGCAGGGAGCTACTACATAAACTTAAGCAGAAGGAGGAATTATACAGAACATGGAAGGAAGGGCAGGCCACTTGGGAATAATACAGGGAGGTTGTCAGATGATGCAGGGATGCAACAAGGAAAGCTAAGGCCTCTCTAGAACTAAACCTGGCGAGGAAGGTCAAGGACAATGAGAAAAGCTTTTTCAAGTATGTTGGAGGCAAAAGGAAGTCTAGAGGAAATGTGGGCCTGCTGCTGAATGAAGCGGGTGCACTGGTGACCGAGGATACAGAGAAGGCCAAATTACTGAATGTCACCTTTGCTTTGCTCTTTACTAAGTCCAGCTACCAGGAATCCCAGGCCTTCAAGACCACAGAGGAAGTCTGGAGGGAGGAAGTTTTTACCTCTGTTGAAGAGGCTTGGGTTAGAGATCAGTTGAACAAACTGGACATCCACAAGTCCATGGGCCCCGATGGGATACACCCACGAGCGATGAGGGAGATGACAGAGGTCATTGCTAGGCCTCTCTCCATAATCTTTGAGAGGTCCTGGAGATCGGGAGAGGTGCCTGAGGACTGGAGGAAGGCCAATGTCATTCCAATTTTCAAAAAGGGCAAAAAGGAGGACCTGGGTAACTATAGGCCGGTCAGCCTCACTTCCATCCCTGGAAAGGTGATGGAACAGCTTGTTCTTGCCACCATCTCAAAGAACGTGGAGGAAAGGAGGCTTATCACGAGTAGTCAACATGGATTCTGTAAAGGGAAATCATGCTTGACTAATCTGATAGCCTTTTATGATGGCACAAGTAGTTGGATAGATGAAGGGAGAGCAGTGGATGTGGTATATCTTGACTTCAGCAGGGCTTTCGATACTGTCTCCCATGGTATCCTCACGGCCAAGCTTAAGAAGTGTGGATTGGGTGACTGTGCAGTGAGCTGGATTGGGAACTGGCTGAAGGACAGAGCCCAGACAGTTGTGGTCAGTGGAGCAGAGTCTAGCTGGACACCTGTGGCTAGTGGTGTCCCCCAAGGGTCAGTGCTGGGTCCAATACTGTTCAATATATTCATCAGTGACCTGGACGAAGGGATGGAGAGTACCCTCAGCAAGTTTGCTGATGATACAAAACTGGGAGGAGTGGCTGACATTCCAGAAGACTGTGCTGCCATCCAGCATGACCTGGACAGGCTGGAGAGCTGGACAGGGAGAAATTTAATGGAATTTAACAAGAGCAAGTATAAAGTGCTGCATCTGGGGAAGAACAACCCCATGTATCAGTATAGGCTGGGGGCTGATCTGTTGGAAAGCAGCTCTGGGGAAAAAGACCTAGGGGTCCTGGTGGACAGCAGGATGACCATGAGCCACCAATGCGCCCTCGTGGCCAAGAAGGCCAATGGCATCCTGGGATGCATTAAGAACGTGGTCAGCAGGTCGAGGAACGTCCTCCTCCTCTTCTACTCTGCGCTGGTGAGGCCCCACCTGGAATACTGTGTCCAGTTCTGGGCACCCCAGTTCAAGAAAGACGTAGAGCTACTGGAGAGAGTCCAGTGCAGGGCCACCTAGATTATTAAGGGAGTGGAGTGTCTCCCTTATGAGGAGAGGCTGAGAGAGCTGGGTCTTTTTAGCCTGAAGAAGAAGAGACTGAGGGGAGACCTCATTAATGTCTATAAATATGTTAAGGGTGAGTGTAAGGAGGATGGAGCCAGACTCTTCTCAATGTCATCCAATGTTAGGACAAGAGGCAATGGCAGTAAGTTGGAGCACAAGAGGTTTAGGGTAAACATAAGGAAAAACTTTTTCACAGTGAGGGTGACGGAACACTGGAACAGGCTGCCCAGGAGGATTGTGGAGTCTCCTTCTCTGGAGGCATTCAAGACCCGCCTGGACACGTTTCTGTGTGACTTGATCTAGGTGATCCTGCTCTGGCAGGGGGGGTTAGACTAGATGATCTTTCTAGGTCCCTTTCAACCCCTATCATTCTATAATTCTATGATTCTATGATTTGGTTTAAGTGACTTATGTAACACCACAGAGGAACTCTGTGGCATAGTGAAACATAATCCAATTCTCAAAGGCATCATTCAATTACTCTAAGACTGTTTTTTCCTTGTCTTTCAAACCTCTGCCATACTGATAATTAAAAGAAAAAAAAGTTGATGGGGTTTTTTTTTGTTTTTTTTTTTTGCCCCCAGCTAATGAATTAGAGATTCTGTCTATCAATGTATTCCTTCTCCCCAAAACCATGAATCATTCCTACAGCTACTCCTTGGGCTGAGTGAGACCAAGGCTCTGTGTTATGTACAGGAGGGGTGGAACAGGACAACAGATGGACAAGCACAGAAGAAGACAGAAGGAAGCATAATTATAGGTCACCATATGAAAATATAAAAGCACAGCAATGAGTTTATAATCAACTAGTTAATTTATTTCATTATGAACATCTCCTAGCTGTAATATCCTTACATAGAGTACATGCATGTATTTCCCTAAAATTTATGAAAGTGAGTGAGGAAAAAAAAAATTAGAACATTGATATCCATACAGATCACCAGAAGTCTTGGAGTCTTTAAATCCACCTACACATTTTTAATTGAGCTCATCAGTTAAGGAATTATATAGTAAATTCTATTGCCTAGAGGAGAGAGTAACCTTATAGACACTTTATCATGAATCTCAGATATTTACTAAAAGCAGATGCATTATGAACTTGAGATTCACTGAGTTTCAGGTCCTATAAAACAATCTAGGTACAGACATTTCTTCTTTTTGTCTTAAAACCTGAAGATTTGTTACTTTCCTAGTCCTCTCTCATCCAGCAGTTCCTATTTTTATCATTCCCCTTTTCATTCTTCTAGCTTCTCAGCTTATCCTGCATCACTTATACTACTTAAGCCTTGATTTTCTTTTTCCATGCTTTATGTCTTTTTTTTTTTCTTTTTCTTTTTTTTCCCCCCCCGATTGCATCATTTTCTATTGCCAGGTTTTCTTTTCCAGTTCTTCATCACCACACAGTTTCCCTTAGTTACCTCTTTTCTAATCTTGTCTCATGTTCCCTATCCTGTAGCTCCTTGGTTCAGTTTCTGTGCTTGAGGATTCTCAGTTTCTCTTCAAAGCTCTACTCTGTTTTCAGATTTATCTTATGCTTTTTATTTGCCAAATTGCCTTCTGCGGGTCCAGGACTCCTTGTCTGGATGATGACACACTCCTTTCCTCCTAGGGTCTCAACAACATGTTTCCATTACTTTGCTTTCCTTTCCAACAATTTATCTTCCCCCCAGATTTCAACCTCAGCCCAGCCTTCACCATACATTCAACATCTAGTCCTATTTTTACCTTGACCTTTCATCACACCTGTGCTTTTTCTAGTTAGTCTCCCAAAAACATTTGTCTGAATATATTTTCCCTCCTTTTATTTTGGGCAAGGGCACATCTTTTCAATTCTGCCTCATGTCAGAAGAAAAAAAAAAAATCTCTGAAATCAAAGAAATGGATCTATTTCCCACTTCTTGGGTACTGTGTTCTCTCAGACCACATTTGCTACAAGAGTGGGTCTGCTCCTTAAGAAAAGGCAATCCAGGAACACAGGGATGCCCAGACAATCAGGACAGAGACCACCAGCCAAAGCCCAGTCCTATAGTACTCAGTCAAGAACAGGCCCGGAGGTTATAGCAAAGAGCAGCCAAGAGCCCAGATCATAAGGCAGTATTATGGTAATAAAGCAGGTCAGAGATCACATTGTGAAGTTAATGTTCAGGTCAATGTTAGGAGCAAGGATCACTAGGCAGGACCATAAGATGAGACAGGCTAAGAGCAAGCCATTGATTGAAATCTAGATCAAAGTATTCCATGACCAAGTAAGAATAGGACTAAGTTAGAGACCAGCACTTTTCTAACACAGCTCAGCTTAAATAAAGCTTCTGAGCCCATGGGTGTGAGTGGAGACCTCAGGTGAGGCTGGTTAGGACTAATAAGGCTTATTAATGTTCTCAGCGTCATAAGTGGATGTCAGGGCAAAACCTTGAGCACACAATTTCTCATATTCCCTGGTTTCTTGTTAAAGAGAATTTTGGTGTGTGTGTCATGACACAAGTAGGTCTGCAGTAAGAACAATCATGGCATTAGAACTGTTTAGATACGAGTTAAGCAGAGTCTGCTCTTTCTGCTCCTAATTGTGATATCTAACATTACACCATCTGACAAAATTGCAATCTCATTACTAGAAAGAGCATCCAGTCTGGCTGGATGGCTGTATTTCACTGATAGGTCATCTATCTCTTAGAATATTTTTGGGTAGAGACAGAACATGTAGAAATTTTAAAGGCTATGACATTAAATTGGTCATATGCACTTTTGGTTTTTTTTTTTTTTTAATTTCCCTAGGGCCTTTGCCTTGGGTTGATTTTCATTGAGCCAGCAAAAGAAGTACTCTTGATAGAGAAGCCCTATCAAGTCTTAAAACCTTTTTTTAAACCATGAATGTGCTAGAATGTAGGAGTACTAGATTTTAGGAGTCTTTAATATGGGCAAAAGAATAGATATGTTTCATACTTTGAGGCTTACTCGGGATCAGCTAAAATGCTTTGACCTGTATTTGAAAACATTTCCAATTAAGGATGCACTAATGTGAAAACTTCAGTCTGAAAAGAATGAATTGTTGAATCTAAATGTTTAGAGCCTCCTTTTAAATTAGCAGAACATGTGAGAAAATAATTGTAAATGTACTGATGTCAGTAACCAAAGATGCTCTTAAGAAAGTAAAATGGATTACTGTATTCTACAGAATTAACAACTTGATTCTTACTGAGATTTTTGATATTTCTCTGTCGCCTTGGCTGGGTGCAAGAAACATATCACATAATCTGTGTGTAAGTAATAAAACACAGAGGAATTAAAATTCCAAAGCATCAAATATAGCAAAACAATAGATAAGTGAATAAATATATATTAAAGATGTTGGCTAGGATGTATTATGAACTACATGTAAACATGTTCATCCAAGCATAATGAAACCACAATTTGTCTCTAATTAATTATATGTAGTAATGTGTTTTTATGGCAAAATGTAATATATACTATATGTACTTAAATCATAATTAAATATATAAGAGGTTCAAGTTCTATTGCTCTAGAATTTTATGGTTTGGGCTAAGTAAATTTAACCTTTCTTCAAGTAGTTGGTTCCTAGCTGATGGTTAGAAAACACCGGAAAGCACGCACTTCTGCTAATTATCAAACACTTAGGAGCAGGAGGACCTAACTAGGATGTACAGAGAATTATATCACCAGCATCATTTTTTCTGTGTCTTCATTCCACAAATTATATGGATGAGAGGTCAGGTAATGAATAAGATAATTCTGCTTCCACTCACCATTGGTAATGTTCTTTTGCAATTATTTTCACCAACTCAAAGTGTACATTAGGTATTTTCAACAAGAGCTATACCAGCTTGGTTTGACCTTGGTTCACTTTGCATTGTCATTGTATTGACAGTGTTGTCTTATAGACTTCCCCACCCCCCAAAAAAACCCAACAAAATATCTCACATTTATAAATGCTTTATAAATGGGACTTCATCCCACACATATTTTATATGTAGTAATTGCAGCATGCAATTCCTTTTACTTGGTTCATCTTACTAACACAGAATAAAATTTCACTGAATTCATAATATTGCTCTGAAACTGATACATGCTGTATATTTACACACCAATATGTTTTATGGAAATGAACACATTTCTTCTCAGAAGCATATTTTCAAACTTCAATTGCTCTTTACTGAAGCCAATTTTTTCAAACAAAAAAATGCAATGCGTTTCATGTCTATATATTTTTATTCATGCCAATATATTTTCACAGTTGGAGAGATTTAAGTAAATTAGTAGTTACAGTATTTGTTCAAACCAATGCATTTTTGCTGGCATCTGGTAAGTAAATGTTATCCAATTTTTTATATTTTTTTTTTGGAATCAGCTTCAACCAAACCTACATCATTTAAAAAAAAAAAAAAAAAAAAAAAAAAAGACTCGCCTCTACCACACAAAATTTCTCACCCAAAACAAACAAAAGCCAAACTCTTCCTTTCTGGCCACTGAAAGGGCCATAAAGGGGTAACATAAAATACAAACACACAGACTTCAGTCAAGATACATCTGATTCTCGTATTTCTACATAAGCCCATAACAGTATAACAGTGCATTACTCAGGGAAATGCACTTTCTGTGATGACATGTGTTGCCTTCTGGAGAGGGACCTTCCGCCCTAGGGAGTCATGCTGCCACTTCCAGGGAGGATCAGGCAAATACAAGAACTAAGAACTTGCTACTGCAAGAGATGGCTGTTACCTAACCATAAATTTCAAGGTTAGGTGGAAGCTGCATGGGTGTTCTGTTACATTTTTGTATTGAGACATGCAAATAAGTCTCATTTTCCAAATTACTCTTTTAAAAGTGACCATGAACCTTCAGACATATTGTAAATTGGGATAGTATCTGCCTCTAATTTCTGTCACTACCATCTTGCCTTGTCCATACCTTATTTCCCATGGAGTTTTTTTGTTGGTTTTGGAACTCTGCAATCATATATTTTGACTACTTCTTCATTATCCTCTAGATTATACAAAAAATTACTTAAAATATATATACTATAGACCATAACACAGAACAATTATTTCACAGCTTGTAGTACTGGAAGTTTCTTCTTAAATTCTCTCTACATCTTCCACTGTTTGCTGAATTCAACAGACCCACAACGTGTTATCAAATAAATAAGCCTCTCTCGGGTATCATTTCCTCTCCCTAATCACCAACCACTGACCCTATCAAGGAACATGATTAAAAAAATTAACCCTTCAGATTTTACTTTTCTTTCAAGGCAAACTCTAGAGGTAGACTGACTCAATGCAACATGGATGGCTCCTTCTAGAGGAGATGGATTTTAGCTTTTCAGAGAGAAGACTGGAGTCTTTTTGTTCAGGAAAGAATAAGTGTGCAAGCAAATGAACAGAGTATGTAGCGGATGAGAAGATGACGTGGTTAGTGATCTGAGTGCTCTATTGGGGCTGCAAGTGGTTTCATCCTCCTCTCACCAACACCTGTGAAATCTGCACCCTGTAGAAAAGGATGAACAGGAAATAACTGATAGGAAATGACTAAGAGAGCTGGCTGCTCTGCTTGAGGAAGGGTTCATCTGTTGGTTTTTGAGTGAACAGAAATAAGAAAACCATCATGAGGTTGGAGAATGCAATACAACATCTATGCTAGAAATGTAGGGAAAGTTGAACAACTTGCTGCTTACCAATTCAGTGAGAGGAAAGATATGCAGAGTCTTTCTTAATCATTTTTGGAGATTAAATTGTTTTGCTTTGTTTAGCATTAGGAGCATTTGTAAGTATCACCTTGATGAACGGCAGGATAATGCAGAAGAACCTTTTCTGGTTCTGATAAAAAGCATCTGTTTTTCAACATTGTCTCCTGTTGATATTTTAGGGTATTATTTTTATTCTGTCGTGAAGTTTATTTCCTGAAGATTCCCTGTTGCCATTATGGTCTGGAAGTAATGAGGCCTCTGGGCATTCTGTGTGTGACTTATCAGTTACCAAGTTCTGTCCTGTTTATGTTAGATTTAGATGTGAGACACCACTGAATGTCATGAGATGTGATACTATATTTGCATAAGCCGTCAAATTATCATAGCTGCATTAATCAGAAGAAAAGAATTAATCAGAAGTAAAGAAGTATGACATCATATCATTTTAACTATTTTAATCATAGATTTTTCTGATATATAGTCAGTGAAATAAACCAGGGGCTTCTGGTTGGGATTTTTTTCTCTTTTTGAAACATGGACAGAATAATATTTTCAGTACATGCAGTATAAAGACCTCTTGATACTCCTCTCCACTGCAGAGGTGGTTTGTTGGTGGACTTTGAACCCCAGGTTTAATTTCCCAATATTTAGGCAAGATTTCTGCTGTGTGATGAACAGGTGTAATGCGAACACTCCCCAGTGAACCAGTTTCCTACCAATGTGTTGCTATCTCATTTCAGAACAACTTATGCCGTAAGAGAATGGTGAGAGCCAGCATTTCTGGTTAAACTTCTGACATGGGGTGTGATGTAATGTCCATGTTATTGAGCTCTGGAAGGAAAATGTCCGCTGGTGTTTCCAAACATGCAGATCAGCTTTTCCAAATGTACTAATGTGTCAAAGACTTGGAATCCCCATGATGTACAGACAGGCGCTTCATTCCTACACCTGCCAGGTACCTTCTTTTCAGTTTCCAGTCGGTAAGTTGTGAAGACACTTGTATCTTTCCTATAATGCTTTCTGGAACAAGACTACAATCAAAAGTATGTTTTGTGAAAAGCATGGAGCTGCCAGATATCATAATTCACGCAAAACCACTTCAGGATAGATTATAGTCCTGCTTTAGTGAAGAGTACTCTTTTTTTACTTATTTACTTGTCAGAATTGCTTTTTTAATTTCCTAAAAAAATTTAAAAACATTAAAAAAGACAGGTTTTTAGCATTTGTTGACATCTGTAGTGCTGCTTTTTGTAAGACTTTTAAATATTTTGAAAATCATGCCCTGTTCATTAATGCTTTACATGCACCGACCCCTTAGAACAGTGGTAAACCTCTGCCTGTTGTGTATTTTTTCAGTACCAATAAAAGCCAAGCAAATCAGGTATCTACTCATCCACTGGAGACAGACTCCAGATGCTTCGCTGTCCTAGGGGACATTTCAGTGCAACATTTTTCACGGTGTTCAAGTAACCTACTAAAAGCACGAAGCTGTACGTGTTGTTTGATACAAAATCATACAAACGCTAGAACTCTAAAATGTAATCCTGTAATTTGGTTCTGTACTGTGCATGAGAATCTTTTGGAGATAGAGGGAACTTAATGCAGATCCTGATGCAGTCTCAGCTGTTGCTAGGCATAATCATCACTTGCTAACGAACAAAGTGAAAGGTATGACTACAGAATACATAACTTCCCAGATCCCACTCTAGTGCAAGCTCTTTCAGGTGAAGTTGACAACTGGTAGCAGTTTCTTAATGATCTGAGGCCATACACTCTTCAGAAAAATGAGCTTTTAAAGACCTTCCCTCTCATATAGAGGAAGAACTATTTCATCACTTGTTTATCTCAGTAAAGCTCTTTGGTGTTAAGGAATGGGACATCAGGGTGGAAATACAGAGAGGTACTGTGCGTAACATACTGTTTCATGTCGGAGAGCAAATCTCAACAGAAAACAGATAGAACCGGAAGTGGAGAAATACCTGATCGTTATGGACATTTGGGTGCAGGGGAATCCTGCCTTCTCCAAGATAAGGCAATATAATTCCCTCC
>JANVCC010000017.1:22643018-22717763 GCA_025345505.1 Todiramphus chloris collaris
GCTATAAAGATTGCCTGCAAATAAAAAACTTTCTCCAAGCTGCTTAGAGTCCAGGCAACACTGCAAAAATTCCAGAAAGTTTTTTATTGCTATCGTCTGGGTACCTCACAAGAAGAGCTGGTCTTACTGCTACCGCAGTGAAGGTATCCATCATGTTTAATACTGAGGATTCCGGAGACTCAGACAATCTTTCTTTCATCTGCTGCTTTTAGGGAGACGGGAGAAAAAGCAGAGGGAGGAGCAGAGGTTTTACGCTTCCCTTGCAAGGACCGAAGTAAACCATCTGGGTCCTTTTCACCGCCTCTGGCCGCAGCTCGCGGGCACCCCCGCTTTTCCCAGCCGGCGATGCGGAGGAGCTGGCCGGTGGCAGTGGCAGTCTGAGAGGGGTGGGCCGAGCGCCAGCCCTGGCGGGGCTCCGGGGCATCCCCGTCTCCATCGCCTGTAAGCTTCTGGTGCCTCCAGGGCAGCCGGTGGGCACGCTGGATTGGCGCTTGCGTCCCGGTACCTCACCCCCACCGCCCGGCCTCGCCCTGCTTGGGGGCTCCGCGGGCCCCGCAACTTCCCGTGCCACCAGAACGGGGGCCACTGGGCGAAGGCTAACGTCTGTCCCGCCCGCCTCGCTGCCGATGGCGGCCGCGAGTAGCGGCCGTCCGCGAAGCGCCTCGCCTTGCCTCACCGCGCAGGGAGGCCGCCCACCGCCCCGCCACCGCGCCCGGGGCTCTCCCGCCCCGCCGGCACAGCTCTGTCGGGCGTTAACAGTCGCGCCGCAACCGACGCCCGGGGCACCGAGGGCCGAGGCGCGCGGCGAAGGACACGTGCCGCTCCCCCCTCCGAGAGCAGCGCGAGCGGTCTCCCGGCGGCTGGACCCCCGCCGACGCGTGCCGCAGGAATGCGGGAACCGGGAGCGCTGCGCGCGCCCCGCCGCCTAGCGCGCTCTGCCCCGGGGCGGCGCCTCGTCTCCTCAGGCGCTCGCTGCAGCAGCCGGTCAGCCCCGCTCCTCGCCGAGTGCGCCTCCGGCCGACACTTCAGGACCGGGTCTGGACAGCGCCCCGCTGCCCGCCCCCCTCCGTTGCCCGCCCCTCTCCGTCGCTCACCTTCCATTGGCCAGAGAGTCGCCGCGGAGCCGGCTCTCCCCTCGATTGGCCCGACCCAACTGCCACTCAGCGGCGCAGGAGGTAGGCTCTGGCACCTCGCTCGCGGGTGAAAACTCTGAGAAACGGACGTTTGTTTTGTAACCTGGCGTCTCGCACCTCCTCTGCCACCGCCTCATTGGCAGTCCGGCCGAAGCCAGGGAGTTTCTATTGGAGCGCCGCCGACGCCAGTCACACACCCACCTGAGGGGGAGGTCCGGGGGCCAAGGGGCGTGACGCGCCGGCGGAGGCGTGGCCAAGGCGGTGGCAGGGGCGTGCCCACGGCACAGGGAGGGACGGGGTGTGGCCCCAGGGGCGGGGCGAGGGGCGGGGCTCTCGGCAGAAAGGGGCGGGGAGGGGGCGGGGCGAGGCCAGGGGAGCCTCGCTAGCGGAGATTGCCCTTGTGTCTCGAGCCGGGAAGCGGCTGGGAGCGGAGCAGCCTCCCCGCGCGCCGCGGCGCCAGCGCAGCCCCCGCCCGCCAGCGGGACGGGGCAGGACAGGACAGAACAGACGACACGACACTCGAGCCGACGGACGGACGGACGGACGGACGGACACGCCGGCAGGGGCAAGAGCAAGAGGAGCTAGCGGGGGCACTCGGCACCGCTCCGCGAGGGGGACCTGAACCTGCCCAGCAGCACCGGAGCCAGTGGAGAGAGCCGCTCCCCCCTCTTCGTCCTCCTTCTCCCTTCTCAATCCACCCCCGCGACCCTGGTCCTCCTCTTCCTCCTCCGCACCCCACTGGATACAGCGAGGGAGACACTGCGGCGGAGGCGGCGGCGGCGGCGGCTCCTGCGGGGGGAAGGAAGCGCCCGGAGAGCGGAGCGGCGGGAGGCTGCGGATCTGCGTGACTGGCGCCCACCCAGCCCGAGGGGAGCCCCCAGGATGCGGCTGAAGCCCGGCGCGCTCCTGCGCTTCTACAGCCTCTGCGGGATCCTCGTACAAGGTACCGCCTCCTCCCCACCCCTGCCCCGCGCGTGGGGAGGGAGGGACGGAGGGACCCCGGGGGTGGGGGGCATCGCTGCGGCCCGGGGCACCCCAGGCCCCCCTGCCCACACCCGCCCATCCCCCCCGCCGCCTCCCTCGCCCCTCTACCGGCTCCCCCCCTCCCCGCCGCCCTCTCCTCCCCGGGCGCCCCCCGTCGCCCGCTTGGGTAGCGCTATCCAGCGCTAAAGCGCCTCACGGTTGTTAACCCTTCCTGCCCTTCCCCCGTCAGCCTCTTCCCGCCCTCGTTCGCCCTCCGCTATTCTCCGCCGCCGCCAGTCGCTCTCCAACCCCTGCACCCACCCCTTCAACTCCCCGTCACCTCCCCGCTCGGCCGCTGCAAACGTGCCCCTGAAAGTGCGTGTGCAGCAGCAGCATGTGTGCTGCAACAACATGCCGGGGAAACGTGCGGGCTCCAGTCGTGTCTTTCCCGGCGGGGAGACGGGGGGGGGAGTGACCGGGGGGGTGGGGGGTGTGGGGGGGGGGGTGTCCGTAGCTCGCTCGCGCCACCGCCGAGAATGCGTGTCTGTATGTGAGGTATAAAATACATACGTAGGATAATCGGATGAGCCGGGGGTTCAGAAGCCGATCCCTTCACCCCCCTGCTCCAGCCGGCTCATCCTGCAGCTAGTTCACAGACTGGATGTATTCCTCTCTCCCTCTTCCCACTGCCGCCTTCTCGCCCGCCGCACCACCGTCGCCGCTCCCCCTAATTAACGTTATCCGTCCAAGTCACACGTAGCGGCCGCCGCGGAGGGAAGCCCGCGCCACGCTGCTCGGGTGCCGGTGACCGCCGCATCTGCCTGCGGGAGATCTTCCCCCAGACCTCTCCCGCTTTGGGGGGAGGCGATCCGGCAGCCAAGACCCCGCCGCTGCGCTGCCGCCGAGACTTTGCCCCCTTCATCGGCGGCGAGGGGATGGCGGCGCAGCATCCCTCCCGCCCCCGCCGCCCGCGCGGTGTGGGGCGGGGCGGGAGGTGACGGTCGGGCGCGAGGGTCGGAGAAGGCGGCCGGGGAAGCGGCGGCCCCGGTGCTGCGGCCCGGCGGGGGTGATGGGGGTCAGGGAGGCACCGCGCAGCCACTCGCTGGCGGGCCCCCGTTCCTCGGGGCGGCTGCGGGGGCGACGGCACCGCGTCTCCTGTCCCTTCCCTCGCTCGGCGTGAGGGCTGTTTCAGTTTAGGAGGAGGGAGAAGTGAAGAGATGGTTAAACTAAGTGACCTTGCAAGAATATTTTTTATTTGCTTTTCCTAATTTTTTTTTTTTTCCTCTCGCCTCTGTCGTGCCATTTCGCGTCAAGTTTAATATATTTCGCGTTTCTCTCGGCTGCGTCATGTGTCGAGCGGTCTCCGGAGGGAGTAGAGGCTGGCAGCCCGTAGCGGGAGCAAAGGCAGCTGCCCGAGTGCCCGAAACACACGAGCCTCCTCCCGTCCTTCCCGGCCCCATCGGCCAGAAACCTCCGAGTACCCCGCTCTACCTCCCGAGAAAGTTGCCGTGGAGGCGAAAATGAAGTGAAGGGGGAGTGTGCTTGGCAACTGCAAAGGACAGTTTCATCGGGCAGATTATTTGTATTCTTTACCAATGTTTATGAGTTGCTCCGTACATCACTGCACAAGGAGCTGCTGTGTTGGTGCTATACAAGATTATTTATTGGGACATGTGTGGCGGGCTGCACCTGGGGGTTGGCCTCTCTCAGCTTTTTACATTTCCCTGTGAATTGTCAATTCATTGCCCTGCAAAGGAGGGGAGGGGGCAGCGTCTGGACTGACTTTCTGTCACCAATAAAATCGGGGCTGCTGCTGGAGGAGGAGGATTTGATCTTTCCTAAGATGCAATCAGCTGCATTCAGTGCATCACAGTTTTGAGAGTAAAGCAGTGATTAAAAACAGTGATGTCTTTCACAGTAGTTTAGGGAGTGTGCCAGGCAAAATGTAACTCTGTGAACTGCATCAGGTAAAAAACATGTTGCAAGAAAGGGGATGTAATATAAATCTGTTTGTGACTGTGTGAAAATAACCAGATCGGGCCTGTCCTTGCAGATGGGGAAAAGTAATGCTTAACATGTTAACCATCTTGCCCTTAGTGTGTATAAAACATACCTCTTCTTAGTTTCTCACAGAATGTTTTGTTTTTGTTTTAGCTCCTGATTACAACTTGAATCAAAAATACTTAGGCACTTTGTATACCACCCTTATGAGCAGTGTGCTGCTTTATGAGGCAGTTTTTCTGGGCACTACTTCAAGTTAAAAAAAAAAAAAAAAAAAAGCACTGGGATATAAAGAATCTGTAACCCTCAGACAGGAGTGAGAGGAAATAATTTCTACTCTCCTTTTCTCCTAAGCTAAAGGGGAATGGAGATAAAGACAAGTAAATATTTTCTAGGAGAAGCCTATCTTAAATAGTGACTGTAGCTAACAAGAGTATAATTTTTTTTTTCTGGTCCACCTTATAGTATTACTTCATAAATGTTTTCTCAAGTTTCTGACATTTTATTTTGTCACAACTAGCAGACACAGTTACCATATTAGACTAGTTTCTTGTGACAGCTTTATACTTGCATTTAAAAGTAGTCTTTCCTGTTGACTTGCATTGCTTCCCAGAACTGTGTTATGAAGTGGCTCAATGGATTTGTTCGATTCCTCCAATTTTCTGGGCCATGGGATATGCAGATTTTCCATCAACTCTGTACGTGAATATGATCTTTGTTCTGAGAATTCGAAGTGCTTTTGGATTGTAACTGTGTGGTTCCTGTTAGTGAAACCAAAGCTAATTAAAAACAAGGTGATGAAAGAGTCAAGATGACGCATGTCCTGTATGGATGTGTGTCTTTCTGTTATGATCTGTGGAGAGACTTGCTAAAGAATCTATCCTGAGTATTGATGAAGCATCAGCTGAGGGAAGAGGACATAGAATAATGCTTCTCAGCTTGTGCGTGGAATAGCATTAGCAGCAAGCAGTCCCTTCAAGAAGGGAAGGCAACCAGGAAGTAAAAGAGCCCAGTGTCAACTGCTTGCTGTGAAAGGGGAGTGGTGAAGGTGGGAGAGGGAGTAATAACATGTTCAGCTGAGAAGCGCTTGTCAGCTGAGTTTGGGTATGATTATTGGTCTGCTCTGCCCTCTCCAACATTTGCTGTGAAAATAGTAGGCTCTCTGGCTGCTGGTGTTCTTAGCTTGTGCACTGTAATGATTCTGGAGTACTGAAACAATGTCCCAAGGAGTTAAACTGTTACATGTGTTTACAGTCAGCCTTACATTTTTGTTTAATTCTGATTATTTTTTCTGCTTCATGAATTTAGTCTTCCTTAGACAAAATCTAACAGTTGGAGGACAGCACGTATTTAGAATAACTCAACTATGTCGTTTGAGCTGCTTTTTATGCAATCTGAAAAGTAAGTTCTTTATTGTGAAGAGTTGTCACATGAGAAACTGTAATAATAAATTAGTTTTATTGAAATCATAGTATATGATATGGGTTAAGATCATCCTGGAATTGCAGCTGCTGTAGCCCCCTGCTGTGTGATAATGCAAATGGCATCTAATGCATTAATGTGCTCTGCTTCTGAGAAGACACTGGATAGTGCTGTATGTGGTAGTGAATGATCTACTTTCAGTTCTCTGCCAACACCAGACACATCTTCTCAACATGGTTTCTTCAGACACTTCAAATGCTTGGAACCTGTCTACTCATGAAAATAATGTAGGGGCACTTTAATTTGTTTGAAACTGTGATCACTGATGCAACAAATCAGAAAAGGCAGATAATTACTTATGGGTGAGACTTTTTTTTTTTCATTATTTTCTTAAGCCCAGATATATTACAAGCAGATATAAAAACCAAACCAAACAAAAAAGAGCAAATATACAGATGACTACTTCTCAGATCATCTAAGCTGATTTAAGACGGTGTTGTCATACATTGCTCAATATCTTGTGCATGTAGATTCTGTTTTGAATTTTCAGTAGGTTTTCTGTTAGCAAAATCTTGGCAACCCCATGCTGTATGTGTAGGGATTGTCGTGATAGAGAAGTGCTGTTACACTAATACAGTGTACAGCAAGTCAAAAGCATGTTGTAATTCTCTAAGTATTTTCAGGCTATAGACAATTGCAGAACAGCAGGCAGTAGTTTTGATACAATCTTTAGGATATTTTACACACAAGTTGAAACTTAAAATCTATCACTCTACTTGGTGGTGGCTGTTGTTACGACTTCTGTTAATTTAACCAAGGCTTCGTAGACTTAGCTGCTTAGTTCTCAGGTTAGTTCATATTTTATGAATTGTTTTTCTTGATTTCTTCATGTATTTTTATTGATAATTATCATATGACAATTCAGATTCAGTTTAGAACATGAAGTAACTGAAAAATCCAAATTCCCATTGATGTCACATGATGTCCCTGAGGAATATATAAATAGGATCACTTGCTTTCATAGTATTTATCACTCTTGCACTCAAAATATTTACCAAGTTTCTATCATAAATTCAACAGTAAATGCTTTTGAAGTTTCTCACTGAAGCAGTAAATCCATGGAAATGTTGATCAAGACAATCCCCTTTATTGAAATATGTTTTTCTTTTCCACTTTTGTGTTAGTTGCCTTTTTAAGTGTGGTAAGTTTTTCTTTGTTTGGGTTTTTTTGTGTTTGTTTTTTTTTTTTCCATTTCAGAAATGTAAAACTGAATCTCCCTCTGGTTTTAAATTTGTCAGTTTCAATTCTATTACAATATACTACAAATAACTTTTACTTATGCATCACAAATGGTGATTAAGTAACTGATAACAACTGTATGGAAGGTAAAGACTTAGACATCAGGTAGTTGCCAAGATAATAGCAGTATAACCAAAATGTGTGTGTCTGTGTTGGAGCGATGATTCCTGCTTTATCTAATATCTGAAAAGTATAAACAGAAGATGCTGTCTTTGTCCTCTCAATGCCTTTTCCAAGAGAAAGAAGGAATACTTAATTTTATTTTCAAACATGAACAAAATAGCAGGCTAATTCTGTTAGACACTCTAAAAACAATGGAGGGTCTTCTCTAGAGAGCATGACACTGACATGCATTTTAAAATACATATTTCAAAACAAATGTAGAATGGTAAAACTATTAGACGTAGATTAATACATGTCTTTGCTGGGATTGCTTCAATATTGAGTATGATCTTAATGAGCATATCCCTTCTTCCAAAGGAGATTTTGACCCATGTTTCAGAGGAAGAAAGGCAAATATCAAATTCCAGTGGCACGGAGTAACTTGTAATATCATTATTTCTCTGAGGAATCTGTCCTTGAATAACTTAACTTTCTACAAAATTAAAACATTTTGAGAATAATTGGGTATTTTCATAAATGAATGTTGGTGTCTTTGTGAGGGGCAAGGGTTCTTGTGTTGTGGGTTTTGTTAGCTTGGTTTTTTTTTTTTCTTCCTCTTAGAACCTATTTCAGGATCTTTTCTCTTAATTGTAAAAATGAAAATTAAAGACTAAGACCAAAAGTTTACGATTTCTCTTATGCTAATGTACAAGTTAGCTCAGAATGGATGCTTTATATGTCAATACATAGGACACTATCATAATAGCATTTTGAAGGGGGAGAGGAAGAGGCAGAGAACGTTTATTTCAATGACAAAACAGTGCTAACACTGGAGGCTGTGTATTGCATCACCCAGTGCCCTCTTTTATTACTGATGTTTTGTGTGTAGGACTTTCTAACATGGAGAACTCGGAACAGGCAAAAAGGATTTAGTGAAGAATGTAGGGAGTTATTTTGGTTGTAGATGGACTGGAAGACTCCTGTTTCTTCCTTTAACAATGTCTGCCTACCTATTATCCTATCTACTTTCCCTAACATCTGTAAATGTGAAAACTATAACCACACTTGTGTCCTTTACCATCCTTGGGTTTGCAGAACAGATCTGGGGATCCATGTAAGCTTTATTCAGTAGTGTTTTTGCTGTTTGACGAATTTGGGATTTTTGAGGGAAAGACTATTTCTTCCTAACCATGAGGTGTATATTTATGGCTTTCTGGCTTAATCAAATCACTCTCGGACAATGTGAATGCTTTTATAACTTTCACATTTTAAGTAGCAGCAAATCACTTTATACATTACTATAAATTCATAAATTTAACTATTTTTTTTCTTATGTAGCTGTTAAGGAATATTCACTGTCCACAGTCAGCTGCTCTTTAGTTTCAGAAAAATAGTGTATAGACTGCATTTTTCAATTTGAATCCCCAAAGCTCTTTCAGAACTCAAGGTTTATCAGTGTAAGTTTTTTTTCACATAGACATATATTACTGAACTCCTCTCCAGCTTATTCTTTGTTCTGTGATTGGAGTTGGCAAGGTTTAGGTTATTTGTAAAACAGCACATATTGTCATATATGCGGTACGGTAGCTGTCTGCATAGCTTTGATATTCCCTCTATTGTAATCTGTCTGTAAACAGTTTGTTGACTACCTGTCTTTTTCTTTGTTGAATGGGAAGGATAGTGCGAGAGAGTCTGTTTTCTTATGTTAGAAGTGAAAATATTCTGGTTGTATTTTAAACCACAATATTAATCAAACAATTATTCCAATCATGGTAATTCAATTGCCAAAAGTTAGCTGAAGTAACCTGAGTGTGCTATTACATACAGAAGTAATTCGTGATCACATGTCAAAATACAGTTAGGTCTTTCTGGTTATCATCAATATACAATGAATTCCATTATTGCCACTTTTTCTGGCAGAAGCTGAATAGGCTAGCACAGCTGTACTGACCCATCTAAGTCTTAAAACTCTGGCGTTTCAAAGTTCAACACTGGAAACTCCACCGACTGACAGCTCTGAAGAGAATAAGGCCAAATTGCTTCACAGCAGCAGTTGTAGTAGGCACTTCGGTATTTTCCATTTGTTCTGATATTTATCCCAAACTGACCTACATCTGCTGGATTAACAGTGTAACTTGACCTGCTTTTATTCCTGCTGTGCTATAAGACAGGAAGGCTGGTCTGGTTAGTCCCTAACGAGGGGAAAAGACTTACTAGTTGAAGCAGAGGCATTCTAATTTCTTTTAATTAAAAGATTGTATAAAATGTGTTCCAATGTCAAGCTCATTTTATTTTTATCCCTTTCAAAGGCTTTTTTTCTTCTTCCCTGAGTGTTAATACTTTTTTTTGTATATGTGAAGTTTAAATGTTGACATGGTAGTTGGTGCTTCATTGTGATACATCGATGGATGTAAATTGAAAAACAGAGAAGAAATCTCCATTGGTTTGCACAGTTTTTACAGCGAAAGTAAACCTTCATTTGGTATCTGAAAACACTTACTCACACTCCAGGTCATCAACTAAAATGACTTTTTTTTTACTTATTCAAATACACAAATTTGTCAAACCACAGCAGTTTGCAAATTAGAAAATAAATGCAATGACTAGAGATATCACAGACTAAACTGATTACTAATCAAGGATTAACAGATTATCTCAAATCTGTGTCAGGTCATAAAATGATATAAGATGCTGGAATATACTGTAGGATTTCCTTCGCATGAATTCTTTTGTTAACATCTAAAATAATAGTAGTGAAAAAGAAACAGGTTTTCTGTATGTTTGGAGGAAACCTTAAACTAACATTTCACATATCACTTAAACCCATGAAAAATTACAATATCTTGTTCATTAAAGTAAACAGGGCATTGTAGTTTGCTCTTAAATTTAACGTTTTTTAAGGTTTCCATTGCACTTCCAGATTTCTAAGAATGTTATTCATGTCTCCAGACTTTTATAGTTTGGGCTTGTAATACTATGAAAACTAGGTGAGATTTGGACCAATATGGAGGAAGCTGTAAGTACCATCTTGTTTAATGATCATTTTAGTTAATGAAAAATCATACCTTTACAGTTGAAAGTGAATCCCTTTAATTTTAGACTAAAACAAATTGTAGCAAAATTAGCTATACCTAACATGGAGGAGCTTTTCAGAACTTAAATATCAAGTCTGACAATTATCAGGACATTACATATTAAAAGGAGTGTGTCTCATCTTTCAATATAAAAACAAATTAGCAGTGAATTAGCTTTATAGGCTGTGTTTTCACTAATGGCTGGAATCCTGAATCTAATGTGTTGCAGTCTTAGGATATATATTGATTGCTGCTTATATAAACATAATTAAGATGATGTGTATTGAAACACAAGTACCATGTAAGTGAGTTGAGTATGGTCTAGCACCTTGACTATTTGCCCAGCTGCTTCAGAAGATTCTCCCAACCATATTTTGATTTTTTTTTTTTTTTTTGTCAAGTATTCAACAGATATCTCCCCACTAAATGTAAAGTTTGTGGGTTACAAACTTCTAGTTAAGGCTTCTTTTTTGGTACGTAAAATGCAAATTGTATGGTATTGTTAGAGTAATGTTTCCTTTACTCCTTAAAGAATGGTCCAAAGCTCACATAAGTTCAGTGTTTTCCCCATGAAGTAAATTTGAGTTTTATAATTGTGACAGACTAAAATTAAATTTTTCTGCTTCCTAAGTCATCTTTTTGTGAATTAATAAATCATTATGGGCCGTTTGGTTTTTACGTATGGCTTAGACTTATTTATGGGTTGTTTACATATGTTTAACACACAAGATTAACGTAAATTCAAAATAGCATGGAATATTAGTTCAAGTAACTAGGCTTTTATATATTTGTTTAAGCAATACTCATGGGTGGAAGGTGTAATTTAAAATAGTGTGACTGAAAATTTTCCAAACCATCTTTGGATTTTGAGAAAAAGAATTATATTAAATTTTGTACAGATTTGCTTTTGTCCATTAGAAAAGCAAATGATACTTCTGTGCTACAAAATGACAATGTTTTTCCTAGTCTGATATCAAATGGAGCAATAGGAAATCTGGATAAAGAAGGCAGTTAAACATGTTATTTAAAGGATATTCTTCATTTACTGTGACACTTGTATTGCAGGATTTGCAAGTGCAGATGCATTTAATGTTCATTGGATTATACCTATTGCAAACTGAAATACACCGTAAATCCCACCAGGAAAACAGAATCCAGTAGTGTATAGTGTTTGAAGTGAACATCGGGAAATTTGCAGTTGAAGAAATTGTTGATATCATAGACTTTGTTTGTTTTAATTGGACATGAAAAACTCTTCTTGTTTGAAATTCTTCCAGAAAGGAAATACTTTCAGAAAGAAATTTCAAAATAGGTATTTAGCTGGTCACAGGTAAATGTGGAGTAATCTCTCTGCAAGACTTGTTTGCCTAGGATACCTGTCAATAAACCCAGACTTCGTTTCTTCTGTTTGCTCTTGAAGGATTTGAAGGGGGGAAACAATGGTCCTACACTATTTGCATGAAGAGATTCTCAAGATTGTGAGGACAAAGGCCTAAAATTTGGATCCTCTATAATCTGTTTACCTTAATGTGTCAACTCGACAACAAGTGAGCTATGCCATGTCAACACCTAAGTGGCTTCTATATGTAGGTAGCTAGATATATGGTGGACAAGGAAAGGGGTAACTTATTTTTTCTACGAATAAAACATCTCTTCCAGAGTTGCTACAAAACTCTTTGCTGTAAAATACCAAGCTATATATGAAGGTTAGGCTGGAACAAAACACTGTATGACTTCAGACTTGCAGGATACAGAATACCTTTTCATGTTTCTCTTGCTATGGCTCTCCACCTCTGAAAAACATACGAAAAACAGGAATTTAGCTGAACTTCAGCAGACCGATGCAAATGCACTACATGAGATCATTTCTATGTAGCCTATTTCATGTTCTTTCATCTAAGTTAGATAAATCAATTATTTGATTTAAACATTTTGTTCCACTGCAGCTAAAACACTTTGTATTACTGTTAACGCCCATTTTTGTCTATAATGTTACAAGACATGCCATCGCTATGTAAAACACAGTACTATATATAATAGTCAGACTATCAGTGTCACTTGTTCTTTATTTCAATTACAGAAAATACCTAGTGTGATGCATATTTAGTATAAGAAATCAGAGTTGACTGATCAATATAAATGTCAAAACAGAAGGTATCTTTGGAAATATCTTGTGAGGAAAAGATATTAAAAAAAAAATCTTTTGGAATAAAGATATAAATATATATAAAAATATATTTATGAAAAAGTTCTGCTGCTATTATGTCCTGTTGCTGTGAGTGAGATATGAGAAAATCTAGCAGGTCTAGAAAGATAGAATAACTGTTGTGTATGTGTAGCTGTGTGCTTATCAAATTGAAACACAGGCAGCTATACTAGTAAAACTTAGTTAAGATGTCCATACAGTAGGTAGCTTCTTAGGTGCTGCTTTCATGTCATGGTAAACTTCTGTATTGTGTGAATATACATCTCTCATTCCTCAGCAGGGAAATTCTTGACATGAAAACTTTCAGTCCAACTAACAACTAAAACCTCTACCCCATTTCTGAAAAGTTTCTGCTATTTGCAGTGTAGAAAAGTAAATGTGAAGCAACTTGCATGAGCTATAATTAATTTTTTACAACATGTTACTGAGGTCTGTATTAGAAATATATTTTTTATCACTGGAACACATATATATATATATACTATGAAATGTCAGACTACCGTTTGAGGGAATCAATACAAATACAGTGTTTTGGTTAAATTAGAGAAATAGTCCCATAAGTAATATTAAGTACGGGTGAGCAATCCATTCAGTGTATGGTGCTTCAGAACAGTATCTTATTTTTACAGGTCTCTAGCATTCTTGCATATGCAAGGGTTTTTTTTTTGTTTTGTTTTTTTTTTTTCCTCCAGACTACACAAGTGTCTACAGATGCTTTAGTAACTTCTGACAAACTTGTTAGTATTGTTTCCTAAGGAAATGTGACAGATTTCATTGCAGAATACACAGGCATATGTGAATATAGATTACAAAAATAAAGCAATGGATAATATTTTGAAAACTTTTAAATAGAGAACTAGGTGGTGCTGTTCTTTCATCTTTGTAGTTTAGCTGAATTCTTAAGTATGGACTGAGAACACCAGGCTACTACTCTTCAAGAATGAATCTAGCTGTCTTAAATGTGAGAAGTTATTGTTTCTGATTTCATTTGGAATGCTACTTTAAGAGCTAGTAACTGTACAATACAATACTTACTATTTTATGTAGAAGAACTTTTGCATCCAACAGATCGTTTAGTTTTATTCAGCATGGTGATATACTTCTTTTTATTCTCAGTTTGAATAACTTCAGAGTGAATTCTAATAATTTTTTTTGACTCCTTTCTTGACTGTATGTTTAGTATTACTTGGTCAGATCACTTTAGCATGATGAGATGTGTGAACCTTTAGCTCCTTTTCCACTGTTGGTTTCTTAAATGTTTGGGGACTAATTTGATAATAACACAATGAGGTCATCAGTAACAGCTGGGAGAAGTTTGTTGGCACTATGTAGCAGCAGTATCGAAACCACAATTAATAAAGCAAGAAAACAAATTTATTAAATTTGCTTCCTTTTACAAAAAATATAAAGTTTAATCACTGTCTTGCCTTCATGAAATTAATGCTGTAATAGGAAAAAGTGAAGGCAGACTATAATGAAACAGCCTAGCATCTAGATATTTGTTATATTACTGTTCAATGTTGCAGCAGAATAATAAATCTCTAATTGGAATCCAACTTCAGTATGGTAGAGAATGACTCTCATTGACCATTGCTTAAACAGGAATGTTGAACAAACAGATGGAAAACAAATAAGGGGAAAGTATACTTGTGTACTGAAAAAGTGATGAAAATGTGCCCTAGCTATGTCAAACTTATGGATGTTTGCTCCAAGTAGGTAATTAGTTATAATAATAATAATAATAATAAAAAAAGAGCTGTAATAGTTAATAATCACAATGCAATGCGAGAATGCAAAAATATTTTTTTCTTGCAGTTTTTCTGCCTTGAAAAACGCTGCAGTAGAGAGGAAAGTTTGGTTTGTACTTTTTGATTGTTCATGAATATGCATGAAATGCTTTTACTTGACTCAGAGGTTATTTTTTTAAAATATGGAAATAATGCCCATAATATTGCAAATTTGTATCTACCAGGGTTAAAAGCAATAATTCCTTTTATATTGATTTTTGTAAGATTTTGATGTCACAACTGGAGCTATTGTTCCAGTGTTTGAAAAGTCCCAAAAGGTGTTTTGATATATTTTGGAAACTGAGAAGAAAACAAACAGCTCTTAATTCACAAAGAAAAAATGTTAAAAATCCCTTTTCCTTCCTGAAAATCGAATCTTCTTGGCACTGACACAGCACCACATTTTGAATAGAATGTTGTTTGTGTTAATAGACTTTGTACAAAGTTTTTGGTGTTTACCATTAAAACTGCCATTACTGCCATAGTTAATTTGGTGCTTAGAATTTGCTTATTCCAGCATTGCATATCAGAGACAGTAGCTCAATTTTCATGGGTTAGCAGCATATTTACTTTTAAAAGGGTGTGTTTATAGATTACATGTTACTAACTGTAATTGGTTATGAGTGTGCAGAAGATTTCTGAACGCATATTATAAATTGAAAATTATTAAACTAGCCACCTTAAGAAGTTTTTGCTTTCTCCCACAATCTGCAGTTTGGCTTGTGGATTAGTACATACTTGAAGTACTGCATTTCCTCTTTTTTCAGGAAAATGCTGGAACCCTGAATTAAGTCCTCATACATGCAAGTGTCCTCCTAAAGAAGCATTTGGCTAGAAAGAGAGAGTTAATTTCCAGTAATTACTTTCCAATTCTTCCAGTTCAAAGTAAATGAATTTTTCAGTTTCTATACTGTATTCTGTACAGGTCTGGTCTCTCAATAAATGAAGGACCTCTTCTAAGTTTTTCAGCACCAGCCCACTCCTTTCTAAACAGCTAAGTCTGAATATGTGAAGGAGTGAGGTGTTAGAGGTACTGGTGTTTCAGTGAGAGATTTTTCTAAGTAACAGATGCTAATTAAGAACCTGATTTAAGGTGGTTGCACTGAAAATGTCTTGTGATTTCTAAAATGTTCCAAAATATTTTTTTTTAGAAAATGGATGCTAGCTGCTCCTTCAATCTAAGGAAGAAAGAAGGTTGTTATTATTATTTCAAAACAGAGCAAATAAGAAATAAATCTGAATTTTTATCATCTACTCTGTGTTGATTCTGGGAAACACAGTGATTTCAGAAGCATCAGTAAAGCTCAGGTTTGCTTTTCTGACGTTGTGGTTGATTTTATGTTTGTTTCTTTGTTGTTGTTTGCTTGGGTATTGTTTGTTTATTTATTTATTTTTGTGTGGTTTTTTTTTTTTCCTTCCCCCAGAGTATTACCCATATGAGAAGAATTTTGAACTAGGGCCCGAGTTTTAAGTAGCTTTTCTATTTGAATTCATTGAGATTAGCACTGTAGACTTTTTTTGTTCCCCTTAACTTACATTGTAGTGAATAATTTATATATGAAGTATAAAATAAGACCATATATATAAGATTACTTTTCTAATCCAAAAGGATACCACAATGTAAAGAAAACATACAATATTTTCCAGTTTTATTTTTGAGAAAATTATTTTTTTTCTTCATGATTCCTTGATTTCCAGTATTTCCAAGGTCTGTTGTGGTTTGTATTCAGCTTTTTTTTTTTCCTTTTAGATTTTCATCTCTTCCTCCTGCATTGCCTAGGCTTTTAGGGTTTTTTGTTCTTACATCAGTGTGCTGACATAAGACTTTATACTTTCAATGTATTAAAGCAACTGAAGAAGAGGAAGTCTGAACAAACATGAAAATATCATCTGTGTCATGCCAAAACATGAGGAACTCACTCTAACTTGAAACTTCAACTCAGGGTTTTCTTATCTCAGACGTAAGACAAAGGGGAATTTTGTGGTGTTTTTTGTTTGTTTGTTTGGATTTGGATAAGGATAATGCAGGTAACATTAAATATTAATGTCTAATTTAGTAAAACAGGCAACCAGAACAATTTAACTTCCATTGTACTTATGGAAGGGATACAAATTGTGAGAAGGGTACAATACAGAATTACCTTGTGTTTCATAACAGTACCTCTGCTTTTGCTATGGCTGCATCACTTCAAGTTCTTAGCTACTTTTGATATATGCAAAAACTTTCACTTTTTTCTCATGGTTTTTCAGTTGCTACAGTTGCAGTAACTGTTTACTCTAAAATATTGTTAAAGTAAAACTCTCCAGTGTAGCTTCAATATAGAATATGACTTTGTTTTGATTCTTTGGTGCAGCTTCAGACAACTCATACTTCAGAGTTCAGATTAAAAGTAAACAGATGTATGTAGAGAATTTAAAGTTGCTTTTAAACTCGGGGGGGCAGGAAACCTGAAATCTTTCTTCCAAATAGGTGATTTAAAGGAAATATGTAAAATTTAGAGTAAACAGAGTACTTTCCCCTTTTCCCTGATAATGGGATCTCAGAAACTTTGGGTTTAACTTTTTAACTGGTTGATCAATTCTAATTCAATTGAGCTCTATGTCCGTACAGGCTTACTACAGATACAGAATTTTTTTTTTTTGAGAGTTGTTTCATAGTGTTCCTCATGATTAATTCCTCTTGAAAACATCAATCTGTGTATAACATTGCAAACATAGAGGTATTAAATGGAAATTATAAAATATATACATCTGTCTATATCAAAACTGCAATAAATGATCAAGAAGATAAGGCAATTTTTGCATGTTATTTGATGAACATAATTCAGTCATTTAGTTGACTGTATGTAAATGTTCCCAATACCCAGGAAACAAGATGTCCGAGGTTTTTTGCCAGCCACCCCTCACCCATGGAAAAACTTTAAGTGCGCATAGAACTTTGCGGACAACACTTAAAAATGTACAAAATACTTAAGTCCAACTCTTCTGCCATGAAACCAATTATCTAAACTGAATCAAAGATGATGTCCCTTTTCATTGGGGGTGGGGGTGGTGGTGGAATGTGTTATTTGCAATTCTGCTTATTTTTGTTGTAAAACACATAAGCATTGGTATCAATGCTCAGATAAAATCAAGATTTTGTTATTGCAGTGGAATTACTTGTGTATTGTCTATAACTTTTTGTAGTTAAAGTTTGAATTGTAGATATAGTCCATGTACATGCTATATACCTGTTTCTGAAAATTCAAAGATGCAGTCACAGTATCTGAAAAAGTCACGCAGTCACACAAGCATGTTGGCTTTCTTTTCAACTTGTTGAGTGCATAAACTGTAATCTTATGTAATTACTGTATAGAAACATTACACATATAGCAGAATCACTTTTACTGTGCTTATTTGCGAGCACCTGCATCCCAGAATGGATATTTTGCAGTTTGCACTTGTGTATGCTTTTAAATTTTTGGATGATGCCATAAAATTAAAACTGTTTGCCCCACTTTCCCCAAAAAGCCTGCTGAGATTGTGCAAGTACTAAAACACAGTCAGTAAAGTAATATAATAACAAAACATAGCCACCTAAAATTCTAGCTAAATGGTGACCGTTGGTCCTGTGATTATTTTTCTTATTGCTGGATCTACTGGTATACTACTCTTCACTGTGAACAATAGAAGAGTCTAAAGAAGATGCTTCAGCTTTGGACTTACTTCCCTAGTGTTTTGGTAAGAATAGAAACAAATGAAAACAGAAGTTTTCATAGCTGCAGCTTCTTTACTGGAAAAAAATAAGCAGCAACATATGCTGGATCAGTTACCTGAAATCTGTATGTGTGTGGAAGATGAGCTGAAAGGGGAGCTGACTTAAATTCATAATGACATCCTAGAAGCATTTGGAAGATATTTTCTTATGGGAGAAAAAGATCTTGTTGTTCATATTTTCTGTTTTCACTTAAGCTGGAAGTTTGGCAATGGAATTTCATCTGCAGTCTTAGTTGTAGGTGTGGCTTTCATCTGAGGTCCAGCAATGCTCTGTCACAAAACTGTTAATGATAAAGTTATACTCTTGTAACTTTGTTTCAACTACTCTGATTTTGAGGTTGAACATTAATACTTTATGCACCTTATGGTACTTCAGTTTTCTTGGACAGTACCTTGTCTCATAAGACCTATTTTTGCTTTTTGGCAAAATGCCTGATGGCTTTTGCTTTGTGGAAGGATGTTTTTTTGCGTGTTGCAGTTTTTCAGAGACAGTCTAGCCAAAGCACCTCCTGTGTTGGCATCGATCTTAACATAGCTGCAAAAATATCCCCATCTTCCTGGATAGTTGCAGGTATAAGGAGAAGTTGTGCGTTGTGTGTGGGTTCTTTGAGAGCTGTTTTGTTATTTTATTGTTTTGGTTTTTTTTTCCTTTAATCTGTTGATCCTCTTACCAAGGTCTTTACTATGTTGCAATTGTAGTTAGAATATTGTAAATTTGAGAGGTAGGACTTGATGTGAAACTAAGCTGCTGGGTGTGCATACAGAGCTTGGAACTTCAGGAACTTTGGAACGTGGCAGAAGATTTATTCATGGACAATTCTTGCACCTTTCTAACAATTCTTAACTACACCAAATGCAGTGGTATTTCTGATGGGTACTTCTCTGTCAAGTGAGGAGAGATTTGGGAGAAGTACTGCAGTAGCAGTCAGACAAACAAGAAGCTGTGACTAGACTGAATAAGCAGATTTTCCTTCTGATGATCACTGCAAACAGTGGCAAATAATTGAAAATTTGGGAAAGATAGTTAGCCAAAAAAAGGAGGCAGTAAAAAAAGGACTAGTAGAGCTGGTCAGTGCTTCAGTTTTGCTGAATGGTGGTTTTGTTTATACCAACACAATGTCCTCAAATTCCAGATCTTCAGGAAATTTTCTAGATATAGCTAGGCACAACTTTATTGACTTTCGGAAGTAAAGTTTGAGCATGGAAAAAGCCCAAGTGAGGTCCTTTAAAAGAGGAATATTGAACTCATATCATATACATTCGATATGCAAATATAAGTATCTTCTTGGCACTTGCTGCTGTTTCTTGTCCAGATCGTAGTCAGAGGTCTAAAACAGATGAGCATTGTCTGATGCTCAGCTTGCTCCCATTCCTTGGTAGCTGCATTTGCATGATAATGTAAGATATGTGGTGAGTTAAGAAATCAGAAAATGCTAAAAGTTCTCGAATGGTGGGTAGAAGGGAGAGGGAGAGAAGTAATGTACAATAAGAGGGCAGAAGGGAGACAGAGAACATGTGATTTGAGGCATGAAGGGGAGGACTGCCTGCTGTAATTTAGAGAAAAATAACTTGAGCAGTTTCAGATTGCGAACATCCCTGCTATGTGTATCTACTTTGGCCTTAACACACAGTTTAGTCATAACAAATTGCAACTTTAAAAAATAATGAAGTTTTTCATTAGAATTAATAAATTGAATGTTTTGCCCAAGCTTATGCTCCATATACTTTCTGTAATAAAAGAACAAAATATTCTTTAAGGTGAAACATTAATTATCAATGTCTGGTTATGAATTGATTATTTAAAAAAAAAAAGTGCAAGTTTATGTCATGTTATTTCCTCACTTTTTTCCTGTAAGGGACCTCTTTGATAATCATGATTTACTCATTTCTATGGTTGGTTCTTTCTGTGTCTGATTTCAGAACAACTTGAGTGACTTCCTTAATTCACTTCTTATACAGTGACAAGTATCTCATACTTCTATTCCAAATGCTGTGTGCTTGACTGGCCTTAATCCAGAGAGTGAATATCCCTCTATGAACAGAGCCTATACTAATAGTTTTCAGAATATATATCAGCACTAATCTGCTGTTCTAAGCTGCCACATAATAGAGTCCCTTCTATGAACTAAGAATTCATTTATAAATAAGATTAGAAATTTTTTGTTACTAATCCTTCCTTATTTTTAATGTCCAGTGCTGCTGGATTTCTACATTTGTCATTTACAGGCACTATCACATTTGGAGCTCACACTTGTGATTTTTAATTTTTTATTTTGCTTTTCTTCCAAGTCTTAAGCTTGTCAGCTTAAACCAGGAAACTCTCTATATCGTGCAAAAAGAATGAATAGCTACAGTTTCTAATTTCTGACTGTTTTATTGCTCCAGTGCTTAAGTCAAAAAGTTTTTTTCTAGATGTTGAATTGTGCTTTCTCCCTTAGTTCTTACTAAGATTATCATCAGTAAATTTAATTAGCAGATTCTTACCTATGTGCCAAGTATTGCTTATGAGAATATTCAAGTAAGTTTGTCCGAAGATCAATCTGAGTCTCTCCAGAAATAAACAGAAGTTAGTAGAATTTATTTTCCACACAATATATACAATATTTGCTGTCCTGGGACAATCTGAGAATATTGGATTCCTACCTTGTATTTGAGGTAAAACAAGATAGTGATTTTTAATTTTTTTTTTAATGTATGTATGGCAATATTCTGCAGCTACTGATGCAGAATTTGAAATTTGTTTTACTTTCCAATCAAAATTCCATTTGCATTGCATAAACCAAAAAATATGCAGATAGCAATATTTTTCCTTCTTCAGTCTTCTTTATATATTATTTAAAATAATTTATTTGTTGATAGTTCTTTTTATCCTCTTTGCAATCATGAATTTACTGTTGCCTTATTTTGGTTTTATGATTACTTTTTTTTTTGTTGTTGTTGTCCTTGTTTCCAACGGGATTAGATGAAAATCAGAGCAATCTCTTGATGTAGCTATCTGTTCAATAAAGTCAGAAGCTTCTCCAACAGATACTTGGGTTTCTTCACTTTGATTAAGGTGCTCTTTCCAGACAAACTTATCTGAAACTGCTAATCTTAAGTATCTTCCACATTTCAGTGGACTTGGTGCAGGTGCTTGAATTCTTCATTTTGTCCTTCTGAAATAAAAATGCTTTATTTCAGGATTGGTTCTGTTTATCATGTAGTTCAATCTGAAATGCTTTCTAGTTGTTCAGTACAAGGTTATTCTGCATTCTGATTTAGGTACTTAACAAAACACTGTTTAAGAGCGTATAGTGTCTAGTTGATACTTTGTGGCAAAAGGTCACAAATTCCGTCTCAGTCAGATTTCTTTATTCCCAATACTGGTACTTTCTTCTTGGATGTATGTCTGGAAAGTTGAAAACTCTAGAAATGATTTAACTTCTGGTAGTTTCTGCCTGCAGACCAAAACCACCAAGTTTTCAATAGAGATTGAATTTAAAAAAGGAAGATCTCCAACAGGACTGCCAGGGAGATGGCATTTTATTTTTACTGTTCAACTGCTTATAATCATTTGCTTCTGCCTTTGACTAATGTTTCTAAGTACAGATGTCGCAGACTTGCAGGAATTTTTTATGACTTTGGAAAAGCATGTAAAGTTACTTGTTGGAAGTATAAAGAAATTATTGCTGAATATATTGTTAATACTTTTGCTAAACTAAAGGTGGTTTTCACCTGCAAACAGTATATTGGCATTATATTAATTTAAAAAGGCTTCATTGATTACTGGTGCATATAGTTTTGAAATGCATTCTTGACAATCCATAGTTATTTATCTAAACAAATTAAGTTCTAAATTTATGAAAGCTCATGATGTCGCTGTTTATGCCAGGAGCGGAGAGACGCAGCAACATATAAATTCAGCAAGAGCAGGCAAAAGAAGCAACTTTATTAATTTACAACCTCATTTTTATACCCCAGCCCCATAGGGCGATTGGTCAGTGATCACCCATCTCCTAGGGTGATTGGCTAAAGTCCTACAGCACCTATTTCAAAATATTTTTACAATGTACCATAAACAAAACTTATCGAAACACCATGTGCTAGTCTAGTTTACAAAACCGTCCTACTGTTTCTCATAACACGTGTGAGGAAGGCAGGGTTCTCACAGAATATTGTGAGAACCTAGGAAAATTCCTCTGCTAGCAGCTTTTCAGCATCCACACTCATGACAGGAATTGCAGTAACCTATGTGCATAGGAGCATTTGTGCGTATATGTATAATAATAATAAAAAAAGCTTAGGAATGTCTGGTGTATTGAATTGTTTGATTTTTTTTTAAGAAGGCAAATATATCTCAGCATTGTTTTCATTGTGGCATTTTCATGTAATGTGGCTGAGGCTAAAGTCTGGTTTTTTTGACTTGCATTTTTTTTCCCCTGTAAAGTTTACACCTGTAAAGTTTATTGTTCCTGAAGAGTAACTTTTAGAAAGTAGGTAGTGGACTATAGTAGCTCTACTCATGTTTCTTCTACAGCATATAGATACATTGTATAAGTAAGCCTATGGGCATTAAGTGTGCTAATCCTTTGTATGCATATATATGTAAACTCTCCTAGAATACTTTATGAACATGTTATTGAACATTTAATCTAATAGGTGTTCAGACACAATGTTTTAACTTTTCCTTCACAGAATCACAGAATTGTCACTGTTGGAAAAGACCTCTAAGATCACTGTGTCCAACAGTCAACAAACAAACAATAACAAAAAAAAACCCACCCAAAACCCCAAACACACCCCCCACAAAAAAAAAAAACCAAAACCCTCAAACACCTCACCTCCCACTAAAGCATGTCCTGGAGTGCCTCATCTACATGTTTTTTGAATACCTCCAGAGATGGTGACTCTGCCACCTCCCTGAGTAGCCTGTTCCAGCACCTGACTACTCTTTCGGTAAAGAAATTCTTCCTAATACCTAGTCTAAACCTCCTCTGGTGTAACTTCAGGCCATTTCCTCTAGTCCTGTCATTTACTTGAGAGAAGAGGCCACACCCACCTTACAGCAGTAAGGTCTCCCCTCTAAACGAAAAAATCTAAACTAAACTCCCCTCTATCCTAAACAATCCCAATTCCCTTAGCCTCTCCTCATAGGACTTGTTCTCCAGACCCTTCACCAGTTTGGTTGCCTTTCTCTGAACTCAGTCCTTCAACTTGGTTAAAAGTCAAACTTCTGAAGTTCTCCCTTTGTAGAGTATATTAGAGCAAATCTTTTGAAAAGCTCCATCAGAAACTAAGGAGTGCTTAAGGCAAGTTAGACACTAAAATGGCTGCCTTATGAAATCATTATACGGTACTCAGATCAATATTTATGTACAAGTCTATTTAAAATTATTCTTTCAGTAGGCACCAAGACAATAGGTAGAGAATATTTCTTTCCATCACAGTTACTGAAGGGAAAATAACCCAGACAACTAAAAGGATCATGTAACTGGTCTGTTTCTAGCAGGCTGTTCGTGAAGATTCATTTTAATGTTGGAG
The DNA here is from genome assembly GCA_025345505.1 of Todiramphus chloris collaris. Classification (NCBI taxonomy): domain Eukaryota; kingdom Metazoa; phylum Chordata; class Aves; order Coraciiformes; family Alcedinidae; genus Todiramphus; species Todiramphus chloris. The sequence continues at coordinate 22,666,282 of JANVCC010000017.1, forward strand.
CTGACTAGAAAGTAATAAAGTTCAAAATTGTGATTACTTTGTTTACCAAAAAGTTAATCTGTTAAAATCTTACTAAATCTGGGCACACGTTAAGAAAGTTACTTAACTTACTTAAGTTATTAGACTGGGGATGACAAATTAAAAGACTGAATCACTGTTTATTTTAACAGTGTCAGTTGCCAGAAAGATCACTATCCTCCTACATTGTTTCTAAATACTTTTGCTTGGGAAAATGACCAAATTTTTCATAATTTCTGACTTTGCCAGGATGCATTTGTTCTGCAGCTTAAAGCTGTTAGATATGCTCTAAATACTCTTGAGAATTACAAATCAGTTGGATGGCAATGTTAGTCAGCATCTTCAGCTGCTGTGCCTTCCAGGAGGCTTTTTAAGGGTGATAGGTAGAGCATGCAGAGCATGCAGTGTTGCTTAGATTTTGCATTTGGCCTTGTGCCTCAACGGGGGTTTTCATTGTGGCATTCTTTGTGTACCTGGCAGCTCTGAGAAACAGCGTCTTGTGAGGCAGTGGGTAGCTTCATCTTTTGAGTACCTTCAGTACTGCTCTTATCCATATGTGTGGAGCTACAGCAGGAGATGGGGAGGAGGTGGCATAGCCACCTTCAGGGAGTGGTGAAGTTTAGCAGAAGAGCTATAGGGAAGAGGGGCTGATGAGGAAACACTGTGGTGCTTCCAGAAGAGGACAACAGAAGCTGTAATGAAGAGGATATGGCAGTGAGACTGGATTAGAGCAAGGGGTAAGAGAGGATGCAGCAGTGTGTGGTGAGGAGACCAGCATCTGTGGAATATGGACAAGGAGAAAACAATGGTCATGGACCATGTTAGAGAAGGTGAAACAATCCAGTCAGATCATGTACTTAGAACTACTTACCCAATTTTATTTGTGTATCTTTGTACTGTTATAATGAGCAACATTACAATGGTTCATGCAAGAACATGTACCAGTAAAATGATATATTCTTGGTCCCTTCTAGTCATGTGACAGCATAACCAGATGACCCTGGCACTGCTGAAAGTTTAATCCACGAACTTGGAGTTCAGGACAGAGCTGGAATGCTATTGACCTGTGTATGTCTTTGTACTTTGATAGTGTTCTAGGACACTAAGATTATTTTGCTCCAATTTCAAGGGATCTTAAGTTGTCTCTTGTGCTAAGGAGAACAGTTTACAGGTGCCAACATTTGCAGGTTTGATCATGTCATAGAATTTGTTTTACATGTGCTACATACGTATGTAACCACAAATAACTAAAATAACTACATAACTATAAATGCTGAAACAATTTAATATGTCTTTGTATACTTCTTTATTATTTAAAATTGACTGTACCACACATACTAAAAAAAAATAAATTCAAACCAGAAGCGTAGTTGCATTTAGACTTTTTTGGTATATTAACACTCTGCTGTGATAGTTTGAAGCTTAACCATTCCAAATAACCTTCTTTGGTTAAGGCAATGTGCTAAATATGTGTGAGTAAAATAAGAATCAAATATGTTTCACTATAGATATTATATTATTTTGAAATATAAAAAAATAAGATTCTGAGACTTTAGGTTGTTCTGAACTGTGCAGTAAAGCCTAATTTTGTAATAGTCATCCAGCAAAGATGAGGAAGAACTTTTGCCTAGCTCTTTTCTCAGCTTCATATCTGACTTTTGCATGAACTAAGAGTATTCTTTTGTTATCCATCCTTAGAGTTTGTCTGAAATTATTTGTCAAATTTAGACGTTTTTAAACAAAACACACCAAGCCCCAAAGCTAACATTTCCTTTTCCCTCTTCCTTTTTGGATGTCTTAGACTTTTTTTTAGGTGACATTGAAAAATACAGCAGTAGAAGACGTGGGTATGCTTTTTCACATGTTAAAGGTGTTCTTCCCCCGCCCCAGACAAACCAGCTGAAATGGCTAGTTTCACCCTCATCCACCAGTGATGTACTTGGGAGGGTAGAGGGGGCAGCTCATTGGGTCCTTCTGTGAATGCAGCTTCCTCCCGTCTTATCAGAATTATTTTGCCACTTTTATATTTGCTTTTAGCCGCCTCAAAGTTTATGGCCCATCTGTTGGACATAAACAAGCTAGTAAGTTTTCCTGGGTTGTAAGAGCTGTGTGTCTGATTCAGCGGTAGTTCGAAGCAGAGCGTGTGCAGAGTAGATGTGTACAGCATTGTAGACGCTTTTGTATTGCAATGGATATTGGGGAGTAGAGAATTTGAGTGACTTGTGACTGAGAAAAAGAAGGGGTATCAAATTCCATTGAGAACTTGTTCTTTCAGAGTACTGGGCCTTAAACAGTGAAAGATAACTTGATAAGTTCTGTTGTCAGAATCTCCGAGTCAGCCATTTGCATGCATGCTTGCAGATTATTACTTTTAAAGATCCTGTATAGAAATAATTTTTTTTACTCAGTTTCAGGGCATCAGGATTCAGCAGGTTGATAACTTTATAAATAAAGTTGCAAAGTTTTTTCTATTGTTCACTAATGTAATGAATTGCATAGAGTAGTTTTCCGAAATTTACCTGCAGCTCACTGTAATTCCGAACCCCAGTATGCCTGTTCTTCCCTATGCTGGGTCTTGCAGACTCTTGCAGAGAGGTGTTCTGACATTGCAAGTGTTGGTGTTCCTCCTGCTGCATCTGCCATCAACTCCATAAGCTAGTGTATTATTGGACTGCAGTGCAAAGCCTGAGTAGTTTTATTTATGAATAGTCCAATTTTAATGTTGCTATTGAATTTGAGGAAGAGTGTACTTTGTTCGAAATCTCTTAAGTTGTTTGTTTTTTTAAATCAATTTTTTTTTCCACAAGTAAAATTGCTATAGCAGAGTAGTTTTATATATAAAGAACTTCCTATTACTAAAGACTAATGTTGATTATACAGAGAGAATATTGTGGTTACGTATGAATAGGTACAGACAGAAGTGACAGAAACACAGAGCTGTTATTGATCTGTACTAATAAAATTACTATGCACGGGAAACATGTTATAAGTTAAGAGAATAGGAATTCAATATTCAGGTTGGCTTAAAATTGCAAGAGGAGACTGAGCTGTTTTTGTCACTTGTTTGCCCATGCCTGTACCTGTATTTTGTATGTTGTCTGTTAGCTTTCTCTGTTTATAAGTAGAAAAAAAATTTTTTTTTCTGACTCTATACAGCATATGTTTGCTGTGTAATTTGGTAGGGGACAGCAAGTTTGTGGCTTTTAGGAGCTGCAAAACTAATTAATTTAAATGCTCTGGTGCTTCTAAGTACACCACTTTTTTTTCTGTACTTGTAGACTATTCATAGGTGTCAATTCACTGGTGTGGTAAAACACATTAACGTTTGAAGTCAGGATGTTGTTTTTAATGTGGTTATTGATTCAGAGTGTCTGCATGACTTACAAAATTGTTGGTCATGAAGTTTTCTGTAGTCTTTTTTTTTTTTTTGTCCTGGTTTTCCACTCGTTGGACTCATGTTAATAGTTCCACCGCAAAAGTGCAGTCTGAACACAAGGATGGATGAAAAGATTTGAAGCATGTCAATAGTTACATTAAAAATAAATACATAATTTATGTATTTATTTATGTGATGTGGTTTCTTGGCTTACATTTAAAGTAATTATGTGACAACTTTTCTATATTTTCAGGCTAGACTTTTTAAAAAAGAAAATAAATAAAAAAATTCTTTCAAGTGAAGTTTGTAAAGGGAAAAAAAACCCCAAAAAACCTCTGTTCCTTTTCCAAAAAGAATTGATCTTTGTCTTCTGATTGTTTCTGTTTTATGGAAGTATTGTGTATTTATCATGAAGTACCTAGCTAAGTAAAAAGACAAACCACCTTATCATACCCTCCTTCAACAAAGTACATGTTCAGCAAAACATGTACATCTTCCACAAAAACTGTTGTCCCCTCCAGGAAAACAAAGAGCTCACCCACTGCAAAAAACTGTAAAACCCAGTTATTGATTTACATTTTCTCCACTTGCTTCACCCATGCATCGAAACAATACAGATTTCTCAATTTCTGCAAACATACAGCACACACAAATGGTTAAACTGTTTGCCCTACAGCCTTGAAAGTTCAAATAGTCTACTTGGAAAACACATACACTTTCATAATGACAACCACCGATGAAAGAGAAGGCAGTGAAGATATCTGTCATAGTAAGGGGTAGCATACAGGCTACAGAGTATGACTGCACCAATCTAGAGTTATGTTTTATGTTTCAAGTGCCAGCCTACAAAGTTTGGAACAAAAGTATTCAGAGTGCTTTGTCGTATCATGGCTTTTGAAAGAAAAGTAGTGATTTCTATCTTACTGTAAAGTAAGCCCTTTATTTTTCTCAAGTTCACAAGCTTTTATTATTTGTGGATAGTTTACAGTTTCAGTGGACCATAGATTTCTTAAAAGATCATTTTCAGGGAGAGCAAGATAATTTCTCATATTGAGCTTATTCTGTGGAAGATTTTGAGTATCAGAACACACTGAATTATTTTTTTTTTAATGCACCTATAAGGAACTGCAGAGTTTAGAAAAATTAAGGGAAGAGATAAACCCAATTTGTTAGTTGGAATTTCATTTGCATGGTAAAAAAAAAAAAATGTAGTGAAACTGGAGTGAGGTATGTCTGTATGTCAGTAAGTCTTCTGAAAATATTACTTAGGAGTCACAGAATGTTAAGGGTGGGAAGGGACCTTGAAAGATGATCTAGTTCAAGCCCCCTGCCAGAGCAGGATCACCTAGAGCAGGTCACATAGGAATGCATCAAGCAGGTTTTGAATGTCTCCAGAGAAGGACAGTCCACAACCCCTCTGGGCAGCCTGTTCCAGAGCTCCATGACCCTCACAGTGAAAAAGTTTTTCCTTACGTTTCTGTGGAACCTCTTATGCTCCAGCTTACACCTGCTGCCCCTTGTCCTATCATTGGACATAACAGAGAAGAGCCTGGCTCCATCCTCCTGACACTCGCCCTTTACCTATTTAGAAACTTTAATGAGGTCACCCCACAGTCTCCTCTTCTCCAAGCTAAAGAGAACCAACTCTCTCAGCCTTGCATAATAAGGGTGATATTCCACTTCTTTAATCATCTTTGTGGCTCTGCATTAGACTCTCAAGTCAAGGCAGGAAGTTCTGTTCTGATGTTAAAACTTGTAATAGTTCTTCCAATGTTTTACTTATATATTCAGTGTAATGACAATGTACACTTAGATTAGTTATTGGGCCGCTGTGGTCGTATGTGATCTTTTGGAACACATAGTTTTTGTATTGACCGTTTTCAGTTGAAGCTTTCAAGATTTATGGGTCTCAATACCCTTAAAATGCTTGAACTTGCTATAATTTGGTCAATGTCCTGGTTTATGTGATAACAGAACTAATTCTCTTCAGTGATTTTACTTTTCAGCTCAGTTCTTCTAACTAACTGCACTGCAGGAAGTTAACAGCCTGTTCTCACAGACAGTGTCTGCTGCTGGCAGTGATAATACTCCATGTTTAGAGTTACTACCAAGGATTGGTGTGCAGACCAAGGCCCCTGCTGGATCTTGTGTACCACATTGTGGGGTGCAGAAAAGTGAAAGGCTGCACCTGCAGGGAGGAGTGGACAGGACGGGTGACCCTAAACTGACCAACGAGGTATTATATATATACGTCATATTCAGTATAAGGCTGAGGGAGCCAAAGGGTCTTTGGGGCTCTTCTCCCCTCTTGAACTGCTTTGCCAGCTTTGCTTGGCTTGGCTCGGGTCTTCTTTTGGTTCCTTCCTCAAAGTTTCCAAAGAGGCCTCTGTCCCTTCTGCCTTCAGTTCCAGTCTGTGTGTTCCTGAACCTGGTACGAGAATCCAGCTCCTGAACACAGCTCCCGTCTGCTGCGGGGCCCAGTCTGGGACTCCCCGGTGCCTCCTCCACAGCATCAGTGGTGACAGTGATGTAATTACCATCAGGGGGGCTGGGTGTGATACTGGTTTTGTATAGATTTGTATATATTCCATTTTTATAATTATTCTTTTCATCTTCATTAAAGCTGTTCTAGTTTCCTTTTCTAATGGATAAGTCTCTCTCCCTTATTCCCTTTCTCTTCCCCTTTGGGGAGAGAGGGAGGGAGGGATGGGGGTTAACAGAGAGCATCTACTATAGGTCTGAGGGACCGCCCTAAACTGTGACAGTGAAATAAAATACAGATTAATAAATTCAGTTACACTAATGAAAATGTGGAACTTGTATACCTAGGATGCCTGGGATGTAGAAGTCCACATGTCCATAACCTGAAGAAATCACAGGTGCCTAAAGAAATAAGTCAAGGATTTATTGTTTCATACCATCAGAAGCACTGATTATTCGTATTTGTGACTGAATTTGTAAATCTTGAAAATGGGGCAAAAATAATTTGCATATTCATACAAAGGCAAGCTTGATATTACTAGTGTCTAGGAAAAAAAAAAAATCACTGCTCTAAACTAATGGGCTTGTTTCATCTACAAGTTGAAGGAAATTCTGTATTGTAATATTGGTGTTTTATTTATTTATTTACTACTGGTGTGGTTTGACCTTGGCTGGACTCCACGTGCCCACCAAGCCACTCTTTCACTTCCCCCCTCCTCTCAGCCAGACCAGGGGGAAGAAAATAAGATTAAACTCGTAGGCTAAGACAGAAGCAGTTAAATGAAAAAAAATCAAAGCAATGGTGCTCACAGAAGCGACAGAAAACAAAGATTTATTCTGTAATTCCTATCAGCAGGCAATGTCTGACCCTTCTTGGCAAGCTGGGCTCCAAATGCGTCGCTGTTGCTCTGGAGGACAAGCCAATACACACACGCTCACCCACACACTCCCCTTTTCCTAGCTTTTATAGTTCAGCTGATGTCAGGTATGGAATATTGCTTTGGTCAGTTTGGGTCAGCTGTCTCAGTTGTGTCATCTCCCAAGATCTTGGCCACTCCATCCCACTGCAGGGGGAATGTTGAAAACCAGCCTTGGTGCTGTGGGAGCCCTGCCCATTAGTAGCCACAACATGAGTGTGTTATCAACACCTTTCCAGCTCTCAATGCAAAGCACAGCTCTGGGAGGGCTGCTATGGGGAAAATTAATTCCAGCTCAGTCAGACCCAATACAATTACTTAATTAGTTTCACTCTTTTGAGGAATTTCTTCTCACATTGCTATAGTATGTAAGGAGATTAAGGGTAACTGAAAGGGTTACCTAAGGTAAGCCTTCTGCAAAGGGTTACTTAAGGTAAGCCTCTGCAAAGTAAGTTAAGGTTTTATATACAAACCAGTTTCTTTGATCCACTTCCTACACAGTTAGATCTCTCACTTCCAGTGAGTAGGCTAAGATAAAAGTAGAGAAAAATGTAAGTGAAAAATGAAAGTGAAACAATAAACATTGCTTTTGAAGTCTTCCTATTATGAAAATGTTCAATTTTTTTTCCAGACAAAACAGAAATTGTGTCTTAAGGTGCATTTGATTAAGATTGTCAAATATCTTGAAAATAAAACGTATTACATAAAACAGTAGTAAATGTATTGATACTTCGGTAATTTACTTAGAGTACTCATAGTCATTCTGTACGTCATATAGCTGTATTGAAATTCATTGCTAAAAGAACATTGGTTTGGTACTATTAAAGGAGAGTTTGGGTACTCATATATCTTTCTAAGATGGAGAGATGTTTGAGTACTGAGATCTAAGCAGAGTTTAGAAAATAAAAGGGAATTAAAACTCTGAAAAACAGGGACTAAGTTTATTTCTGGTAGACTGCATTGTTACTATCCATGCAGCTCTACTGGAATAGTCCTACATTAATTTTGCAGGCAGATGCCAAGCAAGTTTTGTTGTTTGGATTTTTTGGTGTGTTTTGAACACTCGGCTTCTAAAATTCTGTGCTGCAACTATCTTCTCAGTAGCATTGAGAAAAATGTTAAAATTCAATTTTCCAAAACAGAAGATCATATTGATAGTCTAAGTGAAAATGACTCTCATCTGTACTTGCTACTGTCAAATTGATATCTGTCTTTGTACTAGTGTAACAACAGACCTTTCAAGCTTTTGATACCAAATTGACTATGTAGTATTTTGAACTGCTTTCATTCATTTAATTCTGTTTTCAATATTCCATTTAATTACTTAGCTCAGACTAATAAATGGTTTTGTTCTTACATCCTGAAAGTATAGTTTTATTTAATTGCTATATCTAATTTCATGTTAGTGCTCAGTATCCTAGCAACTTAATTCCTTGGTAGTTTTTCTTACTTCATCATTAATACTTTGCAGTTTGACCAACTTTTTTTTTTTTTCTCTTGTCTGTTGCTGTGCAAATCTAAACATGGTTCTGCCTAATCTTCCATGTATTTTTTGAATAAATGGAGAATATCCCGTTATGGAAATGGAGTTTTAGATTAGTTGAGTCTATTGAAAACAGATGTAATGTGGATCTTCTTGCTGTTTTAATGGATTTCTATTCTTTATCATGTATTCAGATCAGGTAAATGTAGCCTTTTGCTCTAAAATCTCTCTTGACCCTGAAAAACTGTTTTATAATCTTTAGTGCATACAGTGTTATGTTCTGCAAAATTGGCATTCATACTGGGGAGATCATCCTGACAAGTGTGTGTTTTCGTCTCCAAGGCTGTTCATTTTGGAAACAAAATGGAAAGAATGCTATTATTTCTTCATATGTCCGATGTTTTAGCAAATAGGTTTTGTATATTGGATATCTAAATAGATGTATAGATGTGTTGTTGGACAAAATTCTGTTGGGTGGGTTGTTTTTCTCTGGGTTTTTTTTTTTTTTTTTTTTGTGGGTCTTTTTTTTGAGATTTTTGAATGCTGGAATGTGTCTACTATTAAAGTGAAATAGAAATTGTAATTTATTTAGCATCACTTTGTCAAAGAGTGTCAACATTTTTTAAGAAATTTGTTTACATTTTGGGGCCCTGATATAGCAAACAAACATCATCCTGGATTTAAGATTAACATCAAGCTTGCAGAAAATAGGATTGGATTGCTGTTCAGCTGGAATTATTTGAAAGTGTGCTGGGTGTGGGGAATTGAAGGACAGATGTTTTTTTCCTGTAAACTAGTATGGATATGTTAAATGTGGGAGTAGTTCTGACGTGTATAAAAACAAGAAGTAGAGTATATGTGTATCTGTATACTGAGAATAATATCTCTTATGACAATACAAAGTTAAACATGAAAGTAAATAGTCAAACCCATGCATAATAGTTAGTTACCAAAGTGCTCCCTAACATGGATCAGCTTCAAGACTACAGCTTAATTTACTGAATTTCACTTTCAGGCTATAAGGAACCTGTTTGGAAATTACAATGTTTACAAAGCTACTTCTGAGATACCTGATAATCTTTGCTAAATAAAATCCAAAATGTCTTTGGGGAAAGAGTACCTTGGTAGAAAAAGAATGGCTCTAAATACCTATTCCCACAGTGTATCTGTCTTAGATGGCAGGAAGTTGGAAGACCTGAGAACACTGGAGTTCTTGAGAATCCCTGTGGTGAGAAGGAGCTGTTCAGAGAATCCGAACTGCATCTTCTGGGTGTTGAGAGTCCTTCGGGAAAACAGTAAAGAAGATTTAAATCTGATCTCACAAATCGCCTGTGGAAAGGATAAGCCATCACTTCAGCTTGAACTCTTAAATTCTGTGCTCTGTCAACTTAGAAATATGGCTATAGTTTTCCTTCCCTCTCACCACTGTCCTGGATTTTTATCTTTGTGTTTATTCATTACTTCATCTTTTCAGTTGATGGATTGAATTCTTATGTCATTTAATGAACAAAGTTAAATATTTTGAGTCTTCCTAATGGAAGACTCCTTACTAGTCCCTTATGCTAAATTACCAGTCCCTTATCCTTATGCTTTCAGTACTAAGAGTATTAAGAAAATGTGTGGTTATTACTAAAATTCCTAGTGTGTGTGTGGGGGGAGTTGATCTGCATCTTAGATTAAGAATATGAGATAATTCAAAGAAAAAATAATAGTAATCAGGATATTTAATACATCCTAAATTGTTACTTTTAGTAATGAAATTTAATGTAATGTATCAGTGTGTTTTCCAGGAACATATGACAAAAAAGAGATTTTGTTTGTTTTAATCAATTTTTATTAACTCTGCCCTGAAGCTCTTCATGATTTCAGCATGGAACACAAACATGCAGAGCACCGGACTGAGAGAAAATCTGTCTCATTAATTTGGATAAAACATGTCAGAGAGTCATTTAGGATGCAGACAGGTTTTATGCGTAACATACTGTCCATATTTCCATCCAGGCCAGAAAGGTTTCATGTCCTGGTCCAGAAGGGTGCCAAGCTAGTAATACAGAGCGAGCAGGCAGAGAAGTGGTGAACAAAGTTTCTTGTCTTCAGCTTGTGTCTTGGGGGCGAAAAGGCAAAGATCTCAGGACTTTTCTTGTATGAAAATAATTATTTATATTAAACTGTGTAACTGTGTCTCATCAGAAGCCTTGGAAGATAGTTGCAGGTTAACATCTTTATTTCTAACTCACAGGAAATATTCACTCCCTGTGAATAGCTGATTTTTAAAGTGTTTTTTAAATTATTTAATTATTTATTTTTATTTTATTTATTTGTGTTTTGTTTTTCCTATTTGGGATAAAACAGGTTTTCCCACACTTACTTTTAGGATAAAAAGCCCCAAGACTAATTAAAAAAATATTATGGAAAATATCTTAATACCCCTCCCCTCTGAAACCAACCATACAAAATGCACATAAAACCCCAAACCTGTGTGAGATCAGAAACTACTGGTGGAATTTCATGTTGTTGATTGTTTCAAATTGCTAATAGCAGTCAGTATTTTAATGAATAGCAGTTGTACAGCAGATGAAATGAAAGCAGTATGCTGAAAAATTTGTAGATTCTGAAAGCAGTTTGCTCATAGTTACCTATACTCTAGAAGGCTCCCTGTTCTGCAGCCAGTAGCTCGAAGCCTTCACAGACCAGGCACCAGCTCAGAGCTTTCACGTGTTCTTGGGCAGAGGCACTCTCAGATTTCTTCTTGGAGCCAGGGCTCCAAAGTGCATTCAAGCTTCCTGCGCCAGAGAAAGGAGATGTGGAAACCTGGGCACAGAAAGGCTGTTCCCTGCCTGTTCAACCAAGTCATTGTATAATTGCTGATAGGATGGCAGTCTGTCCTGAACTTGCAGACAGTGGAAGGTAACTTCCCCAGGCAGTGTACACACTGAAATTTCTATTTTCATAAAAAGTTAATCATCTTTCAGACATTTTGATAGTGTTTAGCATTTTCCAGAATTCCATTAGAAATTAACTTGTGCTATTTAAGAATCAATACAGAAAATGCAGAATGTTACAACTGTGCAAAATGAGATGCTAATCTGTCTCTCCAAAATGGAATATAATTTATATTATATTTTTTGCATTTGTTTTTGAAGGAAACTAACATAAGCTGTAGCTACAAATAGTGTATATTCTATAATGGTTCATAAAGATATTTCTTGTTCTTACAGAGAAGAACTAAGGTTTTGTGTATTAGTATCCATATCATCTGTATTCCTAATTTACATTAAAAAAGTCCCAATGCTTTGTTTCATTGAGTGTTAAGGTTTCTTATTTAGTACCTTTAATGGCCATTCACTTTTTCTAACCTTTTGTATTTTAGAAGTTGTATGGGGTGGAGGGGACCATCTGGACAGCTTGTTTAGTTTGGGGTGGTGTTTTCTGTTTCTGTGTGTGGTGGTGTTTTTTTTGGGTTTTGGTTTTTGTTTGGGTTTTTTTTTGTTTCTTTGTTTGTTTGGTTTTTTTTCTTTTTCTTTTCCTCTTTTTTTTTCCTCTCCAGTATTTTGACCTTATTGCTGAATTGACAGGAGGGAGAGAAGAACTGGAGTACAGTAACAGAGTATCTGTTTTGATAGAGAACAACTGAGTTCTGTGGATCTTCATAAGGAAAAAAAGAACTTTTCATTTTTTGCTGTATTTTATGCATAAGACTTTCATTTTTGTTTTTGGAGACCGATATTTTGCTGTCATAACTAGTTTTGGCTTTTTGTAAAGTTTATGAATACTAAGTCACTACTGTAAACCCTATTCACTGCTACTTTTCAAAAAAAATTATCGTAGAGAAGAGGATTATAACTAACATCTTTTGATGTCTCACTACATGATATTAGAGAAATTCTTGACTGTCTGGGTTGGGTAAATATCTTCCTTGACAGATGAAAGCCATAAGGAAATTTTGAGTATACTTTTGGTTTAGCCTGCTGTCTTCCCTTTCTGGGGAAGAAACTAAATGAACTAAACCCAGAATGACACTGCTGTAGGAAGTAAGATATCTGAAGGATGATGTTTACTTACTTGTTAGGGGTCTGGATATGAATGTGAAAATCAATGTGTACTAAATAAACTTCTAAGAGATCTCTCTTCATACATGAAAAAGGTCCTCTACTCGAATATCTCAATATCTCTTTCATGCTAAATCAGAAAAAAGACTCCATCATCTGTGGCTGACAGATAGATGCCACTGTCTCAGCTAAGTGCTCTAACCAGTGGGCATGAAGAATACTGCTTCATGAATTACCTCTCTAGTCTACCTGGTTATTGTTTGCTATGAAATATTATAATTCTGATAGGAAGACTGTGAAGTAAAATAACTAAAAAACTAAAATAACTAAAAAACATTGATAAAAAAACCTTAATGTTCCCGGGGTGAGACAGGATGTATTAAAACTTCTCTGTCTGGATAGTGAGTCTGTACTTTACATTTTCTGATTATTCAAACCACTGCGCTTTTGGGATTCTGTGCGTCCTACTTAAATGGTAGCAGATCATCAATATCCTGTTCCCTTTTGCTCTCCCTGATGGTCTTCTGAAAGACCAGAAGGCTTCTCATTTTACAATTCCATTACTAGTGATGGCAAATTTCAGACCTGTTTATCTGTCAATGTTAGATTCTCAAGTCAGATGAACCTCTGAGACCCGTGGAATGAAGTGTTCACTGTTGTCCAACTTGCATATTTTCCTGCTCAGTATGTTTAAATTGCATCCTCTGCTCTTAAATTACTCTTTTCAGTGAATGCTTTATGCAAACTGGACCCTTACTATTGACTTGGACTCTGCACTGTTAAATAATTACAGTGTAAATGCTAATTATCATTGTTCTAAAGTACTGTAGTTTATCTGACTCTATAAAAGATGGCTTTTGCAAGTTTTAATTTTCTTTTGATGTTAGAAGTTCTTCATAATTTCTGAAGTTCTATGGACTGTCTTTATAGTTTAATCAAAATTATAGTCTGCAGATTTTTCTTTTTTCTGTTTCTTTTCTTTTTTTTTGTTTTGTTTTTTCTCTGAAAAATCTCTTACCTGCAAAGTAAAGTGATATGATTACTCATTGATCCTAGAAGAAAGAATTCAGTTCAATGCAAACCTCACGTAATACTAGTACAATGAGAGAAACAATGAGAGACATTAGGAATGATAATATTGGCAGTTCTGAATGGCATTTGAAGATTCAGTCCACAGCTGGGATGAGTTTTGAAAAAACAAATTAATTACAGATTAACAAATTAATACTCCAAATAGCCTGCCTTAAGAGTACAATCTTCTGACAATCAAAGTGAATGTTCCAGACTTATGTTACTGCATGGTTAACTCATTTAAATATAATAGTTCTGATAAATTTGCTTGTAGGGGTATTTTTTTTAGTAGGTACTGACAACCTAAAAATAACATAACAGTTTTAAGTGAGACTGCTTCTCTGTGAAATTGTTCATGGCTCCACACCTGCATTCTGTACAGGTTAGCTGTCCACTCTGGTTTGAGCACAGTGGAAAGATGATGAGCTGAAATTGCTTAAATGAGGGAGGGATAAGAGTTCATATGAACTTCGAGAGGAAGAAATTCCCATCTTTGGGCATTTTTCTTCTTCTTCTTACCATATTGACTCTTCTAGACTGCTGATTAGAAAAAAAAAAAAAAAAACACTCTGGACAAGACATTTAGATAAAAGAAGCTGTGAATGGGCTTCTGAGCTAAACTCAGAGGACCAATTCCAAGTGTATTTTCATGATTGTTCTTCTTCTGTTTTCAGTGAGGAATGTTTAACTGTCAGTAAGTATTTATGTTCCAGTTAAGGTAATTCAGCTGAGTCTTAACTGTAGCCTTGTTAGGTGTTCATACTGATGACTTTCAGTAATTTACTGAAATGGCTTTAGTTATATATATTTTGTCATTTGTTTTATGTAATTCCATTTGATCTTGATATATTCAGAAACCTCATAAACCATATCTTTGTATCCCAGTTGATTGATTAAAGGTAAGTATGAATGAATATTCTGTTACTCATCGCACATCCTAAATACATGCAACGTTCTAAAACCATTCACTTAAAAAATATTTTTTTAATTAAGTGGAACTTGCAAACTTGTTAAGTTTATGCAGCCAAGTGTTTTATATTAGAAATGCTCTATAATTACATTTTTCCAGTCATGAAAAATGAATTAGTGCTGCATTTTATGTGATGAAAAATTTTCCTGTTTGTTCTAATTTTTCTGAATAGCATACTGTAGCTTCTTGGCACAGACTAGAATAACTCTATTTAGCTATGAAAGTAGAAACTGTGCTTAATACCAGAAAAGTCCAATATTATGTGTAAACAACTTACATGAAAACAAAGTAAAACAACTATGAGAAGGATGACATGGGGGAATTGGCTATCAGACACCAGGACACCAGTTTGTCTAGACAAATGGGATTAATGAAAGTGCCTGAAATGGAGCTTCAGAGGGACTGCTGGGCAACTGGTACAGATAATTTCTCTTCTGGGAATACTAGTATATTCCTGTCCAACTTCTTTATGACAGTGGTTTGTTTTTAGTTCATTGATGAGTAATCTGATTAGAGAACTAGCCAAAGCTTGTTTGTTTGTTTGGTTTGTTTTGTCCTTTGGGAAAGTGTTGCTTTTATTTTTTCCATTCAAAATGAACATGGAAAATACCCAAGAGACAAATTCTGAAAAGAAAACATATTTGAGGTCTGTCAAAACACTTTGTTTTGATAAATATGCCCCCTCATACATTGTTTTTAACCTTTATTAAAGATTGGTAATCAGGTTGCTTACTATTTTGTATAGTTGGCTTGCTAGCCACAATTTGTACTGACGCTTTCTTGGTCTGTGTGAATGTCAGGTGGAACCAACCAATCATGTTCTTGCTTAGCTTCAGAGAATTACGAAACACTTGAAACAAACAAGGCCACCAAACTGGGGTTCACTGAACTGCCTCCATTTCATGTAGCTTTTCTAAGCAGATCCTGCTAATAAGTGAAAAGAAGGATTTTATACAGGGGGGAGAGAGAGAGAGAGATAATGACTGTTAATCTAAATGCTGCATTAGACTGCTGTTCTGGAGCTGCCTTTTAATACTAAAATTAATATTTAGTTATTTGCTTTTCTTTCTATCGTATGTCCGCTTTTTGCCTTTGAGCCACTGTGCTTCTTTATAGTATATCTTTAAAGTTCAGAATGTTTTTATGTTGTATCGTATATAATAAAATGCCTTGTTTGAATAGTATGGAATACTTCCCATGCCTCTGTTTTACTCGTAATGCCAGAGAAATCTCTTGAGTCACTTAATTCAGTGCTTTTACTCATCAACTGGAAGGCTTCCTCAGCTTTCAAATCTGAATGCTGTGAGAGATGGTCAAAAGCTTTCAAAAAGTCAATGTATACTGCATTCACTACACTTTCCTTATCTGCATAGACAGTCATTTTGTCACAGAGGGAAATTAGGTTGGTCAAGCATGATTTGCTCTTTGTAAACCCATGTTGACTGCTCTGACTGACCTTTTTAACATGTTTTGAAATGAATTGCAAGGATTTACCAACTGTGGCTTATGCCTTTCTTGTTATCTCAGGTGGTTGCTTGATTTCCTGTTAAAACAAAGCAAACCCAAAAACCATTGTGAATGATTTTGGCTTTGTTTGAAAGACTTTTGGTAATCTTTGTAAATTTGTTAGATGGAACATGATTAAAAATGTGCTTGTTGTTTCATAGAGAACTGCAGTATGTGCCAGGCTTCTCTTCAAAAAGCTGTGTTGACTCTTCCAACATAAATCATATTTATCCACACATTCTATTAACTCTACTCTCTGTTGTGGTCCTTGCTATTTTGCCTAGTGTAGGGATCAGGTATATGGAACGTTTTTTTACTTTAAAAAAGTTGTTTCCACTTTATAGATAGGAAGGTAATTTAAAATGGAAGTTTAATGTGAAGTATTGCACAGCAAGGAGTATATTGGGTTGGAGGGACAGATCCCAACCATACTAAATACTAAAAGTTTTCTGGGATGGATTTTTTTTTGTTTGCTTTTTTTTGTGGGTGGCTTTATTTTTTTTTTTTTTTTTTTTGTGTGTGTTTTGTTTGGTTTGGAGTTTTTTTTTTTTTGTGTGTTTTTGTGTATTTGTTTTTAACTGAAAAAGATCTAGGCTTCCTGGAGTATCCATTATCAATTGCTGGTACTGATCAGGACTTTTCATATGTTCTTGGCTAAATATTTTTCTTTCAAAGTAGACTATCTAATTTGGTAGCTTCAGTGTATTCAGACAGGCTTAAGGTGTATCACAGTGAAATGTGTGCTGCAATTACCTAATCTTAGTGATGAATGGAGGGGAAAAAAAAAAAAATCTGCTCTTAAAAGGAAAGTTCATGATGTGCTAACTGCAGAGATCAGAAGAAGGTTGTTACCCACAGACAGTTCAAGGGACAGAGAAGCAGTCATCTCCACAAAATAATACTGCAGAAACAGTTTTGTAAATATATTAGCTATAACAGCTGTCTCCATTATTCTAATGTGACCTCTTTGCTAGTATATGCAGTTTAAACTGAATCTAAATGATTTGGATAAATAGCCAAATGATGCAAGTAATTTGTAGTTCTCTATGTGTTGCTAAAGCAGAGCCTCATGAAATTAGATGTCTGCCTCACCCAATGTGGGGCTTATTTTTTTTTACTTTTTAGATATATCTTTTGTTAAAACAGTGTGCAACTCTGTAGCTGACCTTAATGATTTAGTCACCGAATTCATGCTGTTCCAGCTGATGTGAATTCCTAGTCATAATCTATAGTTTTTTCCACAGAATGTTAAGACCAGTTGTGCCCACAACAATGGTCAAAAAAAGATGTTGAGAATAAGAACAAGGTGAAGATCTCTGGTGAAACTTCCCTGGAATATTATCCCAGTTTCCAATAAATTATGATTAAGATACTTCCTGTTGTTTCCTCTTTAATTAGGTGTTTGGTTTTGTTCAGTCATCACCTTCAATAGCTAAGTATTCTCAGCAAACTCAGTTACTTTCCTTTTTATCTCTTCTTTGAGATAATTTAATAATGGACCATCTAGTTGATACCCGGTGTACTTAATTGAAATATGCAGTTAGAGTACCAATCTTTGCAGAGCTCCACTAGTGACTTCTCTCTTCTGTAAACTATGACCATGTGTTGCAGACCCATGCCTTGGACAGCTATTTCCTCATGCTGGATCTTATGGCTTGTAGCTTTGTTTCCTTAAGCACCTGTGGAAGGGTCATTGTTGAAAGACTTATGCATTTCAAAGTAGACCCCTGTCCATGGCTTTCTGACACCTTGACAAGCCTCCAATAGCTTCGTGAGGCATCAGTTGCTTTTACAAATGCCATGTTGGTTCTTCACAGAATATCCAAAAAAAGCTTTTAGAATTGGGTGTAGTCGTATTTTGTCATTTAATATCATACTATTGTTATTAGTTTGTCTGTTTTATCCTTGAGTTCATTTATAGCTCAGGTGGAATCTTTTCCTGCTCATTTGTTAATGTTCACTTTGTGTGTTTGTTTCACATTTTTCTCTGGGAAGGTTTGAGCCCAGGCCACTGAGTCCCTCGTGAAGTAACATGTCAGCACTAATGACAGCTAGTGAGTTATGTTATGAACATGCTCTTTTAGATCACTCTTCAGAAGGTGCTATTTCTTAGCACATTTCCTGCTCCCATTGAGTTTGGAAAAGGATTTACTATTAATTTTTATAACTTAATCCATAAATGTTGTTTAGTCTTACTGAGTTCTTACCTTTAACCCACCAAAGTTTATGATGCTTCCTTCTTCTAATTTGTAGTATTTTGGAGAGTGACTTTTTTCTGCTATTGTAGTTTACCTTGCTGCCAAACATCTTTTTGTGCATTCTCAAATCATCTTTGGTGAATGATACTACTTTGTTTTGGACCTTTCATATTTGTTTGGTATGGGTTATTTTGTCTGTATACTGTCTGCAAAGGTGAACGCTTTTGAGATTCCTTTTAGATTGTTTCTGACAAGTATCCTTATTTTTATGCAGAGCTCTTTGAAAATAAGCACAACAGCCATAAACCCCAGGAATATTAATATAAGACTATGAAAGAGTAAATGAGTAAAACATTTTTCGGGTACTAAGGCTTGTAGTTCAGATGCTTAAAGCCTGTCCAAGTGTTTAAATAGCACTTTATTTCAAAACGAATTAAACCGTGTGGAAAAAATACACATTTTAACAAATTTTTAGAAAACTGACTTTCAATTTGTGGAGAGTGAAATAAAAAAATATGCTGAGTGTCAGAGCCCTGAGGACACTACTAGGCCTTAATTGTCCTGACCAGCATCACTTGGGACCCCAGTGCACAGCCTCCACCCATAGGCCCTAGAGCTACATTAATATCAGGCCAGGCACTTCTTTCTTTGTGTGTGTCTGTCTTCAGCCATGCTCCTGGCTGGTCCTGGATTGTTAGTGGGATTTCCCAGCTCAACCGTGGCTCATTCCTTTGCCTACTGCTGTCTGGTACCTGTTGGTGAGATCAGTTGCTTTGTGTTTTTGCTCAGCTGGCTAAAATGCCTCAGGGCTGAGCTCTGCTGAGGAAGCACCACTTCTGCTGGGGTGATTTGTGGCTCCCTTCTTGTGTGATAGCCTTACTCTTGCTGCTCCCTGTCGGTGAGGCAAGTAAATCTTATAGATTTAAGGGTTAAGAATTAGAGTAATTGAACCAGTATTAAAGTTTCTTATAATTATTAAAGAAGACACTGAAGAACAGGCTTGCTCTGCTCCCTCTCTTCCAGTCCTGCAAATAAGCAGCAGTGGCGTAGTGTTCTGTCTTGTGATCTGATGAGTCTGTTGTCTTCTCTTTCTTAACTGCAAACTGTAGGTCCTGAAGCTTAGCATGTTTTTAATTCTCAGTATGGAAGCCTTGTATGCAGATCTTATAAAAGCTTTAGCATTGTTACAAAATGATTTATTCTTCTCAGAAATGTAACTGAAAATATATAGTATACCTGTACTTTCAAGAAGTACTATCAATGTGTTTAATAATTTTCGTTTTTCATTTTTCTTCCTTTCACTGTCTATTTTTGCAGCTTCTGGTTGTTAGATAAATGAAAAGGCTCTTCTGATAATTTGGTGAAGAAAATTATAATCTACATGTTAAATTGATGATTGCTTTTCTTTTTTGGTATAGCTTTTTTAAGGTTTGCATGATACCTTTGAAGAGATTAGTAGTAGCGGAAAAAGTTCTAGACGTTGGTGACACAGGACCACCTGATGTGAGAAAAGAGAAGCAGGAATGTGTGATTCATGGAGTCCTGAGAGTGAAGTAGAGAGAATAACAGGTTCAACAATGTCTGTCATTGAGAACAGGTGAGCAGAGACACTGATACAGCCTGCAAGATACCTCCAGTCTGAACTAGGCCTGCTCTGACAGTGGAGTGTAAGGAGTGAGACCATTAGATCATACATTTTTCAGACCTTCAAATGTACTCATTTTGTGGCTGTATAATTATGACTTATGTGTCTTGTTGCTCCTAAGCCTCATTTAGATGCATATATGAATTTGGTACAGGGTTGAGGTTTCTTCTATACTTTATCTGGCAAGCTTTGCCTTGAAGAAAATGTATCCTAAATAGTTTCATGTAACATTAACCATTTTTTCTTGGTTGTGATTGTGGTGTTGTGGTATAAGTTACTTTCTTGGAAGATTATGTCATTTTCTGTGTTGAATTTAACTGACTGGTTTCCTGTTCAGTTCTTCCCTTTGGATTGAATATTTATGTGGAGGTCTTTAAATCTATCATTACTATGTGTTTTAGTAGTTTCTTTGATTGCAAGATACTTGTTTTAAATCTGTTGGACTGTATAAGCATGATGACTGAAGATTTGAGCATCAAATGTTTGAGAAAATTAACTACTTTTCATGTTTGCTTTAAGTTTCAACTGTGGGGGAAAAAAAAAAAAAAAAAAATTAGTCCATTTCCTATTCCTTTCTTTAAGCTTTCTGTAAGCAGTTGGGAGAAATCTCTGTCACTTGCTGTTGTTCTTGTGGGGGACTTTAACCTCCCAGGTATCTGCTGGGAATACAGCACGGCAGAGAGGGAACAATCCAAGAGGTTCCTGGAATGTGTGGAGGATAACTTCCTGACACAGCTGGTAAGGGAGATGACCAGGGAAGGTGCCCTCCTGGACCTGCTTCTTGTGAACAGGAAGAACTTGGGGAAGTAAAGGTTGAAGGCCGTCTAGATCACAGTGATCATGAGATGATTGAGTTTTCAATCCTTGGAGAAACAAGGAGAGGGGCTAGTAATAACTGTCACCTTAGACTTCTGGAGGACAAACTTTGACCTGTTTGGGAGATTGATTGACAAAGTCCATTGGGAGGCTGTCCTGAATGATACAGGAGCCTAGGAAGGCTGGACATACTTGAAAAGAGAAGTCTTAGAGGCACAAGAGCAGGCTGTCCCTGTGTGCAGGGACCGGCCTGGATAAATGGGGACATTTGCCTGGACCTCAAGAACAAAAGGAGAGTCTATGACCTTTGGAAGAGGGGGCAGGTCTCTCATGAAAGATGTAGTGGAGCTGTGCAGGGAGAAAATTAGGAGAGCCCAAGCACAGCTAGGGCTCAATTTAGCTGCAGCTGTTAAGGATAATAAAAAATGTTTCTAATAAATTCATTTAGGGAAAATTTCCATCATTTATTGGATGAAGAGAGAAACATAGTAACAAAGGATGAGGAAAAGGATGAGGTGCTCAACCCCTGCTTTGCCTCAGTCTTTAGCAGTGGAGCAAGCTGTTCCCTGGACACCCAGCCTCATGAGCTAGGAAAAAAGGTAGGGGAAACAGAATGAAGTTCTCTCATGTAAAGAAGAAGTGGTCAGGGACCTGCTACACCACTTGGATGCACATAAGTCTATGGGACTGGATGGGTTATACCCAAGGGTGCAGAAGGAGTTGACAGATGAGCTTGGCAAGCCACTTTCCATTATTTACCTGAAGTTCTGGCTAAGCGGGGAGGTCCCATGGACTGGAGTGTAGCAAATGTAACACTCATCTACAAAAAAGTTAGAAAGGAGGATCTTGGAAACTATAGACCTGTCAGTCCGACCTTGGTACCAGGGAAGGTCATGGAGCAGATCATGAGTGCCATTACAAGCCATATAGAGGACAACCAGGGGATCAGGTCCAGTCAGCATGGGTTTATGAAAGGCATGTCCTGCCTGACGAACCTCCTTTTATAACGAGATGACCTGGATGAGGGAAAGGCTGTGGGTATTGTCTGCCTAGACTTATGAAAAACATTTGACATTGTTTCCCATAGAATTCTCATTTTAAAAAATGGTTGTTCATGGCCTGGATGAGCATATGATCTGCTGGATCACGCACTGAATGAACACAGGGGCCCAAAGAGTGGTGGTCAGTGGAATTAAATCCAGCTGGTGGCCGGTCACGAGCGATGTTTCTCAGGGCTCGGTGTTGGGACCATTTCTGTTTAACATCTTTATTGATGATCTTGATAAGAACATAGAGTGTATCATCATTAAATTTGCACATAATACCAAGTTAGGTGGGAGTGTTGATCTACCTGAGCATAGTGAGGCTCTACAACGAGACTTGGATAGATTGAATTGTTGGGCCAATGTTAATGGTATGAGTTTCAACAAGGCCAAGTGCTGTGTCCTGCTCTTGGGCCACAACTACCCCATGTAACGCTACAGGCTTGTGGAAGTGTGGTTGGAAAGCTGTCTGGTAGAAAAGGACCTGGTGGTTCTATTGACAAGCAGCTGAATATGAGCCAGCAGTGTGCCCAGGTGGCCAAGAAAGCCAATGTCATCCTGGCTTCTGTTAGAAATAGTGTGAGCAGCAGAAGTAGGGAGGTTATTGTCCCCCTGTCCTCAGCACTGGTAAGGCCACACTTTGAGTATTGTCTCCAGTTTTGAGCACCTCAATACAAGGGAGATATCAAGGTGCTGGAGTGAGTACAGAGGAGGGCAACGAAGCTGGTGAAGGGCCTGGAGAATAAATCTGATGAAGAGCGATTGAAGGAGCTGGGACTGTTTAGTTTGAGGAGGGGGAGACCTCATCACTCTCTACAACTACCTGAAAGGACACTGTAGAGAGGTTGGTGCTGGTCTCTTCTCACAGGTAATTAGCGATAGAACAAGAGGGAATAGATTCAAGCCGCAACAAAGTAGGTTTAGACTGGGCATTAGGGAAAAATTTTTTACAGAAAGAGTAGTCAGACACTGGAATAGGCTGCCCAGGGAGGTGGTTGAGTCGCCATCCCTGGATGTGTTTAAGGGTTGTTTAGATGTGGTTTTGAGGGACGTGGTTTAGGGGTGAACTCTGCAGAGTAGGGTTAATGGTTGGACTTGATGATCCTCAGAGTCTTTTCCAACCTGAATGACATTTTGACTTGGTCATGTACTCCTGCTGGTTTGTAGTGGCTTTTAATTTTATTATTTCTACTTTATTTTTTCTAAACAATGCAGTGAAATTTTAATTTTAAGTGCTTCAGAAAACATCTCGTTCAAGCAGATGTTTCTACTGTAATTACAAAAATACTTCAATTGTTTTTAAGGTTTGGGAAATCGGAAAGTTAAGGTGGCCTGTCTATATTTGTTTGCAAATACTTGTGGTGGTGTGTGGGTTGTGTGGGTGTTGTTGGTTTGGTTTTTTGTTTGTTTTGTTTGGGTTTTTTGTCTTTTTGTTGTTGTTGTTATTTTGTTTGTTTTGGTTTTTTTTAATGCTCAGATCTTTATTGATTTGGGTCTTGAAAGCCTCTGAAGAATAAGATTGCATAGGTTTTCATGGCGATTTGCACCACTACTTGCTTGCCCTGATGAGGAGGAAGATTCTTCTCACAGTCCATCTGAACCTCCTTTGTTTCAGCTTATACCTGTTGTCTCTTGCACTCCCACCAGGTGCTACTGAGGACTCTGTTTTCATCTCCTTGATGACCTTCCCCTGGGCACTGGGAGGCTGCCAGGTCCTGGGCTGCTTCCAAAGCTCTCTTTCCAAAGCTGAGCAAATCACAGTTGTTTCTGCCTTCCCTCGCTCATCAAGTGTTCTTTGGAGCTTGCTCTAGTTGCTCAAAATCCTGTAGCTTTTCTGTCCTCCAATGTAAGACTGTGGATTTCTGTGTTATTTAATGACTGCTGAAGGGAATAGTCCCTACCCTTGATTTACCACCTTGATCCAGACAAGGATACTACTGGCCATATCTTTTGCCAGGGCAGGATGCTGGCTCGGCTCTTCCCACAGCCCCAGGGCCTTTCCAGTAGAGCTGCTCCCTAGCTTGCACTGATGCCGGGGGTTAATGGGATTTGGTAATTTTCCATGTTGAACTTCCTGAGGATCCTGTTGGCCCACTCCTCTAGCATCTCTCTGAATGGCAGACATGTCCTTGAGTGCACCAATTGTACTAGCTCAGTTTGGTGTTGTCATGAATCTGAATGAGAATGAAATACTTAATCTTTTTCAAGCCATAGATAGATGTTAAATGGGATGTGTCTGGTTTCTATGGAGTAGGTATATATTTCTATATATTGTGTGTGTATATATATATATTTCTGTAGAGTAGGTGATGAGTTTTACATAGTCTCAACAGAACTTCAAGGTCATGTGATGTGTATTTTCTAATGGTCTAGCTCATAGCATCCAATGAGTTGCAAAACAGTTTCTCTTGCTAATACAGAGTGGATTTTGTGTGTGGTTCGTCAATATTAATGAAAGTACTCTTTCTAGGCTAATATGAAGTGTTGTTGAGGTAGCTATTTTATTTAAAAAAATAAATAAAATCACCTTTTAAAGCCTGAAAATTCATCATGTCATGTAAAATAAAATGAAATTGAAGATTTTTTTTTTTTAAAAACTTTATTAGCTTTTTTTGGGGCTGACTATTTCATTTTATTCTTTTGGTGGAAATGTTACTAATTTAAGAGGTACATACAACTTTCTTCTCTGCCTGTGCTGAAATCATCAGCCTTACTACCTTTTTTTCATTCCTTTCCCTGTTTAGCCTTGTGACTGTTTGCCCTTAAAGATTTGCTGGTGAAGATACTTCTATATACACATCTGTAGCCATCCTTTTGGCAGTAACCTTAGGATAGATCAAGAGTATGTGTTTTGACACTAAAACTGATTGCAATAAGCTGTCAGTCTGGCTTCTAGGGTTGTCTACATTGCCTTTTCTGACAAGTAGTATTACATAGAGCTGTTCTTGCACTGCTGTGTATACTGGAAAAAGACAGTGTTAATTGGGATTCATGTATTCTGTAGTTGTTTCTGGCTTTCTGATGATCTGTATTACTAAATGGAACCTTCCCATGTACAGTTGATTTGGAGACTTGTATTTGTATGCACAATACTGAATACAGCTGTACTGTTGATCAAAGTTACATGGGACCTATAGCTTGAAAAACTTCAAGAAACAAAATTTCATTTGAAGGTGGGAAGTGAGATTGTTTTCAAACAAACTTGTAATTCAGTGAGCACATGGAAGGAATATAAGCTTGAAAGAATATAAGCTACAGCCCTTGTGCTGTGTATTTGACCTGTGGCTTTTTTCCAAAGACAGTTTTGGAAGCATCAAGGGGGAGATAAGTGTTTTGATTAAGTTGTTCTGTGTTGCCCTCTTGGAGAACAGAGTTTCACTATCATGTCCACAAGTTGCAGGTTCAATATGTACCACAGATGGTAACATGTGTGGTGGCCATTTTTTCACGTGTGGTACGATGTTTTTGAAAAGATGGTAGCTTTGTAAAACTTCTGGAGTAAATTGTGTTGGTAGAGTTGCTATGTCTGAACGTATATCAAGAAATAAGGTATGTTTTTTTTTTTCTTAGCCTGCTGGCAGCTTCTGTGTAGGAGAGGTCTGTAAAAACAAGAAACATCTGCTGCGACTATGATAATGGAGGAGCCTTAAAACAAGAAGAAAAGGGAGAGGAGGAATGCACAAACCCCCTCTTCCACCCCCAGAACGTTTTTGTTTGTATAAAAGGTCATCACAGACTGAACCAGGGGTGTATCTGCTGTGAGAGTATGCAGCACATGCTACTTACTAGAAAATAACTAAAAACTGTTATGTTGGGACTCCAGATACAAATTCGTGAAGCTGTAACATAAAAGGTGATCACAAGTAGGCTCACTGTTTCCATAGCTACTGCTTGGAAGATCAAGCGATATTATGAAGGTGGATTAATACAGGTGTAAGCGTTACCCTCTTCTCCATTCCTTCTGCCTAGTAAGGCAGCTATATAATAGGTCATCTGACTGTGTAGCAGCATTGTAGCCCCTGGTCTGTAACATGGCCTCATCTTTTTATGTATTTGTTAGCATTTTGTAAAATATCTACTGTTCCTAAAATATTATGAAAAGTGATTTAAATGTAGGTTTGGTTTATTTTTTTCAAACAATTGCATTGCCTATTCCAAAAATAGAGTAGAAACCATGACAAGTTATTATGTCTGAATTTTACATACAAATTGTTGAGGATTATCGGTCTTGGGTATTGTCTATTTCTGAAAAGCAAAACTCTAACCTAAAATATAAGAAGCTGAGTGATACAGTTATTTCATATTGCTTTACACAAACTTAGTGAAACCTGTTATACGTAGTTATTTTTATATGCAACTAAAGTTCAGTGTGTGGATTTTTATTTATTTATTTATTCTTCATACTATTCTAACACTTTTGCTTTTTGGCAATGTTTTTTTTTCCTTTCTCCCACATAAGCAAAGTTGCATCGGTTACATTGTTCTGTGGAGGTGCTATCAGCAAAAATGATATCTGAGAAGTTGTAAGGCAAAGGGTGTCAGGGTCCTTACTCTTAGAATCGGCAGGATTAGCCAGGGAACAAGTGTATTCATTGTTGCAATTTCCTTGCCTTTTCAGTTGAATGTGGTTGGATGATACGGGAACAAAGCATATTTCAATCTTCAGAGATACATTTTACATAAGTTTGGCTTGTTAGTTTTGTTTGTGTGGCAATTTGCTTTCTTTGATATGAGTAGAAGAAAAGCTCTTTGTCCCTTCCCTCAGCTGGGGAGAACTCCCAGTGGGGAGTTTTTCCACCTTTTTTTTTTTTTTTTTTTTGTATGGAAAGCATGTTTGTTTGTGTGTTTTGGTTTGTTTTTTTTCTTTGGTTGTTTGGGGTTTTGTTTGTGTGTGTGCTCCCACCAGTTCTTGAAGTGGATTGTTATTTCTCAGCAATTTTGATATGTTGAAAAATAACTTTCCAGGAAATGAAGAGAGCAAAAGGCAACCATACAATGAGATGGCTGCCTCATTTGAGTGCTTGTCCAGGCCTAGGAGTGGTATGCTGCTATGTGCTCCTAAAATTTCTACCTCAGCCTTTGCTGCCAGCATCCACGGAGTATGGCACTTGAATCTGTCATCCTGCTTTATCGGGACTTGAGATCACTGCTAGCAGAAGGGAGAAGGCTATGCGGGTTAAAACCTCGGTTACTGGAGTATTTAGCTCAGATGAGCCTGTGCACGTTAGAGCCGCTCTGCAGTCTCCTTGCCTGCTTACATCCTTGAGTCCTTTGGAGAAGTGAAGCTGACAGGCCGGGCGCTGGCTGCTGCGTGCAGGGGGCCCTGCCACTCGGGAGGAGCAGAAGCCGGCTGATGTGCTGGCCTAGAAATAGGGCTGGATTTTGCATCTCGTGCTGCTTCTGTCACTCTTCCGATTTAGAGGTGGGATTGTCACAAAAAGGAAAGGAGGAAAATGGAAACAACCTAGCATTGCACTTGCAGTACAACTTAATTCGTGCTGAGATGAGGGTTAAGTTTTGTAGACAGAGGGGAAAACAAAAAAGTCTAGATTGAGCTGGTGACATCAGACATCTGAGTCTTACCTGCTGTACTGGCCTCAGGTGCACAGGGGCCGTCAGGGGGCTGTGGGGCGGCCCCTGTGCAGAGGGCCCCGTGCCGGACACAGCCGGTCCCTGCCGGATCCACCCGACCCGCCACACGGCATGGCCGAGCCCCGCGACCTCGATGACGGCGCCCTGGGTGAAAGTTCTGAGAAACTGCCCTGCAGTCATCAACGTGAGAGCAGGAGGAGGGAGAAGAGGTCATCCAGGCACAGACCGGGGGTTCCACTGCAGCTCCTAGAGGGACTGTGGTGGGGCAGGTATTCCCTGACAGCCTGTGGAGAGGACTATGCCAGAGCTAATGTCCACACTGCAGCCCATGGAGAGCCCATGCTGGAGGAGATTTGTCCCGGATGACTGAAGCATGTGGGAAGGGCTCATGCTGGAGCAGGGGAAACGCGAGAAGGAGCAGCAGAGGGGAACACAGGGCTGTCGGTAACCTGCTGTCTGCACTGCTCAGGGAGGAAGAACATAGAGGATTCAGGAATGAAGAAGGGCTGTGTTTTAGGGGAGGTGATTGGGGTTTTATTTTTCTTGTCTTTGTTTCTTACTTTGCAACTGTAAATGACAATAAACTAAATTCATTTTCACCAAGTAAATTCTGTTTTGCCTGAGATGGTAATTCACAAGTGATCACCCTGTCTTTATTTTGATTTACAAGCTTTTCCATTTTATCTTCCCTTTGCTTTCTTCCTCTGATGAGAAGGGGGAGTGAGAGAGGAACTGGGTGAGTGGCAGCTGGCCAAGGTTAGCTCATCACAACTAGGAAGTTGAAATCCATGTGTGCTGTTGAGAATACTCAGCACAATTGTTTAATTTCAAAATTTCTGTGAATGCTGAAGCATTGTCAGCATTTTTGTGTTCAAATGTAGCCTGACCATGAAATAAGCAAAATTTTCAAAGTTTAGAAGTTGAGGTTTAGAATTGTTACTATGACAGATAGTCAAAACATTCCTTCTGTTCACCATACATAAGATATACATATTTTGATGTGCTTTTTCATTTTTTTATATATATATTCTGAAGAAGCTCTTAAGAAATACATAATGAATTAACGTGTTCAAAAGGCACTTCAGTTTTAGGATGCTATGCCAGCTGAAGTTTGTTAAATAGAAATGACTTGTGTGGTTTCTTAACTAATTCAATAATGTTTGCCAAATGAGGAGAACTTGATGGGGTAAATAGTAAGCTTCTGGAAAGATTTGGAATAAATATTATCATAAAAAATATGTTGGGAATTGTCCTAGAGTGTCTCAATTTACACAGAACAGATGGCATGGAGATTATTAATGGCATACAAAGCTTTTTACCTCTTGGTCAGAAGTTTGAACTGCCATGAGGCTTGACATGATTGAAAGTTGTGACCATCTGTCCAATGGCCTACATGAAATGAGTTAGTCATCTAAATCCAGTTACTAAAGAGCATCACCTGCATCATGGTGTAAATATCACAATTAATACCCATTTTTGTCTTTTATCAGTTTGCCTTTTGGAAAGGACATATCTTTCCAAGATTAATCAAATCTCTTACAGATTACAAATACACTTCTGCTATAACATGAATTTGGTTTGCTTTTCCCCAGATATAATGTGACTGAAAACAGTCCATTTCAAGTATCTTACTTTTAAGGAGCTACATTAATGTCCTGGTTTACTACATTGAAATAGACATTTTGTTTTAATTGTCAAGAGCCTCAATCTGAGTCTGATCCCACAGTTATGCTTTTGCAATGCCTTTGCTGTGCTCTGTCTCTACATTAATTGAACCTTCCAAAGGCTTTAAGGCAGGTGTTCCTAATTTTAAACTTACCTTCCTGGCTCTCCAAAACTCAGAATGATGTTGCTGAACTCTTGATACCATTCACAGTGCAAAGCTAATGTTACTATTTTCTTTTGAAAACTTGAATAATATCAAACAAATAAAACCTTTCCCACTCCCCAAGCACATGTTCATCAGAAGCCCTGATTTAAAAATCCAGGCCTCCTGGTTCTTTGGCTTTTTAGATGGTAGGCTTAATTTACAGAGGGGAAAAAACCCCAAACCACCAAAACCACCTCATAAAATGAAAAAGTACTACCTTGAGAAGAAAACTTAACAAAACCACCTAACTGTTGTGTTTGTTCTACGTACTGTATGCACTGTTGAGAAGAATTTTCTTACATAGCTGAAAAATTTAATATATTTGACATATAACTGAGCATTTGGAAAGACTTGAAACACTGACTTTCTTTTTACAGGATTATAAAAACAGAACAGCTCATGCTATGGATACCTTTGCACTGTTTGGAATGCTAATAAGCATGTGGAAGAAATCTGTGGACTTGATTACTTGTCTGCATCAGTCCTTATGTTTTTGCTATTGTTTTAGTGACCACAGGTTCCATGTTGGTTTCTGTGTGGTGGGTGAAGGAGAAACTGAAAGGGACAGGAGGATGATCTGAATCCAGTTTATCATAGCCAGATTATTTTCTTTGATGGAAAATATTTTCAAATACTTGTTTTATAGGCGTTACTTGTAATCAGCTGTTTTTCACACATTAAGAGATCATACCCTAAGTGACTTGTGCTTTTACAGTTTGATAATCATCTGCAGTTTTTCACTCATTACTATGCATAATTTACAGAATAATATTACATTGGTTGTGGCTAAATAATTTGATACATGCATTGGCTATGCATATATATATATAAGGAATTAGGAAGTAACTAGATTTCAGTTTCTGCACCCTCAATATCTTCCCTTACAGACAGATTAACTTGTACCCTGTCCAGTGAAATGCAGACTTCTCTGGTGTGCTGAATAACACTTGAGATAATACTGTGCATTCTTTACCCACTATACATATGAAGAATGGAGGGGTGGGGGGGAACGAACTCCCCTATGTCATCAAAAGTAAAATAGTTTCAGGACAAGATGTGTTCATGGTAGAATCATTTATCCCCGGAAAAGGTGAAATATGTTTGTTTCAAACTTAACATTACTTCCCCCCTAAATAAGTGGGAAAGAACACTTATTGAACCTAATGGGAAGGATAATTTCTGCAGACTGAAAGGAAGCCCTTTTCTCCATTTACTTTCTTGCTCATAAGTCAATCAAAAAAACACCCCAAAAATTCATGAAAGAGGAATTTGATGAAGTTACAAAGAAACCTTGGTAAAATGCGGTTAGTTATATTCATTCACCAGTTCCTCTGAAACCATTCTTAATATCCAAAACTGTGGGAAGGCAAAATATTTAGCTTTAAGTAATAGCCTTTATAGCTTCAATGCCACAGAAGGGAAATTAAGGAGATTAGGTGCTTTGGATACCATGTGAAATCCCATAATTTCATTGCCTTTTTTTCCTACTATGATTACTCACGGTCTGAGAGATGATAGCATTTGGCAGGTACTTTCCTGAGAGTTAATATGCTTTAGGTTTTATTCTGGAATTGACAGGGAAGTTCCTTGGTTGGCATCCCTCTCTCAATTCTGGAAACACCAGCAAAACTTGCCATAAACAGGACACCTCTCCCCCTAGTCTGTAACACAAACTTCATGCTATCTGCCTGGATGTATTATTGTTAGTTCATCTAGTTTTAATTAAAGAGTGCCTGTTTACAGATCAAGTTTAGATTCTTTTCAAATTAATGTTTGCTTTTTTAGTGCTTATTGATGAAGGTTCTGGCTCTTTTAGGAGAAAACTGTATTGTGTACTCCTTATAGAATACTGTTGCTATTGAAATGTTGGCATGTTATGCAAACGTAGAACACTCTCTGAAGAAATGCAAATCTTAAAGGCCTAGTTTGTGGAAGGTAAATGTAAGTGTGTGTGTGTTCACTTTCACTTGTTTACTCTTTCTGGCTAGAACTGTGAAAGCAGAGATTTCCTGTGATCAGGAGTAGGAGTTCTTTAACTTGGCACTGGGAAAGCTGTGTATTGGTGAGAACCAGCAGTTTGAATTTGCAGAAAATATATGTTGTTATCTTGGAATGTTTTATGAGCTTCTGAAGTAATCTTCAGACGTGCCAGTCAGAATGCTGTTTTGGCATTCTCTGTAGTCTCTTCAGTGTCTGCGCTGTTCTGGAGCTGCTAAAATTGTCAGCCTTTAAACATAGTGTATCTTTATCTACCATTGGGATTGAAATAACATGGTTTCATTTTTGCAGCTAGAATATTGGTCATTAATATGCAAACAGATACCCAATTATTATTTGTCCTGCTGTTTTCAATTCTGGCAGATTGTCAGTGCTGGGATTTGAAACAAGCTTCTTAGTGTGAAAGGTCTCTCTTGTTTCTGAATAGTTCTGGAGAGCTGACATGCACACTGACTTTTTAAGGCTTACGAAGTCATTAGGGAATGTTAAATGTATTACATCTTTTTGTAATTTTCAGGGTGTTTAAAAATGAATTTTGCTAGAGCATTTGAAATAATGGGGCTAATGTCTATTGAGATACTTGATACATTGCTATTTTTGTCAGGTAGCATATAACTAGGCTAGTTACACAACTGCTAGTTTGCTAGCAAACTAGCTGTTGTGTAACTTTCACAGGTAGCTGAGAAATAAGGATTGTTTTTGGCTAAGTCTAAAACCTACTTAACTAGAAGTATTGAAAGTTAAGACTACGTAGTTTAATGCAGATTTTGTTTTCAGAATTACCAATACCTTGGGGGAAAAGGAATGTATAGGTAAATATTGTAATCATGCATGCAAATTATATCAGATTTTGTGAAGACAACTAAGTAGGTGATGCAGAAAATACAGGTTAACAATATTTGTTCACAGGTTTCATTAATGTTAAAACTTCCCTCTGTGCCAGCAACAGACTTGCTGGGGTACAGAACCAGCTTCATACTTCTGTAAAAGTAGAGCAATGTTCTAACACTGTCTGTGTTAGAGAATTGCTTTAGACAAATCTCCTTCTCTACCCTTTAAGATCTGTAAATACCTTTTTTTGTTTGTTTGTTTTAATTGGCTTTAAATGTGTGTTTGATCTTTTGGTCAAGTATAAGAATGTATTTGTCACTCTTCTGACAACCTTTTGGAGAGAAAGGCGTAGTTCAGATAATTTTCAGGTTTTGGGGTGTTCTTTGCATAAATGTACAGTGAGATAAGGATTTTGTTCCTGAAGAAAAGGTCATTAAAATTTTTTTTTATTATTATTTGGAGTCCGAGCCGATATGATATTGGTAGTCATTAGAAGTCTGCCTTCATAAATGGAAATTCTGGAAACATTCCTTTGACTCATTAATTTTTGCCATGAAGATCTTTCAGGACAAAGTTTGTCATGTTTTATTACCACATTTGCACAAAGCTTTTGAGGGTGCTTTGTATATTTTGGGTTGATCCTGGATAATGGCCAAGGCATCTGTCTGGATGATTACGTTTGACAGACACCTTTACTGAATATATAATTATAGATATATAAATATATTTAAAAATCTATATAAATATATATAAATCTGAAATATGAACATGTCTTTGTACTAGCTTGCATTTCTGAGGAGAAGTGCTTGTTGAATTTCTAAAGTTTTTCTAAATTTGTGATCAAATACATTGATAAATACATTTGGGACTGAGACTCTGCTGGTTTATCTGCAGTCCTTGCTGAATTAATGGGAATTTTGTTAATTTTTAACTCCATGAAAGCAGGTAGGCAGCTAATTGAGAAGGAACCATGCTGTTCAGGAAATACTCCCAAATGTGTCTAATGTTTTATGGTAAATAGTGTGGAACATCAGCTGCTCTAAGAATTTATTCAGGTTACAGGCTTTCACAATTCATGATGCTGTTTGTGGTCCCTAGGTAGCTCCTTAAGGAACTATATTTTACAGAAAAATTAAATAACATAATTTTCTTTTCTCTTGATGACTTTGGTGATTCTTGTTAGAGCTGTGAAATGTAACCCTCTGCCAAGAGCCATGTGTTTGATATTAATCTGCACAGTCTTGCTAACAGTATTTGCAGCATTCCCGAAGTATAAACAGTGAGTGGA
The DNA here is from genome assembly GCA_025345505.1 of Todiramphus chloris collaris. NCBI lineage: Eukaryota > Metazoa > Chordata > Aves > Coraciiformes > Alcedinidae > Todiramphus > Todiramphus chloris. The sequence goes on from JANVCC010000017.1 coordinate 22,699,434, forward strand.
TCTATTTATCACATTCTAAAAAAAAAAAGTCTAGGATACCTTTTTTTTTTTGTGCTCTTTGATACTCCTTTTGTCTGAATTAGTTCAAAAAATTTCTTAGTGTTGGTAGAATACAGGTCTAACTTAGGCTTTGAATTCAAACTGAGAACCTTACTTGATTTTTTTCAGTTGCTGTAATTAGTTAAATGGATATATATATATTTTAAATTATATTTTTTAAAATATTTGCTTGAATCCCAAAACAGATTGAAGCCTTAAAGGAGAAAAACAAGACTGAAAACCTATTACATGATTGCAACTTTCTCATTTAGAGAACGCATGACTGACAATCTGATACAGTTTATAAATCTATAAAATGTTACCTGTCTAAACTTCATGTCAGGAATTGACATCGTGACAGAAGGTGCACCTGTCTTTGTAGGTCAACAACTACAACTTTTTAAACTTTAGTCTTCCAAAGGAAGGCTGGGGTGTGAGCCTTTCCATCACTATCCTGTTTCAAGCTTTGTGATGAACAGCAGATATCATAAACTATCACCTCGGCAGAGCTGGCATGCTTATCTGCACTGTTTTCCCCTGAAACATTAATCTTGAGTGAAGCTTTGAAAAGTACCCATATCATTGTAAAACTGAAAAGAATTTGTTTTCCTACTTGTGTTGCACTCCCTCTTGTTACAGGCAAAAGGGAATCCACCACATGTGTACGGGGACAAGAGTTTATTGTTAGTCCTGTCAATTTTTTTTAACAGTCTAATAATCTAAACTAAACAATACAAAGTCTCAATAAAAATAATTTTAAGGTCTTTAGCCATATCCACATAACCAGTAGCCTACAAGTATTGGAAAAAGAGCACTGAATTTATTTTTGATGTGATAAATGAATGGCCATCTTCATCTTGCAGCTCTTTTAATGAGGTTTATTTTGAAATTTGTATGCTGCAGGTGTAGGCTGAGGCAGAGGTGATGGGGTGATTCCAGGATCTATTGCAAATTTATGAACCCAGCAAAGGCTAACTTTGTGTTACTGCATACAGCAGCTGCTTGAGAACTGGAGCTCACTGCAGCAAACATCCATATTTGATCGAAGAGATTGATGGAGATAAAAGAAATTCAGACACAAACTGGGTAGCTAGTCATTCTTCACTCACAAAACCTAATTCCACTGAATTTTAGTGTGTGATTTGTTTTTTAAGCAGGTGTTACTTCATAGGAACACATCTTTGTGTTTGGGTGCTTTCAAGTCAACTTAACTTAAACCTGAGTGTTTCAGTTTAGCTTACTCGGGAACCACATCAGCAAATGTAACCACAAACTAGTTTACACTTACTGAAACATTTATGTATACTTGTGTAAAAGTGATTTGGTTCTGAAACTCTTGTACTTCTTCAAATTTGTGGTGTGATGGAGAAATGTTCTGTAAATTGTACAGACACATTGATATAAGAAAGGACAACGTGTTTGTCTTCTCTTTAAAGCACCCAAAGAATATATATTTGAAATCTGTACCAAACTATGTGTACTTGTGTTTCTCTTGAACAAGTTTTTAGTAAAACAGATTAAAATGTTGGGTTTTCATGCTTGTTTCTGTTCTGCAAAATTAATCAAATTTAGTATAATAAATCCTTTTTTGGCTGTGGAAATTATTGATGATATTGTGTTACACTTGGAGAAGGTGAGGGGAGGTAAAGCTCCTAAACAGGGAGCTGCTTTTGAGCTTGAGTAGCAGGCTCAACAGAGGGTTTCAGGCACTGCAGCTTGGATGGGAACTGCCAAAACCAACACACTGGAAGTGGGATCTGCCTTCAAGGACATAGCGATCAGGGTAAGGGTTTTGTACAGACCTTGCAATTTTATTCTGGCTGACACAGTTGCTCTGACTGCTTTGCCTAGTGTATTGTAAAGTTACTGGTTTCTTCATTGCTCTGCAAAGGGCTGTGTGCCCTCTCTGTGCATTTATTGACTTCCTGAGCTGTTGCTGTGTACAGTTGTACAGCATTCAGAGATGGCTGTGTTACTGAGATGCTTGCAGCCATATTTGCTGTATAATTTCAAGATATGCTTACTTTCACATAGTTTATCTTGCAATAGATTATAAACTTTGCTAGAATAAAAGGGAAAAGAATGAACCCAAATCAAGTCTTTAGCAGAAAAAATAGAGCTTCAAAGAATCATACAATCATAGAATGGTAGGGGTTGAAAGGGACCTCTGTAGATAAAGTCCAGCGCCAGTGCAGGATCACATAGGGCATGCCACACAGGAATAGATCCAGGTGTCTCTTGAAAGTCTCTGGGGAAGAAGACTCCACAACCTCTCTGGGCAGCCAGTTCCAGTGCTCTGTCACTCTCGCAGTGAAGAAGTTTTTCCTCATGTTGAATCACAGAATGTTAGGGGTTGGAAGGGACCTCTGAAGATCACTGAGTCCAGCCCCCCTGCCAGAGCAGATCTGGCAGATCCCTAGAGCAGATCACACAGAAATGCATCCAGACAGGTTTTGAAAGTCTCCACAGAAGGAGTCTCCGCAACTTCTCTGGGGAGTCTGTTCCAGTGCTCTACAACTTTTACAGTAAAAAAGTTGTTCCTCATGTTGTGGCAGAACTTCCTGTACTCTAGCTTGGATCCATTGTCCCTTGTCCTATCACAATGCACAAGTGAAAAGAGGTTGTCCCTGCCTTCTTAATGCTCATCCCGTATAGAAATCAATAAGATCCCCTTCCAGTCTTCTCTCCAGAATAAATATCCCCAGGTCTCTCAGCCTTTCCTTGTAAGGCAGGTGTTCCAGATAAAGAAATTTTAAGCAGAAAGGAAGGAAAACTTTCTTGGATTAATTTTTTCTTGAATTAACTAGAAATCACTAGAAAATACCCACTGAAAAGGTTACCTACTAAAAAAGTTACCTACAGAAAATAGTTGGAACAATTGGCAAGATTGTGGAGGCTTTGTTATGAAAGCAACTAGATTAATTAGTGACCGTTTCAGCTGACTATGAAACAAAGAAAACCCACTAGAAGTTGAGGCAAGGAACACGGTTAAAATGGAAGAAGCATGCTAGTAAGGGTTTCTGCTCTCATTGGATTGTTATTCCATGAACTTGCCCTGTCCCCAGTGTGATTTTAACTTTCACTTATCTTTTGGCAAGGAGTATAGCAGGTTTATCACCTATTGCAAACAAACCATTTTCTTTGGTTTTAAATCTGTCTTCTACTAAATCATTTTAGTAATTGCTGGCTCACATATTAGAGCATACAGTGATACTTAACGGCTCTCTCTGTGCCACTATTGAGTTTGTAGACTTGGTAGTCCTGACTTTAAAATGCCAGAGTAAGGTGATGCATGATTTTCTCATAGCTGTTGCTCTTTGATGTTTTTTTTTGTGGGTTTTTTTTTTGTTTTGGTTGCTCCCCCCCCCCGACCCCCACTTCCTGTAGGTGATTATAGGTGGGGTGATCCGAACCTAACGCAGTAATCAAGATGCAGACTAACTGAATTTATGTTGTGGTTTATTAATAACTTCTCTTTTGTTCTGTTGCTTTCCTAACAGTTGCTACCATTCTATCAGCTTTGGGCAAAAACATTTTATTGCAAGTCACAAAGTCTCATTAAGATAATTTGCAATTCTTCACAGTTGCCCATGGTACTTCTTATTCAAAATTACTTAATATCATCAATAAAAGCATGTTAATTTATTGTTTGTCCTGCTGTTCTAGATCATTTTTTATGTGTTTAGTTTTACTGTTAACTATAAATTTGTTCATTTTTTTTCTTGAACTGATAAATAAACTGGTATTGGAATTGTCATGATAGTAATTTGCAAACTGTTTACAGAATGTATCTCTGCCCATACTATCAGATGAAACGTTATCTCCTTTTGGTTTTGAAAATCCCTGAGGGATCTCTTCCCTGTGCTGTCTTGTTTAATATCAAAGTTCCTTTTGCTCCTTTATACTAAGCCAGCTTCCATTGCCTGTTTGTTAGCACTTTTAAACTTTCTTCCTCACTGTTATTCAAATGTGTGAGCAACTCTCCATTAATGTGAGCAAGCTGCTCCACAGCACTACGATCAGTTGCAGATATGTACTATACTTTGCCAGTGACTCCTGGAAAAACAGTCTTGATTTGTCATTGCATCTTCATTCACTTTGAATGAAACTAAACTGAAACCTCTGCCTTAGGGGTTTTTGTTTTGGTTTGTTTATTTGTGTTTGTTTTTTGGTAGATACTTATAGGAACCTGGTCTGTATTTTATGAACTTCACTAACAAAGGTAAATGGATTATCTTATACAGAAAGAAGTAGCTGCTGCTAAATGTAGTGCAAGTTCTGTAATCATTCACATTGATAAAGATGCTTAGTGTAGTTGGGGAACTGAAACTCTAATTTTATCTATATTGTGCCAGTAGGCTTTCAGGTAAAGATAAAAAAAAAAAAAAATTCTCTTCATATTTTTTGATTTGTTCCTGGAAGTTGATGTGATATGAATTGTGAAAGTTAAACATGGGAGAAGATTGTGTTTTCCTGCACTCTTGTTTTGGGTGCGGCTTTTTACGTCATCTGAACTTTTAAACAGTACTGAGATTCCTGAAAGATGCCACATTCATTTGCTGTAAAGAAATCCAGCTGTATTTGAGCTGTGTGGTCCCCAGAGGAAGCAATTGGACTGAAGTGTGGCTGTGGAACATATGCTTCAATACTTGAAATCAAGTTAAGTGATAGTGGGCTAGCTTAGCACAATGAGTTATATTGTTATGGGTGAAGAATGGGCCTGTTATTCCCACCTGAGCTGGGAAATAGGGAACATAATGCAGAAAGGAGAAAATCACTAGGAGTTGAAAGATTAATTGGGGGTGAAAAGCTTTAGTAGGAGAGGTAGGTGCAGGAGAGGTTTTGAACTACTTGAAGATTCTGGAAGGGAATCTAGAATTACTGCATCTCACACTTTGTGAGTTACTTTTGCTGGTTCACACAGCTGGTTTAGGTTATAATCTTGTATCAGTTAGGAATGCCAGAATCCATGCTGCTACTTCAATTTTAATTTGCCTCCCATTCTCTCTGTGAGTATGTGTTATAATTGTCTTTAATTACATGTTCACACACTTTTTCACTGGATTCTTGCTCTATCTAATGCATAGGATGGATGCATAGGATGAATGACACTTGTACAACTAATGATGCTGTTGTCTGTAGGATTTCCACTCTTAACTTGGTGCAGAAATTGAAAGTCATGTAGGGAACGAAACAGGTAAATGAAGGAGAAGAAAAATTATAGTCTTCCAGTGTAAGCCATTCTGGAATACTGAAGATTACTGTGCTCATGGATAGTAACTTTGAAATTGTTTAAACCAGATTTTCATGTGTGTCCCCAAAGCATTGTTAATAAAAAATGCTAATAAAAAAAAGACTTTACTATCTAGTCACTTGCATGGTAGGTATCTTAGAGCAAGTTTTCAGTAACTAGCACAGTAAGAAGGAAGGATGACTTAAGTTAGCTTGCTGGAAATCTGAAGAAAAGAAAATTCTTGTAAGTCATGCCTACAGATAGTGCTGTATTGTGCCAGGGATCACAGTCTTAAACTTGTGCGACATGGAAGAATCAATATCCTATTTCAAAAAGGAAGAAGGCTTAAGAAATTTCAAAACCAGAATTGTATTGCTACTGTTTTTGTTCTTCCTCTCATCAGCTGGGATGAAATCCCAGGAGGGTACTGTACCCTGTGTTGTTCTAAGCTTGTCGTCTGTATAAATACAGTGGTAGGAAATAGAAAGCAAATCTTAGACTATTACCACCATCTGATTAAGGCCCTATGTAATTTAATAATAGAGGCTTTTTCATGGTTGGGTACTATTTGATGCTACATAAGCAGGACTTCCAGAGAATGGCATGAAGGCAAGATGGATGATAGAATGACTAGTCTTGTCAGTATTAGGAGTCTTAGGTGTGAACTGCACAGCATTTGCATGATATAAGCAGTTGTATTTGTGTACTAAAAGTAGATGAGTTAAAATCACTTGCATTTTGTAGTAATTGTTCTTTCCTGTCAAATGTTGGATTTAGAAATGCAGAAAGCTAGTTAGAACCATTCCTTGGCTCTACCTTTGAAACAAAAACATTGCAGGTTTGGAGTCCAGGTTCTATAACATGGGCCAGTCACACTGGGGATTTCCAGCTACAGGTCACTTGTTACCCTGACTTAAAGTAATGCCATTGCTAAATGAGGATGAAGTCCCTTTCCACATAATTCACATCTGATATTGGCTGAATTGAATAAAGTGGTGACTTGACTGATATGTCAGTGTGAGAGAGAATGAAAAATGAGTGCACAGCAAACCTCACATTTTGTGAAGTGGCATTGTATTTAAACCAATGTGGGGTTTATTTTTTTTATTATTTTTTTATCAGCCTGTAGAAAACTGTCATGTCACAAACCAGGTTGTTAGATCTCTCTGAACTCACCTTCACAAAACCATTTTATTTAGCAACTGTTTTTAATCGCCAAACATGCTTAGAAGTGATAGCACATTTGCACACAAACAGAACAGCAAATATGTTGAGAATTCATAATTTAAAAAACTATAAATCCCAAGAAAGGTTTGCTATGAACAAAGAAAATAACTTCTCTGGAGTGTATATGTGGAGGGATAAGTTGGTGGTTGTGAGGTTAGAGAAATCATAACGGGACACTGAAAACATAACCTTTATTAAGTGTGATGTTTTAGTTTTTCATATCTTTAAAGAAGGATATAACAACATACACCTTTAATGGAATTTTTAAATAAAAATAATATTTCTAGAGCACTCAGGTACTCCATTGATGAAGAAGATGGAAGAAAATGGAAGTGCTCAATTCAGAGGAAACTTTAACTATTTTTCAATAAATAATGCATAAGAACAAATATTTAAGGATGAGGAAAATTCGGAAGTACTAGTGCATCTTCTTAAAGTTCATACTCTAAAAGATTTTCCAGTATGATAACATTCTGGGTTTAATGTCATATGTAACAAATGTAAGTGTAAGCCTTTTAAAGAGTTTTTTTCTGTAAATTTGAGCTTAAAAAGTAAAATTTTGACTATGGATAGTTAGGTTTGGTTGTATGCTATTTTATTATAAAAGAGACACAAGCAGAATGCTGTACATTCTTTTTCTGTTGCTGTATTCATTTTCTCTTTTTTTGACATAAGAGCAAAAGTAAATTTAATTTCTTGCAGGAGAAAGAAATGGAATTTTTTGATTGCAAATTTTAACTTCATTTCTTTATATAAAATTCACAGATGTTTTTAATAGAGCTGGAACACAATCTGTTTGTCAGAATCCTCAGTCCTGTGTTCTTGATCATTGTCTTTAGTTCATTTCTCCTTCAAACTACATTCATATTTTTCTAGAAGTTCAACTTCTGACAGGTCTCTTTTCCTGAAAGATTTTATTACTGGGTAGACAATAGCAGATTAATAACAAAACCAATAAAAGACAGTGTGAATTTTGAAGTGTTTACAGTAAGACTAATTGTTCAGCTAAAGGGTTTAGAATTCTTGAGGATGACCTTTAGCTGGATTGTTAACCAGTACATATTCAGTTTTCTTCCAATTAGCTATAGAGCACCTATAACCTGATATTTTGGAGTCTGAAAATCAAAGCTCACCTTTCACCTTTTTTTTCAAGATAACTTTTTTGTCATTACTTACTTCTGTCTTTTTAGAGTTGCTTTCTGAATCACTAGCATTATTTCCCAGTGCTAATACTGTTGTGTACTTGTCCTGGTTTGAGTGAAAACAGAACTAATTCTGTTCAGTAATTTTACTTTTCAGCTCAGTTCTTCTAATTAACTTCACTTTCTGAAGTTAGCAGCCTGTTTTCACAGACAGTGTCTGCTTCTAGCAGTGATAACACCTCATGTTTAGAGTTACTACCAAGGATTGGTGTGCAGACCAAGGCCACTGCTGGGTCTTGTGTACCACATTGGGGGGTGCAGAAAGTGAAAGGCTGCACCTGCAGGGAGGAGCGCACAGGACGGGTAACTCTAAACTGACCAATGAGGTATTCCATCCCATATACGCCATATTTGGTTTAGAGCCGTGGGATCCGAAGGGTCTCTGGGCTCTTCTCCCCTCTTGGCCTGCTTTGCCAGCTTTTGCTTGGCTTGGCTTGGGTCCTTTTTCAGTTCCTTCCTCGGAGCACCCAAGGAGGACTCTGTCCGTTCTGCCTTCGATCCCAGTCTGCGTGTTCCTGAACCCGGTACCAGAATCCAGCTCCTGAACACAGCTTCTGTCTTCTGCGGGGCCCAGTCTGGGACTCCCCCGGTGTCTGCTCCACAGCATCAGTGGTGACGGTGATGTAATTACCATCAGGGGGGTTGGGTTCAATGCTGGGTTTGTATAGATTTGTATCTATTCCATTTTTATAATAATTTCATTTTTATTAAAGCTGTCCTAGTTTCCTTTTCTAATTGCTAAGTCTCTCTCTCCCTTATTCCCTTTCTCTTTCCCCTCTGGGGAGGGAGGGGGGTTAACAGAGAGCGTCTGTTATAAGTTTAAGGGGCTGCCCTGGCCCTAAACTGTGACAGTACTGAACAACAAATTATAATGAACATCAGGTTAAGCCTGTTTAAAGTTTGTGGAAAATGAGGGAATAAAGGGAGGGATTGTGTTTTTTTGCTAAATGGAGTTGGTTTTAGGACACATTTCCCTATTTCCATGTTTTATTTTTTTTCCCCAGAGAGTAATAAACTTACATGCTCTTTCGAATATATGCACAGCACATATGGCTGCCCTTTCTGTGCCTTTGCTAAAAAAATTTACCTTTGTCCGTAAGAATGATTACTTCTCAAGGATTTCTTGTCATTGTATCCCTTTTTAGCACAGTTAGTCCCACCAACTTCAGGTAACTAGTATCTCTGACCAAAAATGACAAAATTGTATATGTATAGATCACTTATGTTGCCTGTGAGGTTTGTAGCACAGGGCATCAGCAGCCCTGTGCCCATACAAGCGCTTCCATCTGGAGTTTTCAAACATCTGCTTTCTCATTAATGCAACAGTCTCTGACGCAATTCCTGGGGAGATAAAGAGTTGTGTGTCACTTTACTCAGTAACCATGTATTGTAGGCTCTGATTTTTTTATTTTAATTTGACTGCAGAGCTCTTCCAAAGGAAAAAATGCTTTGAATTTTATAGCTGTCAAAGGACTCCACATTTAAAGGAGTACTGATTTTATACACCCTAGCTCTTTATGGGGTGAAAGCAAGTCTATTATTCATTGTCTGTGTTAAAGTGAAGTCCTCCCTCGACCCATATGTCTATTCCAGGCTGAAGAGTTGTAGTGTGTTTAGTTATTCTACAGAAATAATTTGGTAGCTGCTTCTTTCTATTTTGAAAGTGCTCAGCTGATGTAAGTATAAGCTCTCATTCAACATGCATCTTTGGCTCGTTCAGCTTTAGAGTATGAGTAGGGGGAAAAAAATTTTTAAACTTGCCAAGGCCATTAGCTCCAGCTGAAGGCAGCCATTATAAAATACCTAATTGCCATTCCTTTTCTTTCCAGACACCCCATTCAGTATATTACTGTGGATTCTAATCTAAACCTTATCCACTGTGAGCCGCATCCTAATGCATTAAGACTGTATCTTTAGACTTGATAACAATAGCAGACTTTAACTATCCATGGAAATAAGACTGTGATTTTTTTGATCTGAAACTCAGTTTTAACCTTTTTGTTGTACCACCTGTGAAAGTGTGAATGTGCTGCTTCGTACATTTGCCTTACTTTACCAAAGGTTTCTGAGACAAGGGCAGACTACTGAGAGCGCTACACAGGAGAAAACATTTAATAACTAATCAAATCCAGAACTATTGATATTCCACCTAAGAAAAAGACTACTATACTTAAATGCACAATAGCAGTTTGATTTTTCTTCTCTTAAGAGCAATTAGAGCACAAAAATTGGAACTGAAGTGCTTTGTGATTCTGAAAAAAAGGTAAACCTTGAGACTACACGTGCTTTTTGTTTTTGAATAGCAACTAAACAGAAGGGAGGTCAAGGCAGCAAAGATGTTTTTGAACTTCTTACTTTAAAAGATCATTGTAGATACTAGGGTATCTACAGTGAAGAAGTTTTTCTTCATGTTGAATCACAGAATGTTAGGGTTTGGAAGGGACCTCTGAAGATCACTGAGTCCAGCCCCCCTGCCAGAGCAGATCTGGCAGATCCCTAGAGCAGATCACACAGAAATGCATCCAGACAGGTCTTGAAAGTCTCCACAGAAGGAGGCTCCGCAACTTCTCTGGGGAGTCTGTTCCAGTGCTCTACAACTTTTACAGTAAAGAAGTTCTTCCTCATGTTGTGGCAGAACTTCCTGTACTCTAGCTTGGATCCATTGTCCCTTGTCCTATCACAATGCACAAGAGAAAAGAGGTTGTCCCTGCCTTCTTAATGCCCATCCCGTTTAGAAATCAATTAGATCCCCTTCCAGTCTTCTCTCCAGAATAAAAAGCCCCGGGTCTCTCAGCCTTTCCTTGTAAGGCAGGTGTTCCAGTCCCATCATCATCTTTGTAGCTCTCTGTTGGACTCCCTCTAGTATTTCTCTGTCCCTCTTGAACTGGGGAGACCAGAACTGAACACAGCACTCCAGATGTGGTCTCTCTAGTGCAGAGTAGGAGGGGGAAGAGAACCTCCCTCGACCTGCTGCCCACGTTCTTCTTTATGCACCCCAGGATACCATTGGCCTTCCTGGACACAAGGGCACATTGCTGTTCCATGAATAACTTATTGGCCACCAGGATGCCAAGGTCCCTCTCTGTGGGGCTGCTTTCCAGTGGGTCTACCCCTAACTTGTACTGGTGCATGGTGTTGTTCCTCCCCACATGTAGGACTCTACACTTACCCTTATTGAACTTCATTAGGTTTGCCTTTGCCCAGTTCTCCAGTCTGTCCGGATCTCGCTGGATGGCAGCACGGCCTTCTGGTCTATCGACCAGTCCTCCCAGGTTAGTGTCATCAGCAAACTTCCTGAGGATGCACTCTATCCCTTTATCCAGGTCATTGATGAAGATGTTGAATAAGACTGGACCCAGAACTGACCCCTGTGGAACTCTGCTAGTTACAGGTCACCAGCTTGACTCTGCACCACTCATCACAACCCTTCGAGCTCTGTTTTTCAGCCAGTTCTGAACCCATCTCACTGTCCCCTCCTCTAATCCATACTTCTTGAGCTTTCCCATGAGGCTGTTATGGGGAACGGTACCAAAAGCCTTGCTGAAGTCAAGGTAGACTACATCCACTGCTCTCCCTGCATCTGCCCATTCAGTCTCACCATCATAGAAGGCTATCAGATTAGTCAGGCATGACTTCCCTTTAGTGAATCCATGTTGGGTACTGTTGATAACCTTCTTTTCTTCCTTGTGCTGAGATATGATCTCCAGAATGAGATGCTCCATTACCTTTCCAGGAATGGAGGTGGGGCTGACTGGTCTGTAATTGCCAGGTTCTTCCTCCTTGCCTTTTTTGAAGACTGGAGTGATACTGGCTTTCCTCCAGTTCTCAGGCACCTGACCTGATCTCCATGATCTTTCAATAATGACAGAGAGTTGTAAAGCTACACCTGCTTTTCATTTTTGAATAGCAACTAAACAGAAGGGAGGTCAAGGTAGCAAAGATGTTTTTGAACTTCTTACTTTAAAAGATCATTGTAGATACTAGGGTTTGTTGTTTTATTGTTTGTGGGTTGGTTTCTTTTTTTTAAGTGGTAAGATTGAATTTAAGGAAAAGAGTTCTAAAACACTTAATCTCTGCACTGCAGGCATTGTCATATCACTTTGAATTTCATAGTTTGCACTAGGACCAACAAACAATCAAATTAATTCCAATTTCAAGGTTCGGAAGACTTCTGAACTGTTAGAAACTTGGAGAAATGTTGCAGCCTAACAAGACTAAAGCTTTTAAAATTTTCTTTGCAAAGTTCAACTTTCTCAATTTCCTCTGTTGTATTAATATTTTAGTGTGTAAAAGTAAGTATTTTTTGAGAGGAAGGTTAAATGTTCAGCAGAGCCTTCTATCAATGAAGCATATTTAGGGCTATCTGAGGTGTATCTGTTTTCAGCCATCTGTTCTGTTAGACATCAGTGTAAAGATTGCTTCTGGGAAGACATATACAAGAGAAAATCTATACAACATCAGGACTAAACATTGGGACAGACTGGTAATTTTCAGTAATCAATCTGCTTGTAAAAATCAAACTTTTAATATTTCTTAATGTTGTTTTGTTAGATTTTTTTTTCATAATGACTAATTTGTTCTAAAATCACTTCAATGTTCAAAATTATTTTAGTGAATTTGCAATTGAGCAAGTCAAATTTATCTCTTGTCCTGCAAACCAATTATAGTAATTTACAGTCATTCAAAACCTAAAGACTGTAATAACTCTGACAGAATTATGAGCAAACTAATGGGTCATTTATTATCAGATAACTTCATTTTCATTGAAAATTAATATGTACTCAACTGGTTTTTTTCCTTTCTAATTCAAGAATGGCTGTTAAACCAAAAAACCTGTAAGACAGCTTGCTGTATTACTGCAATACAGTTCAATCTCATACCATGTTAAAAAAGATCTGTTGGATTGGAGTAGTATTTTACCAGTAACTGAGCTGACCACATTAATGTTTATCTCAATGGAGCACTTGTTAACACTTTATAGTTTTCTGTCAGACTATCCAGAGCACAGTGTGGATAATATTACCTGGGGGGGGGGGGATCATCCATTATTGCTGTTGCCAAAGCAAAAGTATCAAAAAATGTTTTTACCGCTTTAAGACATTTTTCTTACCAGGAAGATACATAAACATGTATTTGTTTAGCAATTTCTTTCTAGGGTTATATGACTGGAGGTAGTAAAATGTCATCAATAAAGCAGACATCAAGGAGATACTAGCTGCATGGTTAGTCTCTTAAAGTCTGTCAAAACTATTATTGTATATGCAGATAAACTTAAATACATATATTCAAAACAGACCTGAATGATTCACTGTTTTGTTTTGTTTGTTTTTTTTTTTTTTAATTCAGCAACACTAGTAATGGGGTATAAATCTGATTGAGGTATCTATTATTTATACAGTTACTGTACAAAACCCATCTGAGTGCACAAACATTTTTAACCGCATGCTATTTTCTGGTTTATGGGTATTTCTTTCACATGGATATTGGTGTGTTAATTGCTCTAAAATTAAAAAATTCTTCCTATCCTTAAAGCTGAAGTACCTTCAGATGCATGCCAGAGAAACTTGATGCTTTGATAATTGCATCTAATCTGTTTTGAAGTTTAGGTACTAGCTTTGTGTTTAATTGTGAGCTGAGGAGTATAAGAACACCAGTTCATCTGTTGTCTGTAGTTGGAGGCATCTTTGGAAAATGTTTTAATAGTGTAATTGAGTGATGTGATCAACCAGCCTAATCTATAACATCACAGGGAGACGGAGGAGACTTTGTAAAGGATAATAACAGTAGTGTTCAAAAAGATCAAATGTTGTGATTAATATCAGTTAAGTGTAAGCAATATTTAAGCCTTAGACTTCTGAGTGAATAGGTTGCTACTAGCTTTTAGTCCTGATCAACTTAGTTCAAATGGATTTAAAGCAGGATGATAGAGTTTGGAGGTAGTTGTAATTTTTAAATTCAATTCATGAGTCACCAGGAAACTAAATAGGGATGGAGGGTGACATGTGAAGGTATAAGCCAACAAAATACCTTTTATTGTTCAAAGTTATTGGAAGAACTAAAATACCTGTTATCACACAATGCAATCCTGTGCATGATGCCAATTATTGGTATTGTGTTAAAGGTCTGCAAGGTGCCTGAGGTATGTGTGTAGCCCTGCTGAGGACTTACACTAAGACAGTTTTGCAAAGTAAAGAATAGATAGCTTATTTAAGCCACAGGCATGACAGATAGGAATTGCTGTTGATAAATTCACTTGCTTCATTAGTTCTAAATATCCTAAGGCTCGCCAACAACTGATTGTAATAACAATTCACCCAGGTATCCTCTGAATAGAGAAGGCTCAATTGTTTAACAAAAGAGGCATCCCTGCTAACAGGTAAAGGAGAATGGGTCAGACCTGTTGATCCACACAGCTGGTCTCTTCTCAAGGAGGTATTGGCAAGGCACCAGATTTGTACTCTTGACAAGGTGGAACTGAGTCATGTACCATGTGTTAATAGGCTTCCAAGAAGACTTGCTGTGTTGTTGATCAAAAGGGGGCAGGCCAGTGGTGGTTCTTCCAGCTTCACTGAAGCAATGTTTTGCTGAGAAGCCTTCGCCTGACTCTGGATGTCACTCAGTTGTTACAGTTTCTGGGTCTTATCCAATTGTTTTGCTGCAGTCCCCTACGCCTGTCCTGTACTTGGGCCAGATAAGCAAGTTGCTCAGCTCCTGCCCCCTCACTCAAGCCCAGTACAAGATAAGCACGTTGCTTAACTTCACATTCTTACTCAGCCTAGACTCAGTTCTTTTCTGCTGACTCATGGTCACTTCATTTTTTCACACAGAAAGCCTGTCAATTTTCCACATTATCCACCCTGTGACCTCCATCACAACTTATCAAGTGGAAAATTGTATCATTTTGATTTAGGCAGGTCTAGGGATCAATCTCGCTCCCTTGTGGATAGGACAATTCAAACCATCACACATAGGCACAATGAAACTGTCCATTCTGTTTGGATAAGGCTAGCAACCCAAGAGTTGAGTTTAATATCCAGTCAAGTAGACTGGCCAACCAGACAGTCCAATCCTTGGCCTTCATCCGTTCTCATAGTTCCCATGTTTGTTCAGCTACCTTTATTTTTTCTTCCTTGTTGGCTTCCAATGTAGTGGTTACATTAGGGATTGAGAAACAACAGACTTTTTCTGGATGGGTGGCATTCAACATATCATATACACCTCTTTCCTTTTAAAAGAATAAGATCTAATGCCAGATGATTTTCAAGGCCTTTCTTCATGTAGCTTGTAACAATAAGTTTATAGTGTCAGTTGATTTGCCTAGTAAAGTTAGCTGATGTTTCTACCTGTAGTGTGAAGTTTTCTAAATATAAGCGATTTTCTACTGACACTATCCCAAAGCCAAGCACAGCATTAAATTCCAAACAAATTTGTGTTGTCCACTAGGTATAACAATTGGGACATTCAGTGTCTGATAAAGCCTGTCATTTTTGTCTGCCATTTTGGGGCTTAGGTCTCAAATACATAGATCTAACAGATTTTTATTGGAGAATAAATAGGGACACAGATGAGGCATTCCTAAGGTACACTGTAAGCCAGAATTTACAGGTAAAATATAATCATAAATGTAGTTATCTGAGCAAGCCCATACCAAATGTTGGGGTGCAGGTAATTTTGATGATCAGGTTCTAAAGATGGGACCTGTTTGTGAGGGCCCATAGACATAATGCATTTGTGGGATATGACAAAGATTTGCCATCTGTCTTGAGAAGTTGTCAGTTCCCTTCACCCATTCAGTACAAGCTGTTATCTTATATGCCCTGTTACAGGATACCTCCTGTGAGGGTATGGGTGTGCTCAGATTGTGTCATAAAAATACCGTATGTTCCTTGTAAGCACCAACAGACAATCAGGTATGGAATAATCTTTAAACAGTGCTTGTAAACCTAAGTGTTTTGCAATCATCTCATTTCTGTTGGAGAGAGTAAGTACAGAAGGAATGGAAAGCATAGCTATTATTCTGGTATTGATACTTACAGGCTATTTCTTTTCAGGATACTTTTAGGAGGTCTTCTTTTTTGTAGAAAGTATGTGTGGGCACCAAACATAATAACCAAACAGGTGTTGTTTAGTGGGTCGTTTTTCAGTCATATATAGCACTAGAAACTAGTCCTTTCTCACTATATAATAATCAGTCTTAATTTTACACACAAATTAATAAAGACGAACAATGAGGTTACAGCAAATCCTTAAAGAGAGTGTCTCGAGCTGCGGATAGTATTCAACATAGATTTCCCTTTCCCCTTTTCATCTGCTTCATAATCTCTGGAACTGCTACAGCTCTCACAGAGGTTCTCAGTTGCCTTTTCCCAACACAACTGGACTGCAGATTGGGGTAAATGTTATTTTCAGGTCTATGGTGCATCTCTTCTATATCCAGCCTGCTTCAGTGCTTCCACCTAGTTTTAGTCCACCTTGTTAATGTTGCAGAGTCATTCCTTATTCTTTCCTGATAAATAGGTATTTTGGCTTATACTTTCTGTTCTGTACTTCATCAACTCATGTTTTTATTCCCCCTTTCCTCCCTTTCTTTTTTATTCCAGAACTCTTCCAAGATTATGTATGTGTGTGTGTGTGTGTGTATATTTTTTTTGTTGTTGTTACTTCAGTAGCATATTCTACCTTAAATGCTTGAGCACCAGTTGAAGTGAACTGCAAAGTGAAACTTTTTTCTGGAAAGAGAAATTTCTTTTTCACTGAACTTTCAAGTTCAGTGGAAGATTAATTCTCTTGTCTTGAGCAGTAGGGCTTTTGTATAACTCTAATATATATATAATTGTGAATATAAGTTTTGAAATGCTGTGATGTGCAATAAATATTTTTTTTCCCCGTAGTTTTGTTGTGACAAGCAAAACAACTTACAGAAGAGTGTTGCATTGATACAATGCCTCTTATATCAGTCTGTGTTTTTATCACATTGGTGTTTTATTAGCTCTATTAGTTGCTAATGATGTTATTGGAGAAAATGAATCAAGAAAATTAGAAGTAAGAGGTTAGCTGCTACTACTAATCATTCATTAAGGCATCATAAAAACAGGGTGTTACAGATCACTTTTAAAAATACAAGCTTTTTTATGAAGGAAAAATAATTTAAGTGAGCTAAGAGTTTCAAAATTGGACAACTCAATCTCTGAATAAATATGAAACACCAGAATTATCTATGGTTAAATTCTTTTGGCTGATGAATGGATACTTGCAATGACTTGCTGATTAAATTTCACACTTGAAATTATGTTGACTGTGACATTTAGATAACCCTTCCTGCAACTGTTTTTGTTACAAGGAAGAAGCACTGCTTTAGTCATCATTTAGGCATTTCAATAATTGTCAAGAATATAAAAGAGCAGAAATTTAAGGACAAATGCTTTTCTCCACATCACCCCCACCCCAAATAAAAAAACATAAAAACATTGGTCTTTCTTTAATAGTCATCTTCAACTACCCTGTTCTCTGTTATTTTTGGTGTCATTTTTTGTGTGGGAAGAATGTTTGTTTTTAAGATATGATCTCTTGTGAGTCTCTTTGTGTAGCTCTGTGCCCTAGGTGTGTGCTTTGTTTTCATTTAAAACAGTGCGAAGCAAATGGAATTTTAAATTATCAGATGTGACAGTATTTTACACTTTAGTTTTTCTCTGTCTTAGAATTTTCTTCTCTGTGTAACCTCAAGAGTATCACTGTTTTTAGCCATAACCTTTCCTTGTAGATTAAGTTTTAAAATACGTTATTCATTAGTTGGCTGATCATAGAGACAGTAGGTTTGATTTTTTTTTATCATTCTTTATTTTGATATTTATTTTATCTTAAAATTATAAACTCATAGCTTGGTTTGGGATGGAAGGGACCTTGAATGGTAATTTAATCCAATACCTGTTCAGTGAGCAGGGATATAAGTCTTCAACTAGATAAGGTTGCTTTTCAGTTTAGTGCTGCTGATTCATTATATTACCCATTATATCAGGAAGCTTTAAAGGGTGGGGGAATAGACCTTCATTAGTTTGATGGTCGTTTCCCAGACCTGTAGTTGGCTTCCAACCATAAAGACCTTGTAAATATTATGAGCATACATTTGCCACTGCTGCTTCTCCGGGATTTAGACTGTTGTATTCTTGTAAAGTGGGTGTAGTTGATTTAGCCAGCTGCTGAATGACTGCTTCTCCACAGTACTGGAAGAATCTGATGGTAGTAGAGAAAGACCAGTATACTTAGCTGTGAATGGAGAGAGTAAGATTGAGTTCAACTGCACATAATCCTTGGCTGTGGAATAGCATCTTCATTTTAAGTAACTGTGCATGATTGAAAACATTCTTGAACTTTCTGGCTAATGATGGAATCTGTGTCCACACATTGACTTGACCAAGGCATGAGAATATACAAGTAGTAATTTGGAAGGAAACCGTGTATGTTTTGTTTTGCATTTCAAAGTGAGAGCTTTCTTCAGCTGTGGTTCAGGCAGCCTATTAATGATTGCCTGTATGGAAATCATATGGTCTTCCTGTACCGAATTTGTGATATTCAACGCTTGCTGCTTTTTTTTTTTTTTTTTTTTTTTTTTTTTTTTTTTTTTTTTTTTTT
>JANVCC010000017.1:22719994-22735059 GCA_025345505.1 Todiramphus chloris collaris
AATCTGATCTCGTGTGCTTTTTTGAACCATAGTATCAACACTAGAATTTTTTTTTTAATTTAATATTCCCATTTCTATGATCAGGTGATTTAGTTTAGCTTATAATGAAGAAACTAGGATTTTGGGTTTGTTTGTTGGATTTTTTTTTTTTTCAATTTTTAAAGCATTAATTTAATTCACTGAATAAAATACTGCAATGCAAGGTTTCTCGTTATTGATAATTCTTGTTTGTGATATTTGGGAATTAATTTTAGTTTTCCTGTACAAAAGAAATTCTGTGAAGCTCAATTGCAGAATGAGTCTTCTTGAGCATCAGTGGCAAATCATTTGTGCTCAAACTCAAAGGTGCTAAAGCACCTGCAAAATTGTGAATTCCTCAAATGTTACAGCAATGTAAGCCATAAGAGGAGGGAAACTTTGGTTTTTTCCATCCTTCCATATTGAAAACTAGACTGAAAGTCTTATCAGTGTATTAAAGAGGTGATGTCAGGAGTGAAGAAAAAATTAGGTTTATAAAGGAAAGAAAGGTCCTTGCCAACTTGGAATCTTAAATTTTGCTGTTTAGGATAGTGCAAGCTTGCGTGACAAATGGAAGGGTTGATGAAGATGCTGCATGGTTGAAATAGTTGAAGAATGTGAAGAAGAAATAACAGTAGAAATAATTTTCTGGGAAGAAGTAAAACTATTAGTAAATGTTTAGTGGGGCTCTGATAGAAGAGGAAAATCTAGGTAAAGAAAGTCTATCTGTGTAACAAGTCTTTGCAGGTATTTTAAGCAGAGCATGATTTCTGTGGATGTTGTATTTGCAGTTACTGGAGGGGATAAGAGAAATAAAGGAGCAGATTTAAATATTAAAAATAGGTTTTTAAGTAATACCATGATTATTTTTGTAATTGATTGAAAAGCTAGGAAGACAAACGTAAGAAAATATTTGAGGGTCAATCAATCAGTATTAAAGATGAATTGGTTTCTACAAAGAAAAACACGTCTCTCTTGTAGACAATTTGAAATGTTTTTCTTTTCCAGTGAGTAAAGTGAGCCAATATAGGGTAGGAAAAATATTGACCAATTTTGAAGTACAAATCAATAATTCTCAACCGTGTCTTTTTGTGTTAGATAAAGCTTGCTGCACTGTAATTTCTTTTTGGTGTGTCTACAGGTAAGCAACAGCAACCATATGGTAGTGACTATTCCAGAGGAAAAAAAACCACAGAGTGGCATTAGAAAGTAGCAGTCTTGTAATTTGAGTGTCCTTAAGCCATGAAAATATGTTGGTGAATCAAAGCTGAAAAAATTTAGGGGGGGAAGGGTTGGGGGTGGGGGGGAGAGAGGAAGGGGAAGGTAGTAATGAGATGTTGCAAGACTTCTGTTCCAGCTCTAAAAATAAATGCCGTTACACATTATTTCTTTTATACATGAATTCCTGTAAAGCAGGTACTTCAAATATAAAATGATGGGTTTTTTTCTTTCTTGATATTATCATACACTACTTAACAGGCAATCAAATTTTTCCTTTGATTTCATAAGATTTGGTTTTGGAAGGTCAGTTAGCCTTGTGCTTTGTAAATTGTTCCCTTTATCCCCAGTAGGGGTAAAGGAGCTGACTTGTTCCTAAGATTCCGACTTGTTCCCAAGATTCCGACTTGTTCCCAAGATTCCGAAAAAGATTCCCCCCTACAAGTTGTCACCATTTTCCTATTTATTAATTGGAAGCAAATACTGGTTTTTTTTTTAACAAATAGAACTTACTTGGATAAAGGGATAGCAGCCTCAAAGATATGAGTAGTCAGTGTCCCTACTGAAGGAATGGCTTCAGCATGAGTTAACACCTTGGTACAAATCACACAGTGTAGACGGGACAAATGTGCTAATTGTGCATCTCATTAGATTCCAGAGAATCCACGAAAATGTAAGCAATTATAAGAATGCCCTAACTCTGTGGGGAAAAAAAGCTTCAGTTGAGCATCAGACTCAACTACCAGAGAATTAACACAAAAACTAAACAGTAATGTAACTGGATATATCAACTGTATGTATTTTTTCATATTTTATATGTACTTGTGTATGTTCTCTGATATCTAGTAATAGAATTGCTAGAGTAAACCCTATGCAGACCTTCAGACTCCAGTTTTAAATACAGAGCTCTAAGGGGAAATGCCAAATCACATAGCATACACATTTTTATCTCAGGTAAGCAAACTGTAAGAAGAAAAAGGACTGACTGAAGTTCATACTTTCGTGGTGTGTGTGTATCTAAATTCTGCTGTAGAATAAATAGTCTTTGTTCCAAGCGAGGCTAAATTAAAAGAAGTCTTTATCATTTATAAAAGCCTATTTTTATGGTTTCACATATGTAAAACTACTTTTTTGTTGTTTATGTTTTCAAAATATTTACTGTTTTAAAGTCAAGTTCTTCTGAAGGATAAATACATGTCAGTGTTTGTAACTGTTAAAGTCCATTTCCCAAGGTAGAATGAAGTTGGTCCAAAAATAATAAAATATAGATTATACAGAATTTCTTGGTTATCAGGATCTAAAATTGAGGTTGGGGCATTCTGGGGTACAGTGCTAGCCAGTCCTCGCCCTGGAGTGTTCCTGCAGGCCATGTCCTAATCACATCATCTAACAGAACAGGGATGGTGTCACCTTTCTCTGGTCCTTGTCTAGGATATCAGGGGAGGGGAAACATGCTTCTGCAGGTCCAAGGCCTTTTTTTGGTGTTGGAGTACACAGAGCAGTGTGTTCCTTGGCTGTGGGAACACAACCAGTACCAAGAACAATGATGTTCAGATCAAGAAAATGTTAGGATTTACAGTTACTTCCATGCTCTATGTTTATCTCTGACTTCACCTGATTTAAAACAGCCTGCAGGAAATTAAACAACTTCTCAGCTCCTCAAGCTTTCTCCATTTACCATATAGAGCTTTAAGCTCTGTTTTTCACCTTTCTATATTACAGAAACTTACTTGCCTTAATCTAGATTGAGAGCTGATTATTCTGACCCCAGTGAAGAAGTTTGGAAGGGTCCTTGCTGGTAGAACATGAAATTCAATGTCTGACTCAGAGAAGCAGGGTCAGTGGAAATGGGGCCCAAGTGCAGTGCCTTCTAATAAAAATAGAATGGCTTCATATATAGCCTTCCGTGATGCCAAGAAAGGGAAGCTACTGGAAATCATTTCAATTTTTTGGGAACAAGAACTGAAATGTCTGCATGGTATGAATGCTATACATGTGCATGTCTTTTTGTGTTTAAAATAATAGTTATATTCATCCTGAGTCCTTTATCTCAAGTTTTTGGAGAAACTGGAAAAAGGATCCTACATATGCATGTGATTGTTCCCCTAATTCTTGTTGTTGTTGCTATCTTTAGTTTACTTCTTTCTATTTATAGACATTAAACAGATAAACATTAACCGTTTTTTCTGTGTGGAAAGACACTAAGGTATTCCAAACCTGTAGTATGAATGTGGATGCCTTACTTGGAAGTCAATTGGTCAAACACTGGAACAGACTTCGTAGAGAGGTGGTTGATGCCCATCCCTGTCAGTGTTTAAGAAGCGTTTGGACAATGCCTTTAATGTAGCTTTTGGTCAGCCCTGAAGTGGTCAGGCAGTTGGACTAGTTGATTCTTGTCGCTTACTTCTAGCTGAAATACTTGTATTCTAATTAACATTATGTCCTGGTTTGAGTGAAAACAGAACTAATTCTGTTCAGTAATTTTACTTTTCAGCTCAGTTCTTCTAATTAACTTCACTTTCTGAAGTTAGCAGCCTGTTTTCACAGACAGTGTCTGCTTCTAGCAGTGATAACACCTTATGTTTAGAGTTACTACCAAGGATTGGTGTGCAGACCAAGGCCACTGCTGGGTCCTGTGTACCACATTGGGAGGTGCAGAAAGTGAAAGGCTGCACCTTCAGGGAGGAGCGCACAGGACGGGTAACTCTGAACTGTCCAACGAGGTATTCCATCCCGTATACGCCATATTTGGTCTAGAGCCGTGGGATCCGAAGGGTCTCTGGGCTCTTCTCTCCCCTTTTGGACTGCTTTGCCAGCTTTTGCTTGGCTTAGCTTGGGTCCTCTTTTGGTTCCTTCCTCGGAGCACCCAAGGAGGACTGCCTTCGATCCGATCTGCTTGTTCCTGAACCCGGTACCAGAATCCAGCTCCTGAACACAGCTTCTGTCTTCTGCGGGGCCCAGTCTGGGACTCCCCCGGTGTCTGCTCCACAGCATCAGTGGTGACGGTGATGTAATTACCATCAGGGGGGTTGGGTTCGTTACTGGTTTTGTATATATTTGTATATATTCTATTTTTATAATTATTAATTTCATTTTCATTAAAGCTGTTCTAGTTTCCTTTTCTAATCGCTAAGTCTCTCTCCCTTATTCCCTTTCTTTTCCCCTTTGGGGAGGGAGGGGGTTAACAGAGAGCGTCTGTTATAGGTTTAAGGGGCTGCCCTGACCCTAAACCCTGACACATTATCATTGTCTAACTAATAACTTGAGAATGACAATGTATGAGCAATGAATTATGAAATACTTCTAAAAAGAGAAGGAGCTGTACAAAACATGCTGTAGTAACCAAGGCTGTAGCTTTTTAAAGTATATCCTATGTTACCTCATCCACAGTATATTTATCAGATTATAATATGTCATTATATTAGACCAAAAATGACAAACATAATGTCCCTAAGGACTTGTTTTTCATTCAGAACTACTCAGTGTTAGTATAGCTTGTGGTCATCTTTTCTTCAGCTATCTTTTTATTTGAATCTAAAAAATCCTTAATTTCAGGTTTTCTGGGTATCAAAAGACATACTAAAATGAAGTAGCAAATGATAGACTGTCAGTGACTGAAGATAACATTACAAATTTTGGTTTCTCTGTTTTTAGTTGAAAATAGTAAGCGGACAAGCCCAAGATTGCTACAGGCAAAGCTTACTATAGGGCTGAAGTATAGAATTTAATCGTAATTTGGATTATATGTACTTAACTAGTATGCAGATCAAACCTCGCTAAAAACTGCAAGAGAAATACTCTATTTTAGTAATGTCTTCTGACTATAAGCTATTTTACTTTTTAAAGGTGGCAATTATTCAGCAAATCCATTTTGGTTGAATGGACCTACATTTTCTTAGACTTCTTGCAGTCTTGTTTCTATTTCAGAAGCTTCATTTTCTTCCAGTTTTGGTGGGTAAAGGAATATTACATTTAAGATAGTGTGTTGAGGATTAAAATAGTGTGACATAGTCAAAGAATATCTATTTTTAAAATTCCCTTGCTATTGTGAAGTTATACTGCAAACAGTATACAGCCTATCAGTACTTGGTATTCCTCGTCACATGTTGAAATGAGTAGTACTGTTTTCATGTGACACAATAAATATATGAGTTGGAGCATTGTACAGTCAGGCAAAAAAGAAAAGCTTGTAGCAGTGATTCTGATAAAGCTTGGTTACATATCTCTCTGGAGTTTGATAAAACTTGTGCATTGCAAGATCCCTGTCATTGTTCTTCATCTTGTAGGCACCATTGACTATATAAACATTTCAGTAGAGCTTGGTGTGTAGATATATCTTTCTCTCTGTTTAGAGTTTATTTTACAGTGTTGAGAGCTTCATAGTAATTTTTTTGGTCAGATATGCTGTGAAGCAGAAACACTGATGCACCTCAAATGTGTATTTCAGTGAGAACTTAAAGCACTCATGCAAGCCATTGAGGTTTAGATTATGCCAAAATAGTCATCATAACATTGCAGTAAGATTATCTTCTGATTGCCGCAAGAAAAGCAGCTACTGTTAAGTTAGCCACAAAATATTTGTAGAGAACAGAAAGATACATGTAGCCAAAGTCTCAGAAGAGCCTATGGGTGAGTAGGTGAAATAAGAGGGCACGTGAAATGGGGATATTATCATGCTTTCATATAGTATATATTGCTGGGGTGGGGGAGGAGAGTTGGGCAAGCAGGCTCTGTCTTGCCTTTCTCCTTATCTTCTTGATCAGGATCTGTCTGTAATGTCTAATGTAACTGTTTGAGACACAGTCTATATATATAAACTTCTGGGTTAGCTTTTAAATCGTGTAGTTAGTATACAGAGATGCAATAGACTTCTCCCTGTTCCATTTAAGTACTTCTCTGGTGCTCTTGCAGATTCTTGTCCTTTTAAGAGCTTTAATCCACTTGATTGTTTTGTATGAGCAGTAGTGCCCATATACATCTTGGTGATTTTTCCCTCTTCAGATTCATTTCCTGAGGGGAAGTGATTTGACTGAAAGTTGATAGCCATGCTCCTCCTGCTTTGTAAGCCATTTCATGGGGGACCAAGGGCTGTAAAACCCAACTACGTATTTCCTAAGTTCTGATTTGAAAGTTGTTGTGAAGAATTCCAATTGAACAATTGTTAAGTGTGCTTGGCTTGATGTATCTAAATGGAAAGTCCATTATTTTGTTAATAATATTTTAGTTGCCTCATAATGATGGCTTCATGTGAGACCATGTTTTGTAATGCATGTTGTAAAGAGGTCTTACCTTTTCCCTCAAGAACAGTAGATGTAGTATACTGGAATGAAGAGGATCACTAATGTCTTAATACTCTTCGTACTTGAAATACCATAAACATAAGTAAAGAATATCTAGAAAATGAATGTGATGACTATGCTGTGTGGTTTGTTTTGCTTTGGGTTTGTTTGGGTTTTTTTGTATGATAAACTTCTTTAATTCAAAGAACTGCAGCATAGTTCTGTGAACTTGGGAAATGCTTCATTCACTGTTGGTGGTGTTTGTTTTTTTGTCATCTAAATGGCTTCTTTTTAAAAGAAGTCACCTACCCACAGCTTTTTATTTCTGTAGAAGATGGCAAAAGGAGTCGTGACAAAGTATTCAGGTGGTGAAAAAGAATTACTGCTGTAGTTGGATATATTACATGGCTTCACTGGAAGATATTTCTATGAAAAAGCTGATGCCTCCCCCTGTGAACGTTTGGTTACTTGGACGAATGCCCATTCTTTGCACTAAAGGCTGCAAAAACTGCAAATATATTTAATTATCCATTGACAGCATCTAATGACTATGTTAATGTGATTAGTTAGAATTTGGAGTTTTCAGTGAGATATTAATGTTTTTTGGCAGGGTCTTTGGAACATGGTGACTCGCATGCTGTAGCTGTATTTCTTTTATTTGGTTTCTTCTGTTTGATATCCTTGAGAGGTCTCTGGCAGACACAAATTTAGCACTATATGATTTTTTCAGATTCCCTTTTCACATGCTTTTTTTTTTTTTTTCCTAGTTAACAGTGTTATATGACCTCTGTTGAATTCCTACGCCTACTGTTGCCAACACAGTTTGGGTTGCAGCTAGGTTGATCTTGAATCTCAAGGATTTTGCATAGGTAGCAACTCTCCTAGAAGTTTTAAAAGCATGTATTATTAGCCAACAAAGCATGTTCATCTGCAAAGTCATGACATTTTTGCAAAGTCAGCAGCTGTATTTTTTTTCTTTTGACCTGTTCTGTTGATCATGCTTTAAAAGAAAAGATTAGAACATATAACTGCTGTGCAGTGCTGCCTTTGTGAAACTCCCATTCTAGGCTTATTTTTTGAACTGCTTAGTTAAATTTCATACAGGTTTGCTTTCAGATTAACATGGATGACTCTAGACCATGGCTTGTAGATTACAAAACATTCACATAGAGCATAAGTCCAGTACAGAAGCTGTGCAGTTCAGGTCAGCATAACATTGGGCTGCATTTACTGTTCTGCAAAGGCAGGTGATTAGCTGGGGCATGGTCTTTCTGTCATGTGATTTCCCAACCAGACGTATTAAACCTGGATGGCATAACCAGCTGCAGAATGCACCTGCAAATAAGCCCTGAAAGAAAATTCCAACTTCAGAAGAGACTTAGGCATTTTTGTGCCTTTGTGAGTCCTACTTAGGTATTTTTATATAGTCCATGCGTTGTACCGTATAAACACACGGTGTGCTTATATGTATTCATAACAGAAGCTTTGAGCCCAGGCATCTTATTTCCTTTGCTCCAAATACTGCTGGACTTCCTGTAGCCTGTCCTGAACTTATCGTTAGTTTTACATGGAAGAGCTCAAATATTATAGGGAAAGCATTCTCAGATTAAGGGTGTTTGAGTCTGATGCATAGTCGTCCTCCTAAATTACTGTCTGTATCTCCAAAACAACTCTTCCACTTTTATCTCTAATTCAGACTTACTTCTTAGGTCCATGTTACTGTTGGAAGCAACACTGTGTGGCCTGTCTTTAAGAACAGTTGCAGGGCTTGTTGTGCTTTGAGTAACAGAAGTCAAGGCAAGTACGAACCATTTAGGCCATATTTTGGTAGGGTTGCCAGCTACTGTCGTGCTTCAAAATAGATGCTGTTTCAGCAGACAGCTCTTTGGAAAGAAATGTCTTTTAAAAATGAAAGTAAAATAAAGTGCTTGGAGAGGAAAAAAAAAAATTGAAATGCTAACCTCAATATAGTTTATGATGAGATTGCCCTAGAGCCCTGGGAGCAAGCCAAGCATAAAAATTAAATGCCTATCTGTTTTTTGTCTTGGAGAAATATCTTAAAAGCTGTTGTGCTAGAAATGACCAGCAAAATGATCCACAGCCTCACTACTTTCTTCATAGGGTAAAGCTGCTTTCCTGAAGCTCCGTTAAATCACTTGTATCTATTACCATATCTCATCTGAAGTTTTAAATGCGTTAAGTGTATGCAGCTTCCTTGGTTATCAACCTCCCACAGATGTTCGCTGTGTTCTGCAGAACAGTATCTTCTGTAGAAAAGGAAGATACTTTATAGGTGACGCCATACAGAACTCAGGATGATATTATTTAGTTACAGACAAATAATTCTTAGTAGCCAAAGAAGAACTTACGATATTTCTAGGAATCTTAGGAACATCTATCAAGCTGTTTTTAGAAGTGTTAATATATTTTTGTGTATTTTAGTAATTATTACAACCAAAACCCATTGAAAAAATTAATCATTTTATAGTTTTGTAAAACAGCATTATATATATATATATATATATAAAAAAAAAAAGATATATAAATTTATGCCCTGGTGAAAAGACTTAAATTTCTTTTTGATATAAGCAAATGTAAACAATTTTCAGATTCTTGCAACTATGACTATCTTTTTCATAAAGGATTTTATTCTGCTGTAGTCCTATTCCTCTGTATGTGGTAACTTTTAATTACTCTTTTCTATATGCATTCTCTGAACAGTTTAGACAAAAGATAAATATTATAGTTTAATAATTTTTACAACCAAGATGAATGTCAACTTAGTTTTCCTACTTAGCCTCTGCTCTGGGATTCAGTACCAACAGCAGTATTTCAGGATTCCTATTCTTCGTTGAATTCTCATTGTCCATGATGTATAAAGATAGAGTTGCCAGTAAAATCACAGCCTAGGAGATTTATTCAGATGACTCAAAAAAATATATTCTAAAACATGCTCCACGTACTGTATTGAGATCCAAGTTAATCGTTATCAAAAGGGCTTTGTTAGGACAGAAGCTACAAAAAAGGCAAAGCAAAACTCAGTGTGCGATAGGTTGTGTTTTAGTTTGTGTTTTAGTTTTGTAGGTTTTGATTTGTTATTTTATTTTGGTCTGGGGGGTCTGTTTTTTTTGGGGTAGTGGTGTTTATTTGTGGGTTTTTTTGGTGGTTTTTTTTTGTTTGTTTGTTTGGTTTTTTTGGTTTTTTTTTGAAGGCACACTTAGAAGTTTATTCTTGTATCCCTAATAATCTTTACATTCACGAGAAAGAAATCAGTGCAAGGGTTATTTCCCCAGCAGGTAGTCCTTCTAACCCATAGAAGTGGAATGAACCTGAACAGCACATACTTTTTGCATGGTTAACTACACGTTCTAGTGTTTTTATGTGCTCTATACCCTCATTTTAATCAATGTTGTTTGTTTGGAGAGGTACAGGGAAAACAAAATATAAATAAGAATACCTTTCATTGTTGAACATACTCTAAGAAGTTTATTATAACAAACTGCTGAAACATTCTTATTTGTCTGAGAATCATCACAATCTGTTGTGTACTCTTTGAAAACAAAATGCAGGGATGTTGTGTTGCTGTATTGCTCATGGAAGCATGCTGTGGTCAAAGAAAATTGTAAAGATACACTTGTATAGGTTTGCTCTGAGATGCAGGGAGTGCCTAAGGGTTGATCCTTTAAAAAAAGCGGAGGGGAGGGAGGGAAGAAGGAAGCAGGAAGGGCGGAGAGAGGATTTTTCAATGATTTGCAATGTATACAGTACTAAACCAGCAGGATAGGATTTTAAGTGATCTAATTATTTCTGAAAAAGACCACTTCTAGGTAGCTGAGGAGGAAGGTGAACAAAACTGTAGTGAAGAACAGGTTTAAAAGAAGATTAAGGCTGGTAAATGGTACTTCTTTGTCCCCATTTTAGAAACTTGTGTGAATATTGGATTTTATAATCCCATGAGAATTTGTAATAAAAATTAATTGGAAAAAGACATTATCATCTGCTTCTCTTAATAGTTGACCATAATCTCTACATGAATAAATGGATGTATATTACTTAATTCAGAGAGTACTTAGCATTATAAAATGCCCATAAATGTGAAAATATATAAGAATACTTGTACCTCAGTTCAGTGACCGGTAAAGGAATTTTTTAATTACTACATGAAACATGTAATAGTAGCTACTGAGATATACCCAGTGCTCAGCACAAATACTAAATTGGTTACACCATAATTTTTTTTATGCTAATGAGATTTGTAGTGTTTTACTCCCTAAATTGGGGCATTAGAATACAAAAAAAAGAATCAAAACAAGCCCATTTTGTGTCCTGCTTCCTGAAAATAGTTAGAAGGGTTCTCACTTTCTTTCTACAGTTGACTTTAAGTATTGAAAGGGTATATAAATGTTGTGTGTAGAACTTCGATTCAGTGAATAGCAAACCAACCTAACAGTTTTGGAATAAGAAATCTAAATTTCTTTCTAAAGAAAGGAAATCTATGTTTAAAATAGATAAAGTTAGTGTTGTGTTTCTTGTGTTGTGTTTTTGGTGTAGTTTTGTGTGGGGTGTGTTGTTGTTGTTTTTGTTTTTTGTTTGGGTTTTTTTGGTGTGTTTTTTTGTGTTTTTTGTTAGTTAACATTTAAAAAAAAATTATTTTAGCTTAAAAAGGCAAAAATATTATAGTTGCATTTTTCCACTTTTGTGTATGCAGTCTCTTAGTTCCAGATTCTCTTGTGGCCACTGTGACAGAGCTATTAGAAATGGCAGTGTACAAGGAGAGATAACAGTACTTCATGTCTTTTTATTATCCTGATGAAAAGTGGACCAGGCAGTTTGTAAGTCATTTTGTAACAGAGTTCAACTGTCCGTCAGCCCACCCCCTCCTTTGATGAATTTAGGTTTTTGTTTTTTGTTTTTTTACATGAATACATAGACTTAACATTTGTTAGCTTTAGGAACCTAGTATATTCTCAGAGTTTTTGTCTGAATAATGGAATAATTTACTGAGTTCTTTGAGTATTATAGCTATTGACTAGAATTTGTACTTACTGAAAACTATTGTGTTGGGTTTTTTTTAATTGACAGATACTAGTATATTACTTTTTTAAGTCTTAGCAATTTATGACAGTTTCTTGCTTGAAGAGGACTTTTAGTAGTCAGATTTTGAGAAAACGTAGAACACCCCAGAAGCACTGTAGCAAATGTGTGAGTAAATGTGAAGGAGCTTGAATATATGCAAACATGGTAATGCATTTTAGTTTTGTTTAATTATATTCTGTTATTTTATGTTCATGGAGAGGATTTGTGAACATTAATTAGTTTATTTGCAAGATAGTCATACAAGCAAATTGCTCCTTTCTTGTTATAGGCTTAGATGCTAAAGTAAAAGTAGTTGAGGGAAACCTAAGACTGTAGCAGTACTTCATCAGGGCTGGAGACTAGTCCTGGTTCTCTGCATTCACCATTAGACAATATCCCTGCATCTTTCCTGTGCTGCGCATTGTTTTCATAATGACCTAATGATTGAAAGATATTTTATTTTCTCCAAAGAAGCTGGAAAGATAGGTTAATTCTAACAAACTGGAAAACCTGGCCAGCATAGTTCCCTCATTCAATACACATTTCCTGGAATGTGTATACCAAATTCATTATATCAGACTAATAAAGCCTGCATATATGTTTACAACAAGTTAGAAGGATGTTGTTTCTTAGCTCAGAGTTATAAACATTAATAAACTGATGGAAGGGAAGTAGTATACCTCTTGATTTCATTCTTTTTTCATCCTATTACATGATGTCTTAGAAGAGTTCGGGGGGTGGAACAGGTTGCTTCTGCCATTTTTGAAGATGTATCAAATGGATTTAAAGAAGAATGTAATAATTGTATACATATGTCTGTTGTACAGATGGCAATGTAATTTACCCACCTACCTATGCAGTCTTTCATTAAGCCATCGTGAAATGTTCAGTTCATAAGGAGCAGACATAAGCTTGCCTTGAGCTCCAGTCAGTGTGTAGATCCAGTTCAATAACCTGAGCACACCTTTTCAAAACCATCTGTTGTACATTCCTGTTTAGAAGAGTTTGCAGTGATAGAAGTTTTTGGATTTTGGGTAGCAAACACTGAGGCTAGGTTCTTGTCATCTTTATTACTTTGTCTTTCTGCATGGAAAACAATGCTCATACGTAGATCTTCTCTCCATAAGTACATTATTAAGTTAATAGCACAAGTGCATGCACAAGGAATGTTATGTTGCAGCTGTTTCTCTTATCTCCTGTTTTGGTACGTGGTTTGTTTGTCTTTTTTTAGTACAGAAAAAACAAGATTGGTGAAGCAATACAATGCTTTCACACTATAGATCTGTTCTAATTTTGAAGATGATTTTCATCTTTCAGCTTTTCTTTCTTTAGTAATACTGCCATGTTTCGTATTTATTCAAGCCCACTGAAAGTCTCAAATTGCTTAAAAACACTAGTCAAAACATTCCCCACTGTTACTCATGGTTTTGAAACAATGGGGAGATTGACTTGCCCAAAGTATCAAGCTAAGTATCTACTAACAGCCTCCTTCTTTAGCCACTGTATGTCCTTACTTCATTTAATGTGTATAAATGCCAGTTTATTACTACAGATATACTAAGAAAATTGTGAGAAAAAAATCCTTCATACAGAAAATGTAAGACATGTGCATTTAAAGAAGGATGAAGGGAGGCAATGTATGCTGGGATAGATCACAGAGCAGGTACTGTTGTTAAACTCTTATTTTAGAGGGATTGAGAAGAGCTCATACATACAGGTAGGTAGAAGGCAAATCGGCTTTCTATCCTGATGGTCAGTGGTGGGTTTGCTTTTCAGAGCTCAAACCTGCAAGATGCAGTTATGTATAGAACCAAGGCTTTTGAGTTCAGCCTTGGAGAAGGTCAGGGTGGCCAGATGCAGGAGCTGAGTGAGGGAGGACCCTACTTGTTCAGCAGCCTACTGCCCTGCCTTACAGATGTGGGCTACTGTGGCCAGCAAGGCCAGCTTGGAAGAAGGAGGTACTGCCTGGAGACCCATGTGCAGTTAGTATGACAGTCTCTTTTAGTGCCAGTGAAGCTCCACGTCAGAGTGTCAGCTGCTAAATTACTAAACTCACATGTCCTCAAAAGGAAGGGAGGATAGTGAAGTAGGATCTGTGAATAGCTGTGCATAGGTGCAAGACTGTGATTGTAAGAACTGGGTTTTTAATTTTGTTTCAAAGCAGGAGTGTTCTGCAAGATGTCTGTGATGTCTGTGTTGTTGTGCCATTTTGGTCACTAGCAGCTCTGATGGTGTCTGGCAACAAGACTTCAATGCACTAGGGTTTTACTTTTACACAAGAAGAATCCTGAGGTAGGAGAGAGTGGAACTCAGTAATAGCTTACAAACACAACATGCTGTTACTTCATGAGCAGCCTGCACCAGTCTCAACTGTTCAGGCTTGGGAGGGTGTTGTTTTTGTTTGTTTTTTTTTTTTTTTTCCCGGAGTCCCATGGTGAATCCGAGGAGTATTAACTAGTTAAATATAAAGTACCACATTTTCTGTCCACTGCACAAGTAGAAAACGAAAATGACTGGTAGCATGTTACACAGCATCAGCAAAAGCAACGGTGGTAGCTTGTTAAAAGCAAATTCGACCTGTGAGTAAGGGAGGGAAAAGAGAAGGAACCCAAATGAGGAAAAGGGAAGATGGGTGGGCTGTCATGTGATCACTGGCTTCTCAAACTGAGGGTGCAGCTGTGTGATTGTGCCTTGGTCTGCTCTAAGACTTGGCTGTGAGGAATGTATAGTTTGACAAGTAATGAAATTTTTTGTTCATTCTTTTGTTTTAGCTTTGATAAACACTTTGTATGAAATGATGCTTTGTGGTTTGCAGGAGTTGAGTGACAGACCTGGTGGTCCTTTCTGAACTTGTCATTATAAAAAGGTTTTATGTTAAATGTAAATGTACATAAAGTGGATTAAGGTCTAACAGCTTGCACAGGGTCATTTCAGGCAGAATTGGTGAAAAAAGACAAGTTTCAACGTGACTATGCAGCTTTCTGCGAAGTATGGCTGTACTGCACACTGACAGTGTGGCTTGCTACCCTCCCAGCAACCATGCTGCCCATCAACACTGTAACACTGCTACTGTTTTCATGCAAAGGAACTTGTTTAAGTCCTCCTGGAGCCAGCATTCACTTGTTCGCATACTCGGAATAGAACTGATATTGTATGTAGCTGTAACAATTGAACAACAGTTTCTTCTAGGAGCTGAGAAAAATCCTCTGTGTATATTGTCTAGATTTTGTTGTTGTTGTTCTTGTTGCGTGTATGTTGGTTTATCACCCTTTAATGTAAGCACATCTTTTCTGTGTTCTTTGGAGGACAAGCAGGACAACTGCTTGTTTCTCTCTGCTGATTATACCTGTAACTAAAATGTCATTTTTGGTAAGCATCAGTGACATCTTCCATGCTATAGCTTAATTATACTGTACATTTTACTGTATATTTTATCATGGTTTGGTCCCCCCCCCCCCCCCCCCCCCCCCCCCC
>JANVCC010000017.1:22739815-22793935 GCA_025345505.1 Todiramphus chloris collaris
TGCCTGCCTCCTGCCTTTCTGCCTGCCTCCTGCCTTTCTGCCTGCCTGCCTTGTTGTTTTGGTTATGTTCAGGCTTCCTTATGGTGAAAATGTCAAAGACTAGTTTTTCAGAAGAAAGTTTTTGTAAGTTTTAATGAGTCTTCTTGGATTTCTTTTGCTTCTGGTGGGTTGTGTGGTTTGGTTTTTTGTTGTTGTTGTTGTTGTGGTTTTTTTGTCCTGTTACATCCCCCCCCACCCCCCCATTAGTTTTATCTACTAATAACTCTGGAAGTGAAATTTATACAATTCAGCCATTTATGAGTCATTTCCCTTCTCCTCCTTGCTCATATTTTTGACCACCTTGTGAGCTGGCATAAATTTGAAGGAAAGGAAAAACTCACATTAGTGCCACCACAAGCAGAGGTTACAGTTTACTGCTGTGTTTGTCCTACTGGCTAATCACATATGTATTTTTTAATTAGCTGTGGCAGGCAGCTGTTGCTACACCTAAGGGAGTGATTATGTGTGGTGGAACAGTGAGGAGGAGGAGGATGTGGAAGTTAGAGAGAGTGAAAGTACGTTAGAGTGGAAGAACTCATATGAGAAGAGGCTGTTGGCTTTTTGGGTGGAAATACGGGATTGAAACCAGAGGAACCTTAGTACATTGTTTGCTCAGCTTGATCTTTTGTGCTTTGGACTTTGGTGGTACTTATTGTGGAATGGTTGTGTAGTCTGTCTGACTGTGGGCGCATTAGGACTGTTTGAACAGTCCCGAAGTTGTTATAGTTCTTATAAATATGTGACAGCAAGAGGGTCACGGAGAAGATGTGAATAGCATGGAAAGCTTAAGAGAAAGCAGTCTCTTCAACTTGCTTTGAGTTTAACTATAACATGTTTATATTAATACGTGTAACAAATTTATTGATATAATGTGAACTTCGTAGTAGTGTACAAGGGTATGTTCTCAGTTGTGATTAATTGTATTGGTTGCCAACAATAATATGGAGTAGCATTTTCTGTTTTTAATTTTTACTATGGGGAGAGGAGAACAAAAGTTGTGGGTATTAATGAATTTTGCAGGCAAGTGTTTAGGTCTAACCTATCTCTTAATAATTTACTCAAAGTGTGGTCTGAAAGCTTTAAAATTATGTCATAGATCATGATGAACTCATTCTACTTTAAAAAAAAAAAATTCTGAAGAGCCTTACTGCATTTTTGTGATGTTGAATGAATCTGTTTTGTTCTAATGTTGTAGCTGTGACAGTCAGGAGTTTCTGGTTTTGGTGAACGTGGGTCACATTACCACAGACATAAATAGTACATATTCTGTATTAGATGTCACCAGATATTATGTATATATAAACTACTTCTTTAGCCTATCTTTCTGAGAGCACTACCAAATTTATGGAAGTGAAAGTAAAAATACTCATCTTGGATTTTGCTCTTCTAATAACTGTTTGTGTATGTAAAGTTTTTGCTGAGTCTCTCTTATAGTTACTTCAGTTCTATTGTTTGAAAATTTAATAGATACACTTAACATATGTGGGCTAGCTATAACTTTATTCTATTTGTTTTAGTCTAGTAAAGCCACTCTGATTCTATATGTTATAAATGAGGATAATTTTTTCTTTTTGTCTTGGAAGAGGCTGCTTGATCTTTATCCACTTCCCATCTGCCAAAGGGTGATTGCTGTCTTTTATCACCTCAAGGAGAAGAATACCT
Source organism: Todiramphus chloris collaris (assembly GCA_025345505.1). NCBI lineage: Eukaryota > Metazoa > Chordata > Aves > Coraciiformes > Alcedinidae > Todiramphus > Todiramphus chloris. The sequence goes on from JANVCC010000017.1 coordinate 22,741,517, forward strand.
GAAATACGTGTAGCTATAACCAGTGCATGGAAATTATTCTGTGAACTGTTGTGTTGATACTCCATGTTCCAAACTATTCTGACCTAACCTGTGCATATATATGCAAAGTTGTGGTGTTTAAAAAAACTCTGCATGTTAAGAATTAATTCCAAATAGCTCAGTGATACATTTCAGCAAATGGAAGTTTTGCTATTTTTATCCATTTTTTCCCTGTTGTTGACTGTGTTGTTGATGAAAAACACACCATTTGAATTGTGATGCCTAAATCTAAAGAAGAAAAATCCAATGATGAACCTTGCAGCTCTGTGGAGAATTAAAAAATACAGTGAAACAGGAGCCTGGTACTACTTTTTTGATTTCAACCACCTTAGAAATTAAACTTTTATAGTAATTATAAAAATGACACTAAAATAGATTTATAATCTCTGCAGCATACGCTGAAGTCTACAGCAGTGAGTAGTTCCAATTAGTTAAATGAGATTATAATACTCCCTCGCACAAACTGTGTACCATCCACCTGTTATTCCAGGTAAACATTTGTAAAGAAACTTTTGTATAGATACACCAAATACCACTTTTAAGGACAGTTATTTCTATTCATACTTTCATGTTTTATTTTTCATATTAATAAAACCCATAATCATGTCTCATCCTGTTTTTGAAGGTAAGGGAATGCCTTGAAGTAGGGTTTTTTGGTTTCTTTTTTTTGGGGGGAGGGGGGGTTTGTGGGGTTTTTTTTGGGTTGTTTTTTTTTTCCTGGGTTTTTTTTGTTTGTTTGCCTTAGTATTCATTTTTGGTTAATCAGTTTTTGCTTGCTGCTTCATTTTTCTTGACTGAGTAATCTTCAGTGCAGCTGTGAAGTTCTGTAAGCCTTAATAGTTTTTGAGCACAAAGTTGTGATTGGGGGGGAACCCCAACAAAACAATAACAAAAACAAAGTAACAAACAAAAATCCCCCACAAAGTAAGAATAAAAAACAAGTCAATCAACTGATGTTGCTATATAGGCTTCTCTGATAAGTAGAGGTTGTACTGGTGTACTACCAGTATAATGACTATCTGCTTTATTACATGTTGTGGATCACTTATGTTGATTATATCCAAATACAATCTACTTTATTATATGCCCTAAAAAGATAATTAACATAGAAAGCTATTTGCTTCAGAATGTTACCATAAGTCTTCATTTATAAAATAGTTGTATATCATACCATTTCAAACACTGTGTACTACATAAAGCATGAGATTTATCCTTTTAAGTCTTGTAGGAAATAGAAAACAGATGTCAGTGATTACAAAACTGCATCTGCATCATATATCAGAAAGTGACAAATTCTAAAAAGGCTAAATCTTAGGATTTTATTGTGCAGATGTTCTGTGATTTTAACAAAGTGTGCATGTGCCATCTTGCTTTGAACCTTATTGGTAGAACTGGAATAACTCAATGATAAAGATTTTCTCAAGTTTACATGCTGTAGAGGGGTGATGTTAAATTTCTATTTTAGATTTTTTTTATTTAAAAAAAAAATCGTATTACTGTTTTAAAAAAGAATAACATTTTTTCTTCTCTCAAACCATGCAGTCTACTGGGACTTGGAAACAAGAAAGCCATCTAGTTAAATTAACCTTCTCTTCAGTAATATGATTCATATAAACTCTGGTTCTTTTGTCCCCAATTATCAATGACAATCAGTGACAACAGTAGCCAAGTTAGATTAAATTTTTATTTTATTTTTTTTAAAGAATATGCAGGACATTGTTTTGTGGTCATATTAAAAAAGTTCTGCAACATCCTCTTGAGCATAGTGTGCAGTTCTGTCCTCTTAACTTCAAGAAAGATTTGGTGAAAATAGAAAAGATGGAGAGAAAAGATGGTAATAGTAATCAATGGTATGGAGCAGCTGCCAGTGAAGAGAGATCAGAGGAGCCTCAGCATTTCAGTCTCAAGAGGAGAGAGTGAGGGATATGACTGAAGTTTACAGATGAATGTCAGTGCTCAGGCAAATGCAGAACTGGTTGGCAAACAATGCCAGTACTAGGGACATCTGATGAAAGGAGCAATATTGTATAAAAACGGATGAAACAAAAATGCTTCTTTACACTGGGTAGTGAACTTCTGGATGTCAGTGCCACAGGCTATTTGTGGGAGATGGTACCAGCATGTTCAAGAAAGGATAAGATGAACTTGTGAGCAATGGGTAGAAAAGGATGCTGAAAGGACTAGGCATAGATGAATGTTCTAGTATATATTTAAGCATCCTTAATTGAGCAGTTGTATAAAAGAAATAAACTTTGAAATACAGAGATCAAGTTAGTGTGCTTTCACTGAACTGTTCCATTCTGCTGACAGAACTGGATTAGGTAAGCCATTGGCTTGATCTATTAAAACACTTCTTATATAATTGTGAATTCATAGCAAAATGTTGAGAATGGGCTCCAGTTCATGTGACTATCATTACATGCAGGAGGATTTTCAGAGTGAGGGTATGTGTTCCTTCATTTCGAATATGAAGCCATCTCGGGCTTTTAAGGGAAAACACTAACGTTTCAGAAGGAAAAACAAACCAGAGCTGTTTATTCAGTAGGAGACCTTCTAAAGCTCTCTCCTAACTATCCTGCATAGTAAGACTGGGTCACATCAGATTTTTCAGTTTTAGCAGTAGGCATGGTGAAGTTCATTAATTGAGAGGTGAAATTACTTCCCTCTTCCTCTCCTGTATGAAGTTTTGATATATGAAGATCCTTGGAACCTGGAGTTTTAGTTTAGGGGGGGAGGAGTGCTAGGTTGTTTTCATCAAAGACACATATTTTATGGCTATTATAAGGACAGCAGCCCCTTTTTGTGTTCCCTTGACTGCCAGATTGTAGAGGACTACAAAAATAGTACTAATTTTGGATGGATTAGTGTTGACCTGTTGTTAGTCCCTCCATCAAAGTGGAACCAGAGGAGCTGCAGAGAAAGATAGAAAGAATTCTTGCTGTGATGGATTAGCAGTAGGCTATTTATTGATTGCTGTTTCCATGTGCTAACTTATTTAAGTTAAACTGTGTTCGTACTATTCTGTCTGTGTGTGGTGTTCAAGACAATAACTCAATTGGACCATTTGCAGATATGTGGTTTGAATTTATTAACAGTATTTTATGGAATATAAAAGGATTCCTGACACAAATAGGCTTTGTTTGAAAAACTGTGGAGCTGTTTTGTTCATAGCACAGAATACATCTTATTTGACTTTATTTCCTTTCAGCATCTGTTAAAAACCTTTTCACATGTACAATAGAAACACAGCCAAATCCACATCAGACAGGAACAGTAGTTAAGTGCACTTACACTTGTTGCTGCATGCAGTACATCAAATATAATGGGAACATAACAATATAGTGCTGTACATAGTGACTTTTTTTAAAGTCAGCCTCTTTAATAATAATTTTTAGTGTTGTAGTTTTCATAACTTATAGTTTGTTGTACTGTTCTTTTTAGAAGAATTATAAAGTGTGACACTTGGTTTCTCTGAAGTTTCAGGAACCTGAAATTATGTGGCGCTTGGTGTTTTTCATTTTTTTAATTTTTTTTTTTTTTTTTTTTTAAACAATGTGTTTGAATTCTAGGAGTTGTGGGGTATTGGTGTTCTCTCTATTTTGAGTTAAGGGCTTTTCCATATCCTGTATTTCCAAGTGTAAGCGATGAAGAAAAAAGATTCTTTTTAGAAGATAAAAAGAAATCCTCATTATTGTGCCTTTATGAAAACTAACCTGTCTCAGAAGGAAATGTGCAATAATGAACCTGTGTCTATTCCACAATCAGAGAGAAATTACATAGCTAATAAAATAATTTCATGTTACATCCCATATTTTCAGAACAGCAGTCACAATACTGAAATTGTGCTAAGTGGTTAATTCGGATAACTTACAAGCTCTGTTTAAAAACGTGTCCAAGTCTGAACTTCAAACCTGTAGGAGGTCAATTTGTATCTTGCTATTGCAAATTAAATGCGTCACTAAGTATGGAAACAGTTATGGTCATACCTAGTTAAAAACTTCTTATATCAGTCGTCTTCTGTGCTCAGGTAACAGGAGCAATAGGGATTGATAATGTGAAGTTTGGTCTCTTGTCATTCTGTCAGAGTCATGAGCCATTGGGGACATCAGTAGAATTGCGTCAGTCATGTGCTTCCATACATGTCTTTACAAAAGTTGGAACCATAACATTTATTCAATTCTCAGCTTTTTTTGTGTTACATAGGTTTATTATTTATTATAAATCAAATGTTGTTCTTTGAGTGTTCCGTCAGACACTCTCAATATCCATTGTATGTTGGCATAACACTTTGCTCAATGAAAAGTAATTTATTTTGGGGACTGAATTTTTTTATGTGTGTTTTTTTTTTTAAATTAAATAATTCTGGAACAGTATCATTACAAAACTAGTGTGAACATTGACTTTCCATAATTTATTTTTTTTAATATTCCTTGAGTTGATTCTGAATGACTTTTCCTTGCTGCTTTGTAATTAATGTTTTCTTTATGTGTTTCAGATTAAATTTTCCTTGTTTTGAGATTCATACTTTCCTAGGAATTGGCTTCATAAAAGATGCATTTAGAAGTGCTTCTAATTTTGTTTCTTCACATTTACCAGAGGGACCCTTCCTCGTGAAGGGAACTCAAATACAAAGCAGTTTGTTTACTCATGGATTTTGGGCCTGGTTTCATGGAAAACAGGACTACACGGAAAAGGAAGATTCCTTATGTCCATTTCTCCATTGAATATCCCCCAATAGTTAAATGAAAGACCAAGATATATTTGACTGTTACCCATCAGGGTGGAATTTAGGCAACGTGGGTGGGAAGCATCCTGTATGTGCCAGGGATCCCTGAATAGGACTTGTCTGTGGCCCTAGAAAGGGGTTTCCTGTCTTACTGCAAAGAGATGCCCCTGGATTTAACAAAGTGCGTTTGAATTGTAATCTTCAAGGGAAGTGGTCAATTACAGGCAGAACTGGTCTGATCTTTTTAACCAGAGAGTTTCTTTCCGAATGCCACAATTTTGAAGCCTAAGTGGAAAACTGTTTTATTCCAAGATAAAGTAAATACTGCTAGTGTTATCCTAAGGGTATACAGTAAAGCCTTAAAGCTGGAGCGTGAAAAAAAAAAACCCTAACATGACACTTAAAACGTAGAAAAAAAGACAACATTGTTTGGTACTTTATCATTTTTAATCTAACCTGAAGTTAAACTACTATGAAAGCTACAAAATTATCATACTAGGGGAATCCTGAAATATTTTATTACTAATTCAGAAACAATGTGCACATGCTCAGTATTTTTTTTTTCTGAGCTCTACAGCCCTTAAGCCTCATTTTAGAGCACCCAGTTGTTAAATCTCCAGCTGACCATATAGAGTGAATTTTCACATAAGCAGAATTTTATTAAATGCAAAGATGCTACATAGAGGTAAAGGAAATTTGAGTATAACCTGCATGTTTGAGAAGGTGGTTCAATCTTCACACTGCTTACACATCAGGTCTTGCTATAGAAGGGACCAACAGAGACTGTGAAGTAAGTGTTATAGTCTAACCCCAGCTGGCAACTAAGCACCATTCAGCTCCTCTCTCACTACCTTCCGCCCCTTAACTCAGGACAGTATGATAGTATCTCTTCCCCATCCCCAGCCCTAGTGTACTGGGTTTTCATGCCAAGGTTTTGATAGTGAGGAGGCCATAGTAAGAAGCTGCTGGAAGCTTCCTCAGTGTCCGATAGATCCACTGCCAGACAACTTCAAGGGGGACCCACTGCTGACCAAAGCTGGAATCTATCAAATGACGCTTGTAGTGCTTCTGGGATAACACCCCAAGAAGGGGGTGAAATAACCTTACACAGTTGCAGCTGGGAGGGAGGAATGAGAGTATGTGAGAGGAACAACTCTGCAGACACCGAGGTCAGTGTAGAAGGAGGGGGAGGAGGTGCTTCATGCGTCAGAGCAGAGATACCCCTGCAGCCCATGGTGAGGCAGGCAGTTCCCCTGTAGCCCGTGGAAGTTAATGGTGGAACAGATATCCACATCTTGTGCATGGAGGACCCTATGATAGAGCAGATGGATGCACCTGAAAGAGGCTGTGACTCCATGGGAAGTCTACAGTGGAGCAGACTCTTGGAAGGACCTGTGGAAAGAGGAGTCCATCCTGGAGCAGGTTTTCTGGTAACACTTCTGACCCCATGGGGGACCCGAGCTCAAGCTGTCTGTTCCTGAAGGACTGCACACTGTAGAAGGGATCTACACTGGAGCAGTTCATGAAGAACTGCAGCCTGTGGGAAAGACTAATATTGGAGGAGTTTATGGAGGGCTGTCTCCTATAGGAGGGTCCCCACGCTGGAGCAGAGGAAGAGAGTGAGGAGGAAGGAGTGACAGAAACAACACACGATGAACTAACCCTAAACCCCATTCCCTGTCCCCCTGTGCTGCTCAGGTGAGGAGGTAGAGAAAATCAGGAATAAAGTTTAGCCCAAGAAGAAGGGTGGGATGGGGGAGAAAGGTGTTTTTAAGATTTGGTTTTATTTCTCACTACCTTATTCTGATTTCATTGGTAATAAATTAAACTAGTTTCCTCAGCTCAACTCTGTTTTTTGCCTGTGATAGTAATTGGTGAAGAATTTCTCCCTGTCCTTATCTTGACCCACAAGTCTTTCATTGTATTTTTCTCCCCAAGTCCAAGAGCAATTTGGTGGGCACTAGGCATCCAGTTAGGGTCAACCCACCACACCTTGTTTTGTGGACAAGATAGTTCCTAGGAATTTATTCATGTTACAGTAACTTAGAGTAGCTGCCAAATGGGTCTCGGGAATTTTTAGACTGTGAGAGTCTGACAATTGTACCTATGATCTGTGTTGTCTCACAGAGTATGGTTTCTACTTACAGGATTCCTGAAATTCTAGTTTAAAAAGCAATATCAATGCTAAAAATAAGACTGGTAATCCATCACTGCACTAGTGTCGGTCTCTAAATTAACCACTGTTATTACTTGGGGAAAGGGAGGGAACCAACCCTTCTGGAGATGAGTAGTCATCTGAAAAAAGTCAATCTAGTGTTTAGCTACTGATACTAAATTTCAGAAGGGAAATGGAATCAAGAACAAGAGAGAAAAGACCAGTCTGTAGTTTGAAATTCAGAAGCCACACAATCTTGAAGATTTGTGAATTAAAAATAAGGAAGTTACACAGCAGGATAACCAATATCATCATTTTGGAAAGGTTTCCATTTGAGGTGATATTTAATATGTAGTTCACTATGACCTGAAAGAGAGACAACTGAGAAGGGTATAACATGGTAGTATACAACTAGGAAGAACATGGAAAAGAGGAAGAAAGATATGTTATTCACCAAACAGTAACTTGTCTGTGAGAAAATGAAAATATCAGGAAATGGGCTTAAAATTAAAAGGAAGTGCCCATTCGTAAATCAGGTAACGGATGTGATCTGCATGGGTTCAGGATATTAGAATTGCCTAAAAACGAACTCAAAAATTATGCAAATTAACAGACACATTTACTATACAACATTTATACCAATTACTCAAAGTACTTAAACTGCAGGTTGTTGCAAGTGGGGATAATACAGAGCCCCCTGTTATAAAGAACCCTGTACTTTTAATTTATTTGTTCTTTAGCCATCAGTGGAGGCGTGATTGAGTACATGGGGATTGGTTTTCTGATAGTTGTATGTTCCTTGTAGAGGAAAATGAGCTACTTAAGAAGAATAACTGTTCTCTAAATTCCCACTTCACTGGTACTTTGACCTCTTAATGTAGATTGGAAGCTACTGAAGAGCAATATCTGTCATTATTTTATATTTTCAGTTTTTGTGGAACTGTGGTGCTTGAATTTTCTGTGTAGGGAAAGACAAGAATGCGAAAGAAAACTCTCTTGTTAAATTTCCAAGTCAAAAGCTCAGTCTTCAGACTCTCCCAAGACTGTAGTAGTGTAGCTTTTTTGATTTGTACTGAAGCTTTCTCTCTTCTACTTGAACAGATTTTTTTTTTTTTTTATAGTTTTGTAGCTGACTGAATGGCTTTCCTTCTTTTCAGGTAACTCAAAAAAGCATTCTTGTTATGTGTTTTTACTGAAAACAAATATGTACACTAAGAAGTCTGAAGAAAACTTAGGAAAAGAGAACTTTGAGCTACTCTGAAGAGGGGTGTGGGAAGAGGAAAGGAGGAAAATTTCTGTGATGAAACTTTCTTCTTAGAGTCAAGAAATCTGTGGTTAGAATGTCTGTGACATGAAGATAATAGAAAGGTACCTCAGTATGATTAAAAAAAAAAAAAAAAAAAAAAATTTCTATATTTGACATCATGACTCCATTGTTTTTAAAGCTGACCCAGAAAAAAATTGTTGTTGTCAGGCAGATAATCTTAAGGGTTTTCTTAATCCAGATTTGGTATAAATTTTTGTACAAAAACCTGGGGCAATCAGAAATACCAGAACACTTGAGATTTAAATCATACTGTAAGTGTTAAACAAGTACTTGGGTTTTAGGCAGACAAGCTCTAGTTCAGGTCTTCTAGGTAGTTATATTCAAATGTTATAGAACATTGTGTTAGAATAAATGACATCTCTCTTTGTTTGAAAAAAAAATATGTAAACTATTCTAGAAAATCTGACCTCATAACAGACCAGAATTCTGCCAGGACAAGAAAGGGCTAGGTACATTATAATTGCAAGTCAGAAAAATTTAGACCCTTACGTTGACATTGCTCATATTTCCTCATAGCGAGATTTCTACTACTATACAGATATTGTCAATAAAAACCTCATTTGATGAATACTTAACCTATATTTGCAACCATTGTTCTTTTGTTTTATGAACAAATTGTATGTCTCTTTTAATACTTCTGAGGTAAGAAAATACTTCATGGAGATAAATGTAAAGAACATTATTTAGTTATCTTTCTGAGCAGGACTGTCAGTTTTTGAAGTATTAATTTATGAGCCTTAAAAGCAGTTGATTTTCTTGTACTAGACAGATCTCCAGTAGGTTTTATAGTTCTTATACATGCTGCAGTAAAAAGAAAAATTCTAAAGTTAATTTTGTAAACAATCATTGGAAATAAATTTGCCTCAGAAAATGTTTGCCAGGTGAAAAGATGTGGTTGCATTCTACCAGTTTAGTTGTTGGATATACAGTTGTAGGTTTATATAAAAAGCAGTCTAAAATTGAGATCTCTCTGAATTGTAGTTTTTCACAAGGGTCTCTGCATCTTTCTGTTCATGAAATCATCTCTTAAAAATATTTTCTCAAATGAAAGGTCAGCATGTTATCTAGGCAGTGAGTTACCCTAAGTGCTACTAAAAAAAACAATAGCCATTCAGTGTAGACATAACATTGTTTTTTGTGCTGGTACATAGCACAGCTAACAGCAGAAAGAAGCTTCATTCCTGAGTAGAAACTGAGTATTGACAGAACAGAGGTATCTATAATCACTTGTTTTTGAGTTAGCTTCTAGAGATCCTTAGAAGTCTCTTCCTGAGTATTTAAAAATAGCTTTTCTTTTTTTCTTAAAGTATAAATACCAATATAAAGAATATGCACATGTTATTAATCTGAACACGTTTATGGACCCTAAAATATAAAACTCTGAATAACATTTGCCCTATTAAGTGATGAGAAAGCTTAATGAAATAGTGGAACATACCAGTATCTGAAGGGGGCCACAAGAAGGCTGCGGAGGGACATTGTAAAAAGGCCTGTAGTGATAGGGTGAGGGGTGATGGTTTGAAAGTGAAAGAGGTAGAATTAGATTAGAAATAAGAAAGAAATTCTTCACTCTGAAGGTGGTGAGACACTGGAACAGGTTGCCCAGGGAAGTTGTGGATATTCCATCACTTAATGTGTTCAAATCCAGGTTGGATGGAGCCTTAAGCAACCTGGTATAATAGAAGGTGTCCCTGCCATGGCAGGGGGGTTGGAACTATGTGATCTCTAAGGTCCATTCCAACCCAAACCATTCTATGATTTGAGGGCTCTTTAGCTAGAAGTATAGTATTAAAAAGTAGCAGGTGAGCTGCTTTTTTTTTTTTTGTTGTAGCATTTGTGCTCTTAGCTTGGTATAATTTTAAGCAAATAGATGTGTGACTTTTTTTTTCAATTCTGGCAGCTATAAAAGAGCCAAGCTCTATTTTCTATCTGTAAAAATAAAATATCAGACTTTTTTCCACTACAAATGCTTAAAAATGAACTTGCCCTATCATAAAAGGAAATTTGTTCAATTTAGCAGAATTCACAAGAGTAAAAGAAACCTTACAGCTAAATAGTTCTTAGAATGGAGGAAGGAATACATTGAAAGATTTGAATATTTAGCTGTTTTTCAGGGTCTTAGAAGCCATAAATGCTCTCCCTTGTTTCAATGAGCTTATGGTTTCATTCTCAGTCCTTGGGATAGTGTCTAGATTCTAACAGGACAGATAAATCTGTATTTATAATTAGTTTTAGTTTATATGTCCAACATATTAAGAATCCTGTTGCTTGCATACTTACTACTAATATCTGATGTGGTAGACTCCAGACAAATATTTTCTTGTTGTTTTTTGCTGACTTTTAAGTTGAGAAATGGAAAGTAGGGAAAAAAATTGAAAGATTTATCAGCATGAAGGAATGTTTATGTGCATACAGTTTTGGAATGTATGCAAATACTTATCATTACATATCACTGATAAGACTGTGTAGGTATTTTTAATATTTATGCATCTCTCAAGAGAAGTTTTTTTTCACTGATAATTTGAATGTATAATTAATTTCTGTATAAAAATATAAAATGAATTCAGTTGAATTATATAAACTAGTAGTTGGAATACATGGTTTCAAATTTGTTACATAAATTTTTAACATGATACAATTTGCAATAGTTAATCCAGAAAGCTTTTTTTCCAGGTGATGTAAACAAAAATTATTCTTTCAAATTTAAATATTTATCTTACTAGAAACTGCATCACTGATACTGGCAGAGGATTAAAACATTAGAGGTTAAAATCTGTCAGGTCTGGTTAATCAACACACTAATTTATTGAACCATGAACACTTTTTTATTTTCCATGACAGAACCACTCATTAAAATGAACACTGCCCATAAATAGCCATGTCGCTCACATGGAAAACTGTAAAACATTTGTTCATCATGTAGAGTTTTTTCATAATTGTAGTGTTCAGTCAAATGTCACGTCACAATAATTCTAAAAGAATCACGGCTCCAAAATGTCTTCTATCCAATGAGCATTCCCAATTGTTGACAAAAAACCTGTAAGCTAATGTAGCTTTCATTATATAGGCATATACATATAACTATGAATAATTTTCCAGAAAATAAAATACAAAATATTAAACAGTAAATTAATACTAAATTTTCAATTAGTCTATAGTGAAATTATAATTACCTTGGGTTTATGTCCAAGATTAATGGCTTTATACAAATTCCAGTGGAACAGAGCATATTTAATTTGCCAGTAAACAAGGTAATAATTAAATATCATACCCCGTATTTTGCTAAGGCTATGTAAGAAAATTCAGATAATACCAACTTCTTAAAAAAACAAAAGAAATCAAACAAACACAACAATTAACACAAAACAAACAGAAAACCCTCCACAAACACAAAAACCAGAACTCCAGAAAATGCCTTGTTCTGTACTAGTTACTATCTCTCTGACTGTTAATCAAGTGGACCTGAATAAACTGGTTTGGTAAAAGTACTCCTCTAATACATTATGCAAAATAGATTTAAAGGAGTGAAATGGGAATTCTGGATATAGAGTTTGGTTTTTTTGGTTTTCTCTCAGTCTTTGCCATTGCTGTTCATGATATAAAACATTCCAGGGCAGTTCTGGAAATAGTTCTTGTAAATAATCTCCCTGAGGAAGAACAGGTATTTGGTAGTGGGGACTTCTGAGGTACCAAGCTCTGCTTTCCTTACCTAGGTAGTTGACCTCTTTCCTTATGGGTATTTCCGTTTTCATCTCTGAACATCAGCTCTGATTGTGCAGGTTGTCCCAGGTAAGCATTAGATGGTGTCTGAAAATATAACTTTCACTTCATTTTTGGACAAACTGAAGAGGTGAAGTGGCCTTTAATTTGAGTATTCTGGGTGGAGTTTCAGAGAATTACAAAGTAGTATCAGTGAGAAGGTTTCTTAGGAAGTTGGAGAGACATGGAGTAGGGTTTAGAAGTGTGAGGCTTCAGGGGAAGCAGGGGAGGAAAATGTTTTGACAGACTGACATTTCTGGAGGTGGAGACTTGGGGAATAGTGAAGGGAGTAATATGAAAGAGATAAATGAGTTTGATTGATTTGTGACTGTGGGGAAGTGGAAGAATTTTTGGTTTAGTAGTTTCTAGCTTGAACTCTATTTTGGTATTTGCAAGACTCTCTTCTATAGTCTTCCTCTCTACAGAAATGCACCCAGACAAGTAATGGTACACCATTATTCTATCCACTAGAATCATGTTTCCAGTATTTGCAGAGCTGTTACTATAGGGGAGCTTGAATTATTCTCATGTACTTATTGCTTCGCTGTTGTTGGGATTCCAGGTGCCAAACTATAATCTTCAAGTCAAGACTTTTCCAGAATCATGGCATGTAATTTGCATCATTAAATTGTAAAGTTTTCCATAATGTAGTACTATTAATGTGTTGAAAACCTTTTCTTTCCCAGAAGGTGGTGAAATAACATATTTTTCAAAAGTAAACACTGTGGAACTTTCGATGTTCATTCATCATTACTATTATTATTGTCAACATTACAGGTAGTGACCATGATAATGATTATTTTATAATAGCTTTTATACTTATTTTATTAAAAAAACCTAATTTATTTCCTGTTTCAGAACTTGGTTAGCTTTTAACTTTTAAAAACAAAAAGGAAAATTGTCTCAAGGCAAATGTTGGATGAAACCTGTGTGGGTTTACTTTATTACTCTTGTTAATATTATATTACCTGAACTGCTCCAGTGAGTTAAAAAATGTCCATTTTTATTCTGTGCTGCTAGGCTATCATCTTTACAGTGGTGTATGACTGTGCACTTCCTGTTTGATTCGTGGAGTTGTTCTTTAATCTTGTAGGATATCAGGTACCTGTAACAAAGAATATACTAAAAGAATGCTTTGGAAACTTGAAGTGCAGAATCCAAGTGTAGAACTTGATACATCTTTCATAATTCAAGTGAAAGTATAAACATAAAATGTGGTTTTTTTTAAAGATTAATCAATAGAATAATTATCACTTCCAATGTGTCCAATTTCGGTGACAATGCACAAGTAATTTTCTATTTGTAACAGACACAGAAGAAATTTGCACATGGGAGGAATTAATTTCTCCTTCATGTGCTTTATGAATTTATGACAGTAAAGCTATGGTTTATCTTGAGTACCCAATGGCCTAATAGGATTCTGCCCAACCTATTATAGATTTGGCTTTTCTAATATGTTGAGTTCAGCCACCAAATGAATAACACATCATGGGTCAAGTGTTTCCAAATCTGTCAGCATCACTGTTTTTTAAATAAGAGGTAAAAGATTAAGCATAAAACTTAGTTGAGAAATCACAGCATCATCAGAGTTGGAAGGGACCTCTAGAGATCATCCAGTCCAACTCCTCTGTCAAAGTAGGTTTGCCTAGAGCACATTACACCGGATTACATCCAGGTGTATTTTAAATATTTCTGGAGAAGGAGATTGTACAACCTCCCTCGGCAGCCTGTTCCAGTGCTTTGTCACCCTCATACTAAAGAAGGTTTTCCTCATATTTAGATGGAACCTCCTGTGTTCCAGCTTGAGCCTGCTGCCCCTTTTCCTGTCACTGGGCACCACTAAAAAGTCTGGCTTCATCCTCCTTGCACCCACCCTTTAGAGATTTATGGACATTGATAAGGTCTCCTCTCAGTCTTCAACAGACTAAATAGTCCTGGCTCTTTCAACCTTTCCTTGTACAAGAGATGCTCTTGTTGCCCTCCCCTGAACTTGCTCCAGTAGTTCCCCATCTCTCTTGAACTGGGGAGCCCAGAACTGGACACAGTATTACAGATGTGGAATCATGCTGTAGGTTTTATTTAAGGGGAGAGTCTTGACTACTAAGTCAGTCATCATAGTTTACAAATAGTTACTGCACAAATAATCTTGGAATTGATAAGATTTTAAAGATGGATCTTGGTACAAAAGTATAATTTACTCTTAAGTTTTCATCATCAAATCATTGCCCTGACCTAGATCTCATTAGTCTTATCAGACAAAAGAATACATATTTTAGATAGTTGGGAAAAAGGTGAGAGAAATGTACTGAATACTTTTAAGGATTTGAATTATTTTACAGGACTCCAGTGTTCTGTTTTGAAATGTCAACAAATACAAGATCTGACTCGTTTTAAATTTTCTTTTCAGTATTCTTCTCTTCCATAAAATTTTAAGAGTATTTGAATTGAAAACTGAACTAGAGTTAAGAACGTTTTACATGTTGGGAGATGTATAGTTTGCATTTGTTTATGGAGTGCCTTCTGTGTCATTTAATTACTGCTCTGTATGGTAATAAATTATTTTTATTTTTAAAAAAACTCAGGACTCTAAAAGAGTATGAATTAATTTTTAGACATAATAATCCTTTGAATGATCTTTGTCAAATCAGTATGTTAATGTAGTTAAACTTATACTTTAAAAGGAAACAAGTGTGTTTGTTGAAGCTTATTCTCACATGTTGTAGTTACCAAAACCAGAAATATATTAAATGACTGCATATATGATGGCATAAATACTCGGTGATAATGATATTCATAGAGTTTAAGCATGGTAAGTACTTTGTATAAAAAGCCCAGTTGCATAGAAGGTGTATGCAAGATTAGCTATAGTCTGTTGTAATTCCTACATACTATCTTTACCATAAATAAAAGTAATTCCAGTAATCTGTGGAACTGTAGACAAGAGTAGAGATATATATCTGAAATATTTCAAAGAAAGCAAAAGCTCTACTCTCCTCTTTGGATAAGGGAGTTGACTCATGAAGAAGAGTTTTTAAGTACATTGCATTTCCACAGTTCCTGCCTTTCTGTAAATAATTTAGAATGTAACTCTTAGCACAGGAAACCCTCTGAAGGAGTAGAAGAAACCTGTTCCACTGTAAGTCCAATTCAAAGAAAAATAGGAAAATGTATTTAGGAAGACAAAAGCAGAAATGTAACATTCATCAAATATATCAGAAAATAACATTCTGACTATCTTTGGTTTCATTTCTTTAATTTTTATCCAATACAATTGAATTATGAAATAGAATATGTATATGCCTTAATTTCTGAAGTTATTTTCTGTATAAAGTATTGACTTTTTTTCCAACACAGAATTTATCAGTCATAGAAAGAAAGCAAGATAGTTGATTATTGGCTTTAGAAGCTATAAAGTATTTTAATAGCTTAGAGAAACACTGAACATAAAAAAAATCAAATCTGGGAATTTTAAAATTACAGGGTTTTTTGTACTTAACTGAAAATGGCTTGAATATTAAAAGGCAATGAATTGCTGTTAGTCCACTTCAGTTAATTTGTTGGTATTCGGTGATTCAGATCCATTCAGTTTAAAGCAGAAGGCCTTTCCCCTATGGCATCTACTTCTAAGACTTCTCTTCTTAAGTAGTAGAAGGAAGTGAGAATGAGAAAGACAGTGATTAAATTATTGCTGTACTTCATGGTTGAATTGTTTGGTATTATTGGAAGTTGGCACCAATGCTAGTTTTTCTGAAACTCTGGATGTGCATGTTCTAGTGGAAAAAATAGTACTAAAGTATATTTTGTATAAAGTATACTCTTATGTATGGATATTATATAGAAAGATGCAGATCTCTGTATGACACCTTTTGCTATCTTAGACTGTTCCTCAGCACATGACTTGTATGCACTTCAGGACTTGCAATTGTTATTTCAGTATTCTAATTGGAGAGGGAGTATTTTTTAATTTTTAAATTGGTACCCTAACTGTATCCTGAACAATGTTATGTTACTGCCACAGGGAGGAAGTGTACTTCACCACCATCTCTCTGGTTTGTGTAAGCTATGCCTTTGTGTGTCTTGGTTATTAAGGTCTCACCTGCCTAAGCATGGGATCATGTTGTACTCTCATGTAGCTGGGACCCTGGGCCAGTTTCTGATATGATAGTTCTGATGGCCTGGTTTAATTGCTGATGCTGAAGTTTTTCTTCTGTCTTGATAAAGATGTTGATATTCAAACGATCAGTCACATCCACGTATAATAATTTAAACGAAATATACATGTGAGGCAATACATGTCAAAACTAATAGAATACATACGCTTGAGCTATTCCCTTGGACTTCGCGATTGCAGGAGCTGTGAATGTCTAGGATTTCTTTATGTCTACTTGCTTCTTGTCAGAGCACCAGAGAGGTGATGTGCTGGCCAGCTGCAGGCAGTTTTTTCCTTTTTGTTGGTTCAGCATGCTTTTTTTCTGGTGACTCCAGGTTTGTGCTTTACTAGGTCCTTAGTGTAATCTTTTAGGCATGTGCTTTACATATTCTTGTCTCTAGCCCTTACTTAGACTAAGATAAGTGCAAAAAGGGAAACCTGCTTTTATCAATGAACAATTTTATCCTTGTTGGCTAGGTATTCATAAAATGGATTTATAAATCTGAGACTTTTAGAAGCTTTCCACGGATAGTGACTGAAGGAATGAGTGACCTATTCCAATATATTTAATACTTCAGGTTTTTGACACTCACCCCGAAGACCTAGATTGACATTTTTGTTCTGTTTTTCCCTACATAGGAAAGTCTTCTGATAATATGACACATGAAATCCTGTTCATGTTTCAAGATGGACTGAATTTCCAGCCTGAACTTGCCCCATATCTCAGAGCACGCCTTTCATTTACTTGTTTTCAGTTTGCAAGCTATATTGTTTTAAGAAGAGAGTAATAAGGTAAAAATGCCTGAAGTGTCTGAAGAGCAATTAAACTTGTGGATGAGAGGAACCTCCTAAATGCAAGGTGGGTAGGGAGAATGGAAGAGGAGGGAAGGTGGAAGAGTAGCAGAAAGGATCTGGAGTGTGCAGTGCACTTGCAGACACTTGAAGACTGACAGTGTAAACAGAAAGATAGCTAGACCTTCAGAGTGTGGGAATAAAAAGCTTTCTAGGGACAGGAAGGCCTGGGCTAAGTTTTGTTACCTAGGAAGCCCCTGAATCAGCTACACTGATACTCCTGTTGGTGGCATATTGTCTTTGTAAAAACTTTACCATAGTAGTTTATTTTCTAATGGAACCCTGCTTCTCTGAATTTCTATCTTTTGGGGTAACTAAGTAAAGGTGGATGCCTGGGTACTTTCCCCTCAAAATTATGGTCAACTTCTAGTCCTAAAATGTGTTCCATCAAAAAAACCCAACAATCCCAAAAAAAAACCCCAAACCCACTTGAATAGAGTTTATTTTCCTGTCTAGAACTCCTGAAATATATTAGACAAGTTATTAACTTTAATGAAATTCCAATGTGCCTGAAATTCTTAGTAGTATTTATCAAATCATCATACCTTGTGCAATAACATTAAAATAGAAGAGAAAGCTAATAAACATTTACTTCACTCAGAAATTTAATGAAGAAGTAGTTAATTAGGCAGCATGTCAATTAATGGACATGCAACTTAAAGATCTGCATACTTAACAGCAGCTTGAGAATATGACATTAGCTGTGCTGTTCTTATGCTTGCAGCTTGTAGCTTGGCAGTTGCAGCTTGGCTATGTTTGTAGCTTGTTCTGAGTTCAGATACTGGTTGAATGTACCTCAAGCCTGAGTAATATGTACAGAGTAATTGTTTTAAATTCAACTTATATGTTGTTGACTGTTTTGCTATTTAGTGAGGCATCCATCCTGCAAAGTAGCCTTTCCACATGGATATTTTAGTGATCCCCTTAATCAGTTTGATATGAAAATGCCCCAAGATCTTAGAGAACAACACAGTAAGTGCATTTTTTAAGCCTTTTGATACCTTTCACAATGAATTTTTTCTATTCCAAAACAAAGTCTGACTTCAGGCCACTCCCCCCCCCCCCCCCCTTTTTTTTTTTTTTTTTGCTTTGACACCGTGACAACTTGAAGATTATGTCAAGTTATATTTTACCTGTAATGTGTAAGCTCTCATAAGCCTTCTCTGATCAGATTTAGTACAGAAGACTTTCCAACTGGACACATGGATCTTGTGGTATAGTTTTTGAACAGCATTTGTCAGACTTGTCAAAAGGATAAGCTTTGACTTGATCCCCTGCCTCCACCTGGTGTGTGTCTGTATGCTACTAAAAAAACAAAACAAAGCACAAAAAAAAAAACCCCAACAAACAAACCCTGAAACCAAAGCCAGCAACAAACCCCACATTAATCTGAGTCTCTAGCCTAAAATCTATCATCCCCAACCCCACAAGATCTTCTCCTGCCCAAAGGAAGTGATCAGCAAAATAAACAAGTCATAAGTAAAGGCATCTGAGAAAAAAAAAAGCAGGAAACAGAGTAGCAGGTTCATTATTTTCATTGGCTTTCATCCAAGGCTTCTAAGTCTTTGATAATGCAATCTGTGTGCAAAAGATCTCTCGTAACTCTTGAAACTTTGCTGCTATTAAGCAATTAATTTCTCCTACAACAATGACTTTTAAGAGTTTATTAAAAATCTTGAAAAGACACTGTGTTGTATGGATACAGCTCCTTTTTTGAAATAGAAGTGCTGTGGCAGCAATAAAATAAAACAAATCATGTATCAGATGGGGTGCTTTTTTTGTGAGAAGCAGACTGGTGTGAGAACAGGGGAATAAAGTAGATTTTTTTTTTTTTTTTTTGGTCTCAGTAGTCACTGTGATTGCTGTGGAAGAAAGTAAAGGGGTAGTTCTCAGAATAATTATAAGAGACAGTACAGATAATGTTGGTGGTAGTGTCAAACAAGGTTGAAACAATTAAATTTGTGGAAGAAATTTCTAAGTTTTCCATGAAATTTTAATTTGCATTTAAAGAAAGAGGAGTAAATAAAAAAGGAATACTCACTTCCTGGTTTTGAGTGGTGAAGTTCACCTCTGACAGACAGTGGGAAGACAGAAGCTCCTTGAGCAGGAGCTTTTTCAATTCTTTTCCTCTAGTAGCTTTATTTTATTTTTTCCGTACATTTTGATTTAGTGCCTTTTTTTTTGTTTGTTTGTTATTGTTTGGATGGAGATTATAGTTTAGCCTATGCTCTTTATCAGTGGAGTGTTCATTTCTTTTGATTCAAGATATATTTAATTTGATATTTCATGTGCAAATCTTACGGCTCTTTCAGACACATTTGCATCTCTCTGTACTAGCACAATTTATACATTGTGACAAATTTGTTTTGAAAAATTCACAGGAGATGCAAGAGTTATTGCTAATTACTATCATGTACAATCTCTGCTAGTCCTTAATGAAGACTTCATTTGATTTGTCTTTACAGTTCACCCATTTAGATATTCAGTGAAACAACAGTTAGAAAAAATATCCTCACCAGTGATTTGAAAACAAACTTTAACAACAATGTGGAGGGTGGGGGTAGGGGGGAAAGAGGGATTGTTTTCAGGAGTGTATCAGTTAATGTCAGGAAGCTGGACAATAGTAATATACAGCAGTGCTTTCTTTAAATTGACGAATAAGGAATGGAAAGTAATGTGAAAGACATGAAGACAAAACTCTTTTTCATCTAGCTTGCCAAAATATACACACAGTAGAAAATTAATTCAACAGAAAGACAGGAGAGCTTTTTCTTTTTTATTCTTCCTTTTTAATATTAGGT
The DNA here is from genome assembly GCA_025345505.1 of Todiramphus chloris collaris. Classification (NCBI taxonomy): domain Eukaryota; kingdom Metazoa; phylum Chordata; class Aves; order Coraciiformes; family Alcedinidae; genus Todiramphus; species Todiramphus chloris. The sequence continues at coordinate 22,761,326 of JANVCC010000017.1, forward strand.
GGACCCATTTAGTCATGTCTTCCAAGACTGTATAGATAGCTGAAATGTTCATATGTGAAACCATTTGGAAGTGGGGACCTCACAATTTGAGTTACAAACAGTTTCCCCATTACTGGGGAAAAAAATATCAAAACTTCGACCTGTCGAAGATAATTATCTATACAAAACATGAGTTTTTTTATAATTAGTGTGGCCTTACATTAAAATGGTTTGCAAGGTATGAACCTTACAAAATGTTTGAAGAACAAGCACAGCTAGAAAAACAGCTGGCGTGTCTGGGCCTGCCATGCTATGGTAACAGTCAACAGGAGAAATGGGTCTGTTGTATGTAAAAAAGGCATCAAACCAACAGCAGTGAAAAACAGGGTTGGCAGCACAATGACTGCATGAGCAAACAGTTACAGTGTGATGTCTGTGAAGATACTGCTAGATTAATAATAAAGTAGTATACATAAATAATTATAGTTTTTGACAGTTTTAATGACAAGTCATCCGGGGGAAAAAAAAAAATCTGCATATCTGGAATTGAAAAATGTCAAATTTGAGATGACAGAGGGAAAGAGGTGGTTGGGAACAGAGACAGGCAGCTTGTCTAAATATGTGTAATACTAAGTGCAGGTGATTATATTATTTGAAATTAAAAATAAGCTGTGATTCAGTTATTTTTAAATTGTTAGGCCTTCTCAGCTGCAAATTTCACCAGGTGCTAGGAGCAGTTGTAACAAGCACGTCACATGTTACATAAAAATAATATTCCTAGGCATCAGTGGATGTCTTCCCACTAAAGGAAAACTCATTAGTGTGGTGAGAAGCAAATTCCTCTTTGCTCTTTTCCCCATGTAATTTAAGATAGATTTTGAAAGTGTGTAATTTAGAAGTAATAGCAAAAATTTTAAAAGGTTGACTTTTTTGAAAGTAATATATGGATGAATTAGGCAATTGCTGCATGTGCTATGGATATTTTTCTTGTGGGTTACACCTAAAACTGAATGAAGAAATAACCTTTTTGGCTTGCAAAGCATGCTTTTAAATATGATCTTGTTTCCCTTTATTGCACCTCATCGATCTCACTCATCTCAGTGTAACTTAAAGTACTGTGGAAATGAAGAGGCAAAAATAGCAACTTGTGTTTATTTTTTATTACAGCAATCACAGAATCACAGAATGTTAGGGGTTGAAAGGGACCTTGGAGATCTTCGAGTTCAACCCCCCTGCCAGGGCAGCATCATATAATCTACCCTACAACCTAATCTACCCTGCAACCTAATCTACCCTAACACAGGTCACTCAGGAACGCATCCAGGCAAGTTTTGAAAATCTCCAGAGAAGGAGACTCCACAACCTCTCCGGGCAGCCTTTTCCAATGCTCTGTGACCTTACTGTAAAGAAGTTCCTCCTCATGTTAAGGTGGAACCTCTTGTGCTCCAGCTTATATCCATTCCCCCTAGTCCTATCACAAGGCACGAGTGATAAGAGGCTGTCCCTTTCCTCTTGACACTTAGCCCTCATATATTTGTAAACATTTATCAAATCCCCTCTCAGTCTTCTCTTTTCCAGACTAAAGAGCCCCAGGTGTCTCAGCCTCTCCTCATAAGGCATGTGCTCCAGTCCCTTAATCATCCTTGTAGCCCTCCGTTGGACTCTCTCAAGCAGATCCCTGTCTCTCTTGAACTGGGGAGCCCAGAACTGGACACAATACTCCAGGTGAGGTCTCACCAGTGCAGAGTAGAGGGGGAGGAGAACCTCCCTCGATCTGCTGGACATGCTCCTCTTGATACACCCCAGGATACTATTGGCCTTCTTGGCCACAAGGGCACATTGCTGCTCCACAGGGAACTTGTTGTCCACCAGGACTCCCAAGTCTTTCTCCACAAGACTGCTCTCCAACAGGTCACCTCCCAGTCTGTACTGGTGTAATTTATTATTCTTACCTAAATGCAGGACTCTACATTTATCCTTGTTAAACCTCATTTAGTTCTGCCCTGCCCAGTTCTCCAACCTGTCCAAGTCTCGCTGGATGGCTGCACAGCTTTCAGGTGTATCTGCTGATCCTCCCAGTTTTGTGTCATCAGCAAACTTGCTGAGCAGACACTCTGTCCTGTCATCAATGTCATTGATAAAGATGTTGAACAGGACCGGACCCAGCACTGATCCCTGGGGGACCCCACTGGTTACAGCTCTCCAGCTGGACTTGGCACTGTTGACCACCAGTCTCTGGACTCTATTGTCCAACCAGTTGCTAATCCATCTTACTACCTGCTCTTCTATCCCATACTTCCCAAGCTTCTCCACAAGGATGTTATGGGAGACTGTGTCAAAAGCCTTGCTAAGGTCAAGATAGACTATATCCACTGGTCTCCCTGCATCTAGCCATCCAGTTACAATATCATAGAAGGCTATTAGATTAGTCAAGCATGACTTCCCCTTGGTAAATCCATGTTGACTACCCCTGATAACCTTCTTATCTTCCATGTGCCTAGAGATAACCTCCAGAATGAGCTTCTCCATTGTCTTTCCAGGGATGGAAGTAAGACTGACTGGTCTGTAGTTTTCTGGAATCTCTTTCCTGCCCTTTTTGAAGACTGGAGTGACATTGGCTTTCCTCCAATCCTCTGGCATCTCTCCTGTTTGCCATGATTTTGCAAAAATGATAGAGAGTGGCAGGGCAATAACATCAGCCAATTCACTCAGCACTCTTGGGTGCATCTCATCAGGTCCCAGCAATGTGTCAGCACTATGTATAAAATACTTCAAATATGTAAAACACCCTTTGTTTTTCCCTTGTTGCCCTGTACCAGTGGGTTAAATTGGTCATTGTTCAACAGCTAAGTCAGGAGAAGTCTCAGAAGTATGACAGCAAGTGAAGTTATGATGTTCTGCAGGTCTGACATCCATGGTATGCTGAAGACGGAGAAGCCTGGTGTTCAAGCACTGGTGATGGATGCAACTGAGTCTGCTCCTCATGACATGCAGTGTAATGCAGGCCCACCATAATCATCAAGGAGTGCCAAACCTTACTGTGGCCAGTATGAGTGTAACAAACAAGCAGGGAGACATTACTGGGATCTGGAAGATTATAGTACTACTTAACTTTCTCTTGTTTAAGACTAGCGTAATAAAAGAGTCCCCTTCCAAATTTGTGTCTTTTGTTTAGGCTTTTGGTACTGAAAAAGATAGAGAGGGCTTGTTAAGTTTGTTAAATTAAATAAAGCATACATTATAAATACTTAAAACCTTAAAAAAAAAGTAGCTGTGAAATAAAGATGGGTCAATTATAATCACAGCATGATACAGTATCTTAGGATCTAATTATAATAAGATGCTGGTTTCATTTTTGGTCAGCAGTAAGTATAAAGGTCTAATATACCATTTGCATTTATTTGATGTGATTTTTAGTAATGATTAGACAAAGCTCACATGAGCTTCTTTAGTTGACATACATGTCAGGCTTCCAGTTAGCACAGGATTTGTTAGAGGTATGTTGTTTTATTTATAGATGTGTCCAAAAATAAACCTGTTAATATCATACTTAACTGACACCCATACATTTTAGCATGTTTTGTTTTCATGTCTCGATTTGAATTTTTATATGATAAATGCTAAACTTGGGAAGAAAATCTGGGTTCCCTTTTAATCTCTGTGAATTTGAATTGGTGCCAACTTTCAAAAAGCAGAAAACAATAAATCTTTGTGTGCATTTTCGTGTGAGGCTGATGTTACTGTGATTGTCACTAGACCGAGAAAGTCTGTTAAGGATCTTAGAATTTTAACATAAACTTTCAAGTGTAAGATCTAGTACATTTTCAGGAGCATTTCTGTAGTACTGTGTGTGTGTGTTCAGCTGTCTGTGCTTGAACATACATGAGCTGTTCCTTACTCTTTTATACTCTTAAATTGGACAATATGTTTGCAAATGCAGTTGACAAAAATGTGAAAGCTTTGATTCAGTACTTAAATTTTATTATACATTTGATCTTTTGATAATTGAAATTACTTTCTAGTATACTCGTATTCATACTGTGTATAGATGAAAGCAGTACACTGTGTTTGGAAGAAAGTAATAACACAAAAATGGCATTGTATCTTTGAAGAAGATTATGCAAAATAGATGAAACATTATTCAAAAAGTCATATTTCTAAAAAATTCTGATTGCTTTTAATAGGTGAAGGTAGGGTTTTTTATGCTTAGAAAGTGAGTTACATGTAACTCAAAATACAAAACTTCCAACTTTGAGTTGATTTCAGCTGGAGATAAGTTATAGAGTTTCTGTTTTATATCTGTGTGTATTTGTGCTACCGTATTGTAAAAAATGGTTAAATTGTCCAGCTAATGTGTCAGCTAAATAATGAGTTTACAGTTGTTACTCTGTCACTAGCTTCTTGTTTTCCAAGAAGGTCACCAAAATGAAGTTAGTTTGTCATGGCCTACAGCAATCTCTGTCTTTTGGTACCCAATTAGGCATAACTTAGGCCTGCTTGAGGAAGTTTTCCTCTTTCTCAGAGCAATGGTCCATTATCCTTACTGATGCTATATTTCATGAATATCATGAAATATGACAGTTCTATTGTATACCTTTACTGGTGTTTTACTAGATTTCTTGCATGAGTGAAAGAGTTTATACATCTATAATGGCAAATACATTTTATTTACTTAGGGGGGAAAAAAACCCTCCAATTTTTAATGTTTGACAGAAAATACTCAGTAGTTAATGAAAACCTGCATCCTTGCTTCTTTTTACCATAAAAATTAGTATTGTAAGGAATCCATAGCTAAGTTATGCTTGAGCCAAGATGAGATGCTAAGAGTTGTCATCCATTTTGGAAGACCATTGGTGTTTGGAATGTTTTGTGAAGAATATTGCTGCTCAGGCTTTTGTGAAGGATATGTGTTGTCTAGGATAACTGAAATAATACTCATTTGTCTTTAAATCATTAAAGTTTTCATTAAGGTTAACTGTATTGAAGTCTGAAAGGTCTGTACAAAGATAATTAGAATTTTTTTTGCAGTCTTCTAAAGAACTCACTTCAATTATTTAAATGATTTCTTAAATACTTTGACTAGAAAGGTTTCAGGAATTAACCTCTGCTATTAAAATGGAATTGTCACATGATTTCTCATATCTAAACAGGTGAATTCTGTCTTTAAGTGTACATTCCAACCTTATTTAAAGGGTGTCTGCAAAGGTTATGGAGACTCCCTTTTCACAGGGAGTCACATGGAGAAAACCAGGGGTTGTGGATACAAGTTACTTCTTGGGAGATTGTGGCTGGACATGAGGAAAATTTTTCACAATGACAAGAACCAGCCATTGTAATAATCTCCTCATGGTGGATTCATCAACACTGGATACTTTTAAGGTTCAGCTGGACAGGGTGCTGGGCAATCTTTTCTGGACTGTGCTTTCCCAAGAAAGGTTGGACCAGATGATCATTGAGGTCACTTCCAACCTAGTATTTTATGATTATGCTATAGCTTAACTACTAGTAGGATTCGTTGTCTTAGCTAGCCTGGGTATTGAGCATTATTGTACAATACTATAGCTAGCAAGTGGTTAGAAGCAACAAAACCTGAAAATCCTAATTCTTAAGATTAAGGGATTTATTGTTGGTTGTTTTTTTTTTTTTGTTCTTCCCCTTCCATTAAAACCTGAAATTCTTGTCTTTTAACACTGTACATATATTTACTTCTAGATAAAAGTAGTCTGTTAAGCTCAAAAGAACTGTGACTATCTGTGCCGTTAGAATTAAATTATACACATCTTCACTGTTTCTTTGAAATGATCAATAATTACTAATACTGAACTTTGTGAAATGATTTTCATTTTCTTTTAAGGAAATAGTAGTTTAAGCTACTTCATGTATCCTTTCATTTGAAAGCTAATGGCATATCTTTGGAAGAGTGATTTATCATGATGGCAATATTAAGTGTAGGAGTCTAACTGAATGTGACTATAGTTGGAATGCAACTATTTACTTCCTAGATATGTATACCCAACCAGAGCATGCTATTTAATGTGCATGTATCTTCCTTCAGTGAAATTAAACAAGCTAATTGTAGTATTTACTTAATAATTTACATGAGAGACACGCAGAGTAGTTCTAGATAGCCAAAAATACAAAGCAATTAAAAATTAGTTGTAATCAAGAGAGAGTTTGGAAATAATCAGGAGAGTATGAAATCTGAGGGTAACTCAAAATGTAAGGTGGTGAATATCTGAAAGACGACCAAGGGAGTGGGTGGGGTGAGATGAGTGTATGAGGGGAAATGGGGAAAACTGCAAATGGAATGAGGTCAAAAGAACAGGGGCAGGAGAAAAGGAAATATTAGAAGAAAGTCCATTTTCAGCATTTTATGCCTTACTTGTTTGTCAGTAGTACTGCATTACTATAAAGCAGTATGTTTGCTGCTTTTAAACAGAACAATTCTACGCATAATAATAATAATAATCTTTGAGTGAGCAGTAGCCATTGCTGCTCGTGTCACTTTCGAATAATTTTCAGAGAAGCTGTGAAATGCCCTTTTCTTTTTTCAAAAGTAAGTGACACACATTCATATTGTAAAAAAAAAAGTTATTGTTGGAAAATTTGCCTTTTTTGCTTTTCTTACTTACCACCACTTTCAAAAAAGCCCCAACCCAACAACAACACAAAACACCCAAAAAACCCCACAAACAAAAAAGCCAAATTATGACATTAAGGCATGCAACCAACATAAGAATTTGCATTTAAAAAAAAAAAATAAAAAAAAAAATCAAATACTGTGGGTCTTCCATTTCTTATCAGGGCCTTTGAACGACAAGGCTTTTATATAGTACTCCAATTAACAATTATGTGAACATTTGCTTATTTCTCAGGAATTTTAAAATTTAATTATCCCATATTTTACTTATGTAATTACTCTGCCAGTATGCCAGTAGCATAGTAAATTTAATTGACACACTTGAAACTTTAGGTATATTTCTAACTGGCTACTCTTCCTCATGTTAAGATTTCCTATATAGTTCCATATACATTTGAAAGTAACAACCTGGTGTAGAATTAAAATTCTTTTTATTAGATTTTTTTTCAGTTTTTCAATTGATGTATGGTTTCTTTTAGTCAGAAGTAGTCATGAAACTGCAATTGTTTTGGCTATCAGTATTTTACAAGAGAATCTCAAGGTCACTTTAAGCATGTAAACTGTTTTGCTCACTATTTTTGACTAATGACTACAATTTGCTGTCACATTAATAGTCTGACTGGGAAATCACAAAAGCATCATGTGGAAAAATGCAGTTGCTTTGAAGATTTTTTTTTTTGTTTTTTTTTTTCACTGTGATGCTGATATAATTTAAAGTTCTTGCTGTAGCAAGTTGCAGGTTTTCAGGTCTCTGAATTACACTTCTGTATAGGAGCTGTTTTTAAAAGAGTGATTCTTACTAAACAAAATAATTTAAAAAAGAAGCCTTCATTATAACATTGTAGCAACAAAACCTATATAGCATATATTAGAACCTCACAAACCTTTTCTCTGCTAGTGCTTGGTTGTGTTGTTTGTCTTTACAGAAACTGGATGTAGAGATACATTTCATGGTTTGATTTTGTAGCACAAATTTGTTGTATTTCATGAAACTTCATGATAATGGTGGATAAATATTAAAAATTCTACTGGTACAGATTTTCAGTTGCCTGCTTAGGAAAGAGCTTTGTCTCAGTAAAATGTTTTATACTGCTGTCATGAGTTTCTTCATGTTGTACAAAGTTAAGTAAGCCTTATACTTTCTAGCTTAGTTCCAGAATATTACTTTGCAATGTATACTGGGTGAGATCACAGTTATGCTCGTACTATGAATATCAAAGGAGTTATAAAAACTACATAGGTGGTTAATGGTGTAGGGTTGGTCATCTGATACAACAGGGAAAATTCCACAGCCAACAGGCACTGGTAGAAACTAATCATCTCAGTATGAACAGGGCCAGGTTTTGTGTTCAGATGGATTTCCTGTTAAGGTGAGATGTTTAGGTCTTTATTTCTTAAGTATTTTGTTTGTTTAATTACTCTTTCTTTGATCTTCAGACATACATTTCTACTGTAATCTTTTCTGAAATGGTGAGACAGGAAGGAAGTTATCTCAGTCTAGACCTACAGTCATATATTTACATCCTAGAACATGAGACATAGCAGTTTTAACCTCGTTAGATTATAGATTAGCTATTATCATGTAGGAGCACTTAAATGCTGTTATGAGAAATGTCATGTACTCTTTAGATGTTGCAACACTGTTACATATTCCTTTACAAAAGTGTAATACCTGTTCAAATAAGCAGTTGCACTCTAGGAAAAAACCCAAAATAAAACAAAGCAAAACAAAAAGAATACTGCTTCATCTAACCATTGGGTACGTATAATAGCCTACAATGACATCGAAGAGAGGCTACAACATAAAATTCTATTAGGATGTCCACGGTAAGCCTTCTAGGCTTCTAGCCACAATCTAACCTAGGTGTTGTAGGATTTTAAATTTTTTGCTGAATGACCTCTGTAAGAGAACTGAGCTTTTATATTTGTAGAATGAAGAATGGTAGGGGTGTGACAGAAGCATTTTTAGTAGTCTCTGCATGCCACCAGAAGTGACTCCAATTCTTGTGAATTATGCAAAGCGCCTAGGTATCCAACATAGTCTGACTGGCTTTGCATCATCCCTCAGGGTACTGAAGTGAGATTTGCGGGATGCATCAGTGGCCATCCATGCACTGAAATGCAGCAGTGCATCACTAGCATCACTGTTAAGGCAACTGCTGGGGTGGTTTGGGGTTTTCTGAGTTATGTGCTGAAAAACTGTGTTTTAGATTGATTATGGTTATGACTGTACACATTGGCTGAGAAATGAAAGATACACAAAAATCTTAACAGATGACGACATTAGCGTCATTCAAGAGCCTGAGTAATTCAGATTGCTTTCTGTACTAAAGAAACTAAATCACATATCAAAACTATTATTTATGTGGCCATTTTAACCATTTTAAAGCTACTATGGAAAAATTGTGTTGCTTTTGAAATTTCTTCACTCTTGTAAAGGACTAGCAAATAGTAAGGTTTTGTTATTTATGCTCTGTTTCTAGCAACTTCCATTTTATTACACCCTTTGTAGTTTTATTCATTGGCAAAATCTCTCAAATTTGAAAATGTGTAGCCTTTCCTAAAATTAATGCAATTTTTGTTTAATATATTATAGGAAAAGACTAACTTCCTTGGTGGTATTTGATTTGGGTTTATTCTTGTTTTCTTCCTATTTATTTTAAATATTTGAGATCTGAGTTGTTTTTTTTTTAAACTAATGTGGCTTTTGCATCTACATTGATAAAGTAATCTTTTATTCTAATATTCATTGTTGTTTTCTATTCACACTACTCAATAATAAATGCTGAATTCATTAATCTCTAGAAGAACATACTATTGTTGATACTTCTTTGGCATTACCTAAAGCATAGTATGTTCACTATTCTGTTAAAAAGAGAATAAGATAAAAAAATATATAAATATGCTAAGTTGTCTAATTTTATGAGGCAAAACTTTGTATCTCCCAGGCTTCATGGGAAACCTTGAAAGCGATTATAGTAGTTGCAGAAGTTAATTAGTTTTGTAACTGTTCTGTTAAAATTTTGCTTTAGGCAGTGGATTCTGAACTCAGAATCTTTATCCATTTTGATTTTAAAAGATTTTGAGACTCCCCTTGTGGTAGCAAAATAGTATTGAATCAGTGCTACAGATTGACAAGTTGATTGAATTTTTCTGAAATGCAGATGTTGTTTTGTGATCCACCTCAGTGAGGTATTTTCAGCTCTTTCCTTTTAACTTGGATTTGAAGAGAAAATATTTTATTTTAAACATTTCATAAGCATAGAAGCTTATTGCATACATGAAGTTAATACTGCCATCTTCCTTCCCATACAAAGACTGCTTATGCTTTTTCTTCTTTTTCCTAGGTGAGTAACTGAAGGTTAACAGAATTCCTGGTTGTCACATATGCTTAATGCTTTTCTGTAGTATGCTGTGGGTAAGTAACAAAAATATTACATATTATTTTGTTGTGTTTATTTTTGGAATGAGCACCTAAGCAAAAACAAATGACTAGTAGTAAATTCTGCAGTGGTGTTTTAATTGGTTGCTATATGAACACTGTAAAAACCTGAAAGAGATTTGAAAAGGTATTTTATATGGAGAAGCTTGGATGGTAGGCGTTACTCAGTTTCATAGAATTCTCTGACTTTTTTGACCTTTTGTCATGTGAATTATATATGTAGGCTGGAGTTGCATAGTTGCAAACTTTGAGGCGTTTGTATATGTGAACACGTTTTAGTTTCTAAGTGAACAAGTGTGCATGTAGATTGAAATTCATAGTTGTACAATTAATTTAGGAGATTATTTCACAGATTCAGAAAACTGTGAAATGTAGGTTATGGCTGCTCCATTTATGAATAGATGTCTACTATTCTGAATTTTATTAATGATCAGCATTATGGTTTCAGGCTACATAGGTTTTGCAGAAGTTGTTAGGAAAGTTTTTCTTTGTCATATAATATTATAATACTTCCTAGTTATCATTTACTCCTTAGTTGTTATTTCCATCTTTTATGTTTGTTGTAATAGGGAGAAAATGTGTGCTGGGTTTTTTTTTTTTTGTTTGTTTGTTTTTTTTCTCCCCCCTCCCCTGAAAGGCTTTTAAACAGAATGGTCGACTTTCACTGGATTTACTTTTTTATCAACCACTGAATGCATGATCAGAAAAAATAAAAGTAAAGGCTTTTGTTGTAATCCCAGCCCTACTGAAACACATGGTACAATATTACCAGCATCTCCAGTGGCCACAGTTGCTTCCATGGGAAACATATTTCATATCAGTCAGAAATTGAAGTTAATAGAAACACAGCTATACATAAATACATTTAAACACTTCAAACCTGTAAAAATCACAGTTCTGGCTAGTTAAAATACCTAGTTTGTGTGATTAATGTTTAAAGCCTGCTGTGTTGACATCGGGGTTTTTTTGTTTGGTTGTGGGTTAGTTTTTGTTTTGTTTTTTGTTTGGTTGTATTTTTGGGCTTTGGTTGGTTTTTTGAAAGTAACAGTGTGGTGTGAACATGGCTGCCTGGATTATCAAATGCCCTATTGGTTTAAATATTTTTCTGAAGGCCGTATTAAAAATATACCTCAGACATTGTTCTTCTGGATTCTCTTGGAAGCTTGATATGTGCTCTTCCAGTAATGTTTTTCTGCTTTCTATGAGAGCAGAAAAACTAAAGAGCATGAATTTATTCAGTAATACTTGTCCAGCGATATTCATACAAACAATTCATGAAAATAGCATGTTTTTAGGAAATAAGAATTTTTGCTTTCTTTTTTAAACCTGGAAAACTTAAAGTTCATATAAAGAATGCTGAATAGTACCATATAATGTGCAGGATGTGCAAAGAAGAATGCATGAGTACAGTAGCACTTAATATTCATGCAGTCAAAGCCTCAAGGCAGAAAATTTATACTAAAAATGTAGTGAATGTGGCTGATTCGGGATGCCTGGCAGTCAATTTTGTTATGGCTTCCTTATTTTGGCTATGCTATGTTTTGTCAAAACTGTAACTCTGCAGCTGATCTGTTAGACTTTTTCTTTAAATGTTAAAAAACCCCCAACCTTTACAAAAGATGAAGGGAAGGTTATTTAGATATTTTATCTGTTCAGGTGTGTCTGGTTTTATATTCTTAGGCAGCAAGTTAATTTTTTAAGAATTAATAAAACACACTTGAAGTTCAGATGTTTTGTGAAAAAAAGCAGTTGTTTTTTGCTCATTTGAATACATTGTTTTCACAAAAATTGTCCTATCGCATTTCAGACTATACAATTCAGTTGAAATACAAAGAATAAAATTATAAGCCTCATGGAAGTGAATAGAAGCCTTGCTTTCAAGGGTCAATAACATATGAAATTATTTGGTGTTCTATTATTTTCATTCACTGATTCCTTAGATAATAGCTACAATTTATAGACTAGTGATTGAACTAAACCATTCAAATGTGAATGTAGTTTTCAAACTTCAGATGTATATCCAACTACCCGGATATGTAGATCTATCAGATTAAGTAACTGAACTTTAGTTTTATGTCTGTGCTCTGTATCAGTTTTGTTGATGGAAACTATTCACGGTTGCATGTGTCTTTATATATAAATAAGCTTAAAACAGGTTTACAAGAGGAAGTATTGAGGTTATGCATTTAAATAGTAGGTTGGATTCTGTCTAGAAACTTAGATTTGAAAAAGGTAGTCCAGGAAAAAGAAAAATGCAAAAGCAGTTTCTTCCTCTATCAGTAATTTCTAACATATAAACCACTCTCCTTGCATATTCTGTAGTAGAAATTTGAATTGCATTTAATGAAACTCATAAGTAAAGCAAAAGGAAGTGAATTTTTAACTTAGATCTGTTAATAAACAGTCTTGGGAATAAATCAATTTGAAAATACCAAAGCCATTTTCACTACTACCCGATTAAGTAACTTGAGTAAGACAATAAGTAAATGTCTAGAGGGATACAATGTTTTCTAAATATAGAATTCTGTATATAAGATGAGCTATACTTTAAAATTTTAGCTGCCTTAAAAAGATTCTAGGGCAATGGCATTTTAACATACTGATTAATTACATCATCTTTGCTTACATGTTAAAATTATTCTTCATGTCTTTCTCTGAGTAAGCCTGTGTTACTAATGACATCAATCATGGAAAACACTTGTTTCTGTAAATATTTGAGGCATTTTATTGCACTGTTGTTGGTATGTTTTTTGTTTTGTTGGTGGTATTTTGTGGTGTGTGTTGTGGTTGGGTTTTTGTTTTGTTGTTTTTTGTTTGTTTGTTTTAAAGAAAAAAAAAAAAAAATCCATTTTTGTAGCCAGACTGGTATTTCCTTTTGGCTCACATAACAGTTGATATAAACTCTTCATTAGTTTATAGTTAAAAGTGATTAGATCTCCACTTGTATAAGGACAAATCAGAGCATATCCATCCTCCTCTCCTGTTGCTTCTCCTCCCCCCGCCCTTCAAGATTGTCTCGTGGTGTTAATAGAACCATAGACTGCCTGAATCTAAAAACAAGTCTTTAAAACAGGAGTATCTTCCTAAATCTTTTCATGAGCAGGTTTAAAATTCATCTGACACAAAAGCAGGCATTGTACTTGCTGTCAAAAACCAGAGGCATAGCCGCTGTTAAATTGTCTCTCCTTCAGCGATGAAATCAAGGTACAGCCATATTACACGATTTTTGAAGTACCTGAACAATTCAGTAGTCAGGACCATGCGTAATGAAAAAGATGTGTTTAAAATATAGCTTGATAAAGGATTTTCTCTCACCTGTAGGTTACTTTAATACTTCATTATTTGCCCCAGTTTGAGGTGACATTTGAATTTAGTAGGCTTTTGAGCACTGTGACTGTGCCTTTTTTTTCTTTTTTTAGTTCAAGGCAGAATAAGCAAAAATAAATAGTCCAGTGTTTTTATAACTTGTTACTCATTTTTGTTTGGAGATTTGTCTTGGCAGGGTTTTTGAGTTTTGGGATTCTTGGGGGAGTGTGTGTTGGTTTTTTCCTTCCAGACAAACATGTATTTGTCATTTAAAACGACGACTGTTTTTTACGCTTCTGTTCCTTGGGCAAAGAAATCCTTTAGAACATCTACGTTGTACTTCAAAGTGAGGCAATGAAATAGGAAGTCTTACAGTTTATACTTCATAGATTTAGGGGTTTTGTCCATGGAAGTACTACTTGCGGAGGATTTTTAAGATTTCAGCAATTACACTTCAAATGATTTATTCAATAATATCTGCAAATCTTGTGAAACTAAGATCAGTTTGAAACTTGTAAATTCATAGTGTTTATAGGGGACAGTTTTTGGCACCAGTTATGGAAATATCTTTAGTAATATCTAAACAAAAGCTGATTTTTGTCACTTTATTTAAATGTTTTCTTTGGTAGTATATACATATTCAGAAGAAGGTCTGCATAATGTGCTTAAAATGACAGATTTTTTTCCTATCAATTGCTGGTTTGTGTATCAATTGTGGTTTTCTTCTCTGAATCCTTTTTATTACCTTGATAAATTTGCTTTATGCAGTGAGTAGAATCTGGTATCATTGGCAATTCACAGTATGGATTACCACACCTCAAATTTTTTATATTGAAAGGTGACAAGTTAGCCTTTACAATGGTAAGTTAAATGGCACAGAGACTACATTTAAATAGTGCATACTACCTGTTTGAGTGTTGAGGAATTGGAGTAAGCATCATTATCTAGGTTAGGAACAGGAACGTGCACTGAGGCTGCATGGGGCGGGGCTGAAGATAAAAGTGCAGAGGAGGTGCGAAGGGAGGAGCTTAAGCCAGGTGATGAGCTGCCCCATGTAAAACAGGGAGTGAGGCAGTTTTACATACCTTGTGGTCTGTGAATGCAAGCCAGCATTCTCCAGAGTGGGCTCTACTACCCTGGAAGGTTGATTCTGGCTGGTGGCATGGGATGAACTGCAGCTTGTTGGCTAAATGGGCCAGGCAGGGGCAAAGAGCATAAACAGTTCAAGCTGAAAGAGGAAAATACGCAGCGTGGGGTTTATGATAACTCTGCTGAAAGAGTTCATTCATTGCTAGCAGCTTTTGCACATAGGTTTATGACACTAAATATTTTTCCATATCAAAGCTACCATGTAATGATAGCCTGCATTAAGTAGAATAATTACTAAGAGAAACTTGACAAAGATTTCTCATGTCTGTGTCATATTTTTGTGCAGTCAGTGGAAGCTGTTGCTAGGGGCACGATGTACTTTGTCTATGATCTGCAATTTAATTGAACATCTTGTTATGTTTTTGTTTTATTTCTTATAGCGCAAAAAATATACTATGTGACTTTCATTATAAATAAAATATATTATCCTTTGTTCAGCTTGCAAGATACAGTGCTGTGCAGAATTAAGGTGATAATAAGGAGAAGGCAGAGAGGGAACGTAAGCTCACTGAGATGGTATCTCTTACTATAAAAATATTTAAGACTTTTCCATAACACTTGCTTTTACCTTTGTTGGATTTATTTTTTTCAGGCTTGTAACCATGAGCTAAAAACTGAAAAAATATAAGCAACTTAATTTTGTTAAGTCAGTGCCATCCAAGTCCCTGATTTCTTATAGATGTCTTGTAACAAGCAGTTAGTGTCTTATCCTAAGTACCTAAAGTCTGTGTAGTAAGCATGTCTGAAACTATAGTCGATGAGATGAGCTTTATTGCCAAATCAATGACATATTTATGTTGCCATGTAAGTTACTGGTTAGGTCTCCATAGCCTGTGGTGCAGTATTATAAATTTATGTAATACAGTTATACTTTCTTGTCACATGCTGTAGCTTCTTAATGACTGCTTTAACTTCATTGGACAGCAGGAAGAAGTAATTTAGACTTGAATCCTAAATAAACAATTCTCTCATCTCTTGAGAGCAGAGGTGTTTCAATACAGAATGAATCTGTATAATATTGCATGTATTTCATGGATTAAATAAAGTGTTAACTGTGTTAACATTAAACAGTTAAGAAGATAAGTGATCTTAACTTGCTTGGTTGAATAGCAACAGCCACTACAATTTATTAAAAAAAAAAAAAAAAGGTTGCAACAAATATTAGGACACTTGACAAGTCAAGAAAAGTCTAATTTGAAAAGTTTCTCCTATTTTGGATTCAGAGGTTATAATTTTCTGGTTTTGATTTTTCTTTAGGTAAACTCTTGCTCAAAGGTCTTTTCGATGGAAAAAAGTTAGTCAAAAAGAGTAAATAGCTCTCATTCATCAGAAGCAGTTGTAATAATTTTTTTTCCTTGAAGGTAAAATAAGACAAATTCATAAGTAGAATAAAGATAGAAAATGTACCTTCTATTTATTCATTGACCTATTTGCAGATGTTGTACTAGAGTAGCAAAAGCTTATCAGATTAATTTTACTACCCACTAAAAGGCAAGGCACATACTTGCCAAAATCAATCCATTTTAGGGTGTAGATGAATTATTTCTATAGCAGTAGATGTAGTTGTTTAAAATAATTGCCTCCTTAATAGCGATTAGCACCTTTGCAGCTGAATTAATGGATTATCTGAATGTTGTTCTTCAAATCACAGTATGGCTCCTAGCAAATACAAATAACTTTGTGCTAAAATGACCAGAGTCAGTAGTCAGCAGCTGGTGCAGTAAGTTTTCAATCAGTTTGGATAGCTGTGCCAGAATTCATTTTTCTGTTCTGTTAGTCGTCAATTTTGCCAGACTTTTTGCTCATTGACTCATGACACTGTTGCAATAGAAAGTCTTGACTAGCTAAATCAAAAATCCTTTTCAGAAAGGTAGTCATGGAATGGGAAGGGAAAAAAAAAAAAAATAGAAGAAAAGAAATAAATCAAGGAAAATCTGAGAAAGGGCAAAAATACTGGTGTCAAAATCCAGATCATTTTCAGAAAGCAGCAGAAATCAATAGAAACTTCAAGTGCTTTGAAAACCTCTGTATCCATCTCTATGGTGTATTTGATCTGGACTAGGACAGAGGTGCCAAAGATAAAACAATTTTTCCTCTAATCCCAGAAGCCGACTGAATGTCAAAATGGGGTTGTATTTCTCCCTAATTTTAGTTCTGTTTTCATTGAAGCCAATGTGGAGTCATTTTTTCTGTTTACATCTAGTATAAAATGCCAAATTCACAGTGTGCAAAACAACCTATTATTTCACGCCTTGATTCGTTACTTAGGCCAAATTTTTTGCACAATTGGATATTGAATTTCTGCTAGTATGCTGTTGGGTTTTTTGTACCACAACTATTTTATTGTCTTGAATTCAATAGTTTCAATAGAATAATTCAGATTATCATTATTTTTTTCTGATTGTTGTGCAGAATTTTGAGTAATACCCAACTGAATCATGCAGGCTGACAGTAGCTGTACCACATTTCTGTCTCTGTAAAGTGACATTCTCTACCAGCTTTGACAACACAAGATCATGCTGTGCATTCATTTCACGTGACATCCTAGAAAGAAATGATACCGTTCTCTTGCCTTCCTTTTCATTTAAATTGATATTTATTCCACAAATAAAAAAGTCAAAGGAGGCTGTTGCTTTCTAAACTATAGTGAACTCTTTAAACAGATTATTCTTTTATCTGTTTTGGATTAGACATTTGGTAAATATTCCCTAAAGCAATATATAGTGGCTGGTAATGTCAAGAGATTTTTCAGATGGTTGTTTGTTTTGGTTTTGTTAAGTTGGGTTGTTTTTATAATAAAATTTGACGTGTTGTAAGACATTGATTATTCTTTGTATAATCAAGACATGATTCATTCTTAAATTTTGTGTAAATGTTTTCTATATGTTTTCATGCTGCTATATTCTGCTCTGAATGTACAGCTACCAGCTCTCACTGGAAAACCTCAAACAGCTTTCTACTATCTTTTTACTTAGTAATTCCACTAGATTTGGAAATGTGAGGGTAAAGTGATGTACTTTATTCAGGTAATCATCAAATTTAGCTTGGCTGTCACTGATAGAAAGACCTTCATATGTGGGGGTTTTGCTTTTGTTTTTACTTTTGAACATATGTACATGGTACATACATATACATAATGAAATATATTAAGCGCATTTTTTAAGCATTCTTCTTTAGTTTCTTCTTTTTCACTTCTAATTTGATGTTCTAAATTCACACTGGCAACTACCAGAACATTTTATCTATTGTTTGTTGTGTTGTGTTTGTTTTGTTTTTTGTGATGCTGTTTTTTTCCTGATGATGTTTGTTTTCTTTAAAAATAAAGGAGGAAGAGTGGGAAGTTGGATGGTTTGGCAAAAGCTGTATTGAAAAGATGAGTTTAAAAAACAAAACAAAACAAAAAAAAAACCAAAACAAAAAACCCAACAAACTTCCAACTTTCTTTTGTAACTTAAACATTGCAGAATTCGGCAGTTGTACTTCCACTCCATTGCATTAAGAAATTGCTGTCCACTGCTTGAATAAACTTCTCAATTTCTTAAAAAGCTGAGAATACAACTACTGATCAACTTCCTTCTGTAAATCACTTCCATGCACTATACCCAGTGAGGTTGCTTAGCAAAGAATGACTGCTGCATTTGCTTGCAGGCTTCTTCCTTTAACATACAAGCACAAACAAGCATACAGTTTGACACATCCATCTGTAATTAAAATTTTATATACAAATATATAGCAGAGATTTCTTAGTGACAAGAATACATTTCCAGGAATACATTTAGTGATGAATGAATTGGTGCTATTATATTCTAAAAGGTGTTGCATTGTTTGCAATGCCCATGAAAGGACTTGGATGCTTGATGGCTGCAAATATACTACACCACTTTTTCCTTAATCATCTGAAAGTAAGTTACTTCAAAGACAGGAGATCCCTCTGATTTAGAAATTCCAGATAGCTAGAGGGAGTACTTTAGCATCAAAGTCATTATACCTCAGTGGTCTACGGTTCAGTCCATCAAAAGAAAGGGGATATTAGGACAGTCTCTGAGGTCTGCTGACTTTTGTATGAATGGGCTTTGTTACAGCATTTGGGAGATAAAATCATTTGGAAAAATGCCCTGTAAAATGTCAGAGGCACAACAGAAGGATTCATATGAAAATTGGTCTGGCCCCAAGACTGATGCTTGCCCTCCTAAGATAGGAAAACAATCCAAATTATTATTATTCTTCTGGAGTAATTTATTAAAGAATAACAAAGCTTGGGCAGGTGGGGAAATTAATTTTCAAATGAGAAACTTCTCAAGCGATACCTATCTCTGCTGGCTACTGGATGGTAGTTTTAAGCTCCTAAGTTGTACCATAATGTAAATAATTGTTCATATTTAAGAGCATAAGTAAGAATTTCCAGTAAAAGTTAATAAAGTGACTGAGAGCATTCTATCTTAAGAATAACTAATAATTTTATTGAATAATAAAAGTGATCTCTCTACACAGATAGTAGGCAGGACTCTTTATCTGCTCTTTCTCTGTTTCTTTGAGAGCCATGTATTGGTCTTTTTTATCAGTCCAGATTTTCATCAATGCAAAAGGTAAAGGAAAAACTTCCAATCACCGTATGTCTAGAGGAGAAGGCTGATATTTGACACCTACAAAGCTTTTATGATCAGTAGAAATTTTGTCTGAGGGGAAGTGGCTGCAGGAATTAAGGGCTCCTCCAGAATGACTTGTCATTTTGCAACACAGAGAGCAGAAGTCTGAGTTGTAGGGGAAGGTAGCTTGGAAACCAGCACCACTGGCTGACTCTGTTGCTTAGCAAACACATTTCTGCACATATACAAGGTGAAGAAGTTTTAGTTGGAAAAGTCCCTGGAATATTTACAGTTCCTGAATCATCTAACATTGGCTTAACTCTAGTAGCCCCTTGGGAAATCTAATTGCTAGCAGCTTCTTAGAGGTCAATATTATAGATTGCTTTTTAGAGAAAGATCAAGGAAAAGATCAACCTGTACTTCTTATTTGAAGATGGGTGGGAGGAAGGGCAGGTAGGAAAGGGCAGGGAGCTCAATAAGAGAATGTGATCTGCACACAACTGAAACAATTTTTCATCATAATCTATTATTTCATGATGGTCTTTCAGAGATAAAGCCCAAGGATGAAAACAAAATGTAGTAATTAAACAAACACTATCCGCCTCTAGGAGTTCTTGGCCCATCAAAAAAAAAAAAAAAAAATTTCCCATGGAGGAAAAAAAAATATTTTAAAACTTATGTTTTGTTATACAAACAATTTTTTGGGAAACTTAAGTCCTCAAGGGACTCATGATAAGCAAATATATACAAGGTAATTAAATTAAAAGAGTTGACAGGATATGTAACCAGATAATACCACAACTCATTAGCACTCTACAATGAACTTACTTTCAGTTAAAGTCTCAGAGATAGAAATCTAGTGATATAGTAAGGAATAAATGAGTGATACCATTGGTGTCTTGGGTCCCTGCGGAAACAGTATCCTTGCTAGGTAAATCAGAGGTCATCTTAGGAAGGACCAAACACCACACTGCAGGGGAGGATCATTTCTGCTTAAAACATACAGTTGAAGGCAGGGAACTCCCATTTTTATAGTGTTGTCTGTTTGAGTGCTTGTCTAGGTGTTTGGTATACTTAGATTATACAGTTGGCAGTGTGTTGTCTTACTGTCTGAGGCTTGATAAAATCCTGTTCGGTTGAATGATCATTTTTCTATTCACTGTTTTGTTCCGATTATCCTTAAGCAATGCATCTTAAATAATGCTTCTCTTGTAAAACAAGTGTTTTGCAGGTACAATGATAAGTTAAAAACCACTAGGATGTAGTATGTTTTATCCCATCTGCCTTACATACTGACTTTACAACACAATAAATGCTAATTTGTTATAATTTATTTTTCTGATTGTCCAAATAAAATTTTGTGGTTTATGTATGTTTCTACTGGCACTGGACATTTACTTATGCTTTATAATAAAGTATAGAACAATTAAAAGGAAGATGATATAAGGGAAGATGAGTTTTCCCTAGACTTTATCATTTTATCATTTTTCTTTTGTATTAGAAAAAGATAGAAAAGCTATATACAGTTCTAGAGTGAAAGCAGTGGAGTGTAGAACTGCATGCCCCTGTCAAATTGATAGAGTGAAGATGTTGAGGGAGATAATGGAAACTTTCTATTCAGTGAGGAGTGGAATAAACCATTTTTAGTCATTCTTCAGCATTGATTGCCTTTGTGCTTTAGGGTTAGAACAGAACTTGCACATGATAAAGAGAAAGTCAAAGAAATATGGAGATCTACTTTTGAAAATGCAGTTAGATGAAGCTTATCCTTTGGTGCAGAGAAATCATGAAAATATTTAACATGGAAATTAACTGTAGCTGATAAGTACAGTGGTGGTATACAAAGGAATAAACTGCAGGTAGTAGCTCTGAAAAAAGACATGCATTTAATGTGTAATGGAATAAATGGTCCTGTACAAAAGATACAGTTCCACACTTCTTATTGCAAGGAAACAAAGAGAATAGAAATAAATGTCCATTTCAGTTGTAATACTTAGTACTGTTCTTTCTTTGGGATGCATCAGGATTCACTTAAATTTTCTTCACACCTGGCTATATCAGTCAGAAGACACTTTGGCATTCTACACCTGTTAGAATCTTGCCTCTGCAATCATTGTTGCAATGATTAGTATATTAAATTAATCATTTAGGAGCTTTATTATGCAATCTGAAGTTTTAACATACTGTAATTTTAAAGGAGTGTCATTATGGTTACCTGCTGGGAATTTTATGTTTAATTTTCATGATGTGTTTCATTATTTATAGTTTAGATTTGTCCAGAAGACCGTGTTTCATAAGTCTTTGTACAAGAACATAGGAAGAGAGGGTCTTAAGAGTTAAAACAGTTGAAAGCAAATGATACCAGAAAGCAATCAGAACAGATCCTGTTGTAACATACAAGAATTTGCTGTTCCTGCATCAAGAACTGCAATAAAAATAATATAAATGTTGAACATTTTTCCATTTGCTTCCATTATTTCAAAATGTTAAGTTGCTGTTAATTAACAGTGCTTTTATTGGCCTGGGATCAGGAATGTTCATCATAATAAAAGTAGTGGTGACTGCTGTAGCTGAGAATAATTAGAATTTCTGTGAGTCACAGGTTTCAGATGTTCATCAGTTTCAGACATTTTTGCTGTAGAAGGAGGAATGTGTGAGTTGGTCTATAAATAGAGCAGAAAGCCACCTTGGTATTATGAAAACAAAAAAACCCCTCCAAAACCAAATAACAAAAAAACCCCAACCAAACCAACAAACAAAAAACATGAAAACCCCCCACAAAACAACAAAAACCAAACAACCCACAAACAAACCACCAAACCCCTCTTTATTTACCTTTTTTTACTAAGATGTAGAGAGCAGAAGCAATATGAGAGCAAAAAAAATGCAGATAGGTGGGAAGAAGGAGATATTTTTACACCTAAAACTGTATTTAAACCAAGACGCTGTAAACCATGAAAGAAAAAAATCCACACATGGGAAATTTTCATCAGTGATGCTATTCTGAGAGTGATATACCAATTGAAGTAATTCAGATTTCCTAATTTATTCCAGACTATTTCTTTTAGTGGGAAGAGTTTTAGCTGTTTCTTGTGTTATTTCTTTTCCTTTTTTCTCCATGTTCTGCTCTTATGTGTTAAGTTACTGATTTTTTTTTTTTTTCGCAATTCAATCTGTTGGCATGTTCATGAGTAAGTCCATTTGTATGCTGCTTGTTTCAAGCTGACACTAGAAAAGCGAGCTAGAGAAGTAGATGGTCAGAGGGATTTCATAACTGTTTTCTCTGCTTTAGCCAACTACTCCCATTAGAATACACATTATTTGGGTCAATCTGATTTTGACAGCATGCTTCAAACTATTGTTGCTCATCTAAAGATGGAATTGCAAATATCCATTTTCCTAATTTTAGGTAAAGTTGTTTTTAATCCTGGTTTTAAGTCAGAAAGCTTTGGGCTCTGACTCATTTATATACTGGTCTTTTCTGTATAACTGTCAATATTTGTTCTTCAGCTTTACAATGTTTGTTTTCATATTTTGACTTCAAGGATTCCTTCTCTTAATTTTAATTGAAAATTATAATGTTTCTGATAAGATTCAGTCTAAAACAAACAAGAGTATTTACAGTATAGCCTGTAGATGCAAATGTCAGAAGGAAGCAATTTTCTATTTAAAAACTCTGATTTTTTTACAGAATGAGTTATATTTTGGTAGATAAACTCTTGCCCAACATTCTTTTTTGTTGTCTTGGAATGAAGACAAATGTTTAAAGGTTGTTTTTAATACCTAAATAGAGCCAGGATTTAAAAAGCAAAACCAAATGGTTGTTTCTTTCTGTATATTTAGAGGCTCAAACAAAACGGAATTATTATGGTGATAGTTAAGATTATTCTGAATGCACTCATGATATATTCTCAGGAGCTAGACTGGAATTTAGTTCAAGGTAATACATGCTTAATATCAGTGTCTAACCTGACTGGTTTTAATTCAGACTGATAAGTATAAACAACTTGCTATTACATGTCTTTTTATGTGAATAGAGCTTGTGTATGTCCTTACATGTTTGGTTAAAATGTTCTGATCTCTGAAATCATTGCATATGTATAAGTACTATGTAAAAAAAACCAAAAAAAACTTACTTTGTAGAAAAATGGAATCATAGAATCATTTCATTCAGAAAAGATCATCGGGTCCAACCATTAAGCCAACACTGCCGAGCTTGTGACCCAAATGCAGGACCTGGCACTTGGCCTTGTTGAACCTCATGTAGTACCATTAATTAGTATTTTGTTGTATGTTAGTATATCTATATATGTTTGTGGATATGTGTGGAATTAAAGAAATTAATATCTTAAATCTAATTAGTTACTGTATCTAAGATCTACTTGGGAAGAAATCATCAAAAGTGTAAAACAAGTGCTGAGAATCAGAAGCCTTTTTAGCGTTGTAATGAATCATGACCATGAGACAAAATATTTGTCGTTGATGTGATATGAATGCTAAACAAATGGCAATATAGTCATGATAGCTAGTATGTTAGCCAGTAGTTTCCTCTATCTTTGATCAATATCTTTTTTTTCAATATGTTCTTACATTTCTGATTTTTTTTTTTTTTAATGTTGTTTTTAGTAAAATGTCCCTTCTACAGTAAAGGCTACTCTGCAAGAGATTCATAAGGTTCATCTTTTGATCTTGTGGAAAAGTTATTAATTGCTCATGAAAACAACCAAAATCTAGTAAGAATACTAGATAGTTCATATTTCAGGTATTTTTGATGAACAGCTTCCCTGAAATGCTTTATACAGTTTTCATCAATGTTGTCAGTTTGTGTTGTTGAAGTACTAAGATATTACACTTTACTAAGATAAGTGTAATAGAAAAGTAATGTGAGACTTGACATAATGTTGATCAAATAGAAATACAAAGAATCAAATTACTGGATTTTTTCATTGTACAAGCGATAACTTAAGGAGCTTGCCATTTTTAATAGCCATTCAAGATTTAACTTAGTTGGTAACAGCTATACATTTTCATCAGGCTGAAGAGATCTGTCTGTCCTTATCTGTCGGCCTCACCTGGGTCAATGGATCCAACAAAAACTGTTTATATAACTAGGGTTTGGAGAGAGAGCTATCTGCCTGTTGGCTAGTACTAAACAGTAGATGTAATAACTTCCTGACAAATAATGATGAGATGATAAGAGGAAATTACTGAAGTTCAGCTCTGTTCCACAGATTATATTGTCAGGTCTCGTGCAACTTACTACTTGCACAAATGTTCCTTGCCACCATGTCTTTGTGTGTGTTGAATTGCTGTTTCTGGGGGAACATCTTGTCAATATGGTCTATGTACTTGTTATTTGGAGATTAGATTAGCAGAATACTCTCTTTGTAGAACTTGTAACTTTTTTTCTTGATCAGTTTACATGAAGACTGATCCCGTAAAGAATTGCTTCTCTACTTATCATGTATTTCTGGATCTTGTATCAGCAGAGATTCCTGAGATTCAGCCTTCTCAAAATAACTAGAAAGATGCTGATAGCAGGGTGCTGTTGTGAGGTACATCTTTTTGCTGTCATTAGTCCGCCAGCATCTACATTGGTTAAGCTTCCAAGAACACAAAAATAATTCTTTCCCTTCTCTTCCCCCCATTTTCTCCTGCCTAGCACATGTACTTATTCATGATTGAGGAACAAATGGGTTGAGAACATTCATTGTTGTAGACAAATCGCTTTGTGTTTGTACTTGTTTAATGTACTATAGATGTGTATTTTGTGGCCTTTTTAAAAGATCTGGGTAAAAATACAAACTTCTGAGGAAGGAAGGACTGGCTTCTTTCAATGAAGGAACAGACACATCAGATTCATGAGGAGGGAAAACAGTGACATTCATCTCTGTGCTGTCAATCTGATTATATTTTCAGTAGGTAATGAGTGACAGTTGTTGCCAGCTGATGGCTGCACCATGACCTCCGTGAAAGCAATTGCAATCTTGTTCCATTTCATGGTCTACAGGTGTCTATACTGCAGAATAAACCAGCTAAACTGACAGTAATTGGCACGGGTTTCAGCAGTCTCTGCAAGAGTTCAAGAAGTATCCAGTATTCCGGGAGACTGCTGAGGTGTTTTTGAGTCATTGAGGAAACCTGCAGTTTCCCAAGCTCTAGCTGTACTGAGGAACAAGAGGGGGTTTTGGTTTCCGGGAATGTGTCAGTTTCATAGTCTTCAGCAGGTCTACCTTTTCTTGTCAAAACAATAAACAGTGAAAGGGAAGGCACAAGACAACCATCTAGTTAGGAAGGTGTTAATTCCTTTTCAAAATACCCAGTTGGAAGACTATCTTCCATATTTCTTTAAATATAATTGGAAATTAACCTTTTAATAGTGGTTTTGATTTCAGTTTCAATTAATATTGAGAGGAAAGTAGTTACTTTTCTGATCATGTGTATTTATACACACATATATATGCAAACAGGCAGGTTTTATGTAAACCTATTAAGCACAGCATACTGTGTGTAGCTGGTGATTTATGACAAAGTTGCAAGATTAATAACAATTAAATGCCAATAAATCCTTAATTGCACCTTCTGCTCTACATTGTTGTGCAATCGTTTCCTTTTATATTTACTTAAGAGATAACTATCAAAAGAGCTTCTAGGATCCACCATGAACCTGTGTATTTTGTGGGTATAAAGTGATTTGGAGCACATTGGGTTTTTTTCTTGGTGAAGGGGCTCTCTCTGAATTTTAGCTCTGAAAGGTTTATTAGTTTGGGTTTGTTTTT
Organism: Todiramphus chloris collaris; assembly: GCA_025345505.1. Lineage (NCBI taxonomy): Eukaryota > Metazoa > Chordata > Aves > Coraciiformes > Alcedinidae > Todiramphus > Todiramphus chloris. The sequence continues at coordinate 22,787,207 of JANVCC010000017.1, forward strand.
TTTTTCAATAGTTAAAGAACCGAGAGCAGAAGTTCAGCAAATTCAGATGGATATTTACAAACCTTGGAGTTTTGGCAAGGGCAGCTAAAAGAGACTCATCAGATGTCTAATGTATTGTTCTGCTATCAAATCCTTATATTCTTCAAAGAGAAAGACAGTGGTAAGAGGAGGAACGAATTTCCTATGCTTCAGTATAAACCAAAGAGTGTGAGTGAATGACTGTATTGGGGTATACACTGGGTGGTATATGCTAGTTAGCCTCTTGGGAGATAAAAGGAGGGATTATTTTGGCTGAGAACAGTCCTCCTCTTTGCCACATGTTTGGATTAGGCTTGATCCTGATAGTGACATCTATCCCTGTTCATATAAGATGTTTAAGTTTGACCATGCAATTGTGTGTCCTTTCCTTGCTCCCATAAATTTTACCTAATAACATTCATATACAAATCTTAATAGCATCAACAAAACAGATAAATGAATTCATTATTCACTTGTGTTTTCCTTTTTAAGTACTCAGAGTACCACAAATATTTAATTAGCTAGCTGTAAGTACTTTTTAAATCAAAACTTGTGCCAATTCTTAGAAATCAGAACGTACTTCCAGAAAAGAAAAAAAAACAAAACAAACCACTCACAAAAATCAAACCCACCATCATAAATACAAATTATATCTATCATTACGGATTATTTTTTTGTTCACCTTTTATCCACAATTTTCTATTCCACAGGTTACTATTAACTCAGAGTTTTTTTTTTTTTTTTAATACGTCTGTATTTAAGAAATGCATTCATGACTTCCTGCAGTTATTATTAGATATGTTTGGTGCATTTTTCTCGTTACAGAAGTTTAAAGTATTAACTTTAATATTTAGCAATATACTTACGTACTTGTAAATAAAAGCATCAAGGCACAGTGCTAAATTAAGGTTTTCAGCACTAGTATTTCACTCTGAAGAGCATTTGGTGTTTAACTCCTTCAGATCCCTTGGATAAATCTTAGTGTAACTGTGTAGACTTCTTCCATCTTTGCCTTTCTTCTGTTCTCTTACCGATTTTTTTTCTTTTTAATTTTCTGTGGCACAGAAACAGGACATTTTATTGGTGTGCTTTTGTCATTAAATAGTCTCATAACATGGGCTTTCATTAATTTTTAACCCCTTGGCATAGGAACCTGGTATTTCTGTGCTATACTGCAATGGAACCAATAAAGCAATTTTAGCAGAGTTTGCATGTTTACTTTAAAAATCATTCTAGTTCAAGGAAGGCATTTGTTGTTACTATATACTGTTTAGGATGAAAGCCTAATGCATTCAAATACTTTTCTGCAGTATAGTATTCACTGAAGAAGTATAGTTATAGATTGCCAATGTTATTAAATTATTGATGCATCTAAGTGATTCACATCAATGATATATTTCATTCTGTACTTCAGTGCTGAGCAACATCTTATTTTTGTTAATGCACATTTACATAGAACCAATAAATGCCTTTTAAAAGTATAATAATGCTGTCATTTTGAAAGATATTTAAAATACTAGCAGAATTTGCTCCATCCTGTCACAAATGGCTTATAAGCAAAACAGAAGAGGTGCATGACAGAGGTAATAATGTCAAGAGGAAATATTTCTTTGAGATATCTGCAATTGACTCTAGGGGGTGGGTGGGGAGGGAGAAATGAGTTGATGAATGGGGATAAAGATATTCTAGAAACATAGTACAATGCTCTTGGAAAAATAGGTAAAGAAAATGAAACATTTGGGAAACACATAAGAAAAGCATGGAAAGATATTTGAGAAACAAGTCCGGTACAATCCATGTGCAGAACATAGGTGACAATGACAAACTCTATTTCAGGGAAAAAGAAGAGATATAGGAAGCTAGGGAGAGATTCAAAAGTGGATTGCAAGATTTGGGTGGTGGGCTACAAGATTCATTCGATAAGAGCATTTTGAGAAGGGAATTAGTGAGATTTGAAATTTGTTTTATTTAAAATAATCTATTTAGAAGTACTGGAATACATTGAGCTCTTGGGAGGGGGGAGGGGGTGGCGGGAGGGTGTGTGTGAAGAACGTGTTGAAAGGTGAGAATTAAGGGGCACGCAAATATAGGTGAAGTTGCTGTGGTGTCTACTACAGACCACCAAAACAGGAAGATGTTGAGAAGACTTTCTCCAGGCAGCTGGAAGTAGCCTCAAGATCACATGCTCTGGTGATCATGGGTGACTTCAATCACCCTGATAATTGTTGGAAAGGCTACACAGGGAGTCATACTCAGTCCAGAAAGTTTTTGCAATGCCTTGATGATAACTTCCTGATGCTGGTGTTGGAAGTGCTGACGAGGAAGGGAGTGCTGCTGGACCTCAATTTAATGAACTAAGAAGGTCTGGTTGGGGATGTGAATGTTGGAGGCAGCCTTGGCAGTAGTGATCACGACATGGTAGAGTTTAGTATTGTACAAGGAAGAAGCAAGGCAATAAATAAGATTGCAACCCTGGACTTCAGTCAGGAGGGCTAACCTTGTCCTCTTCAAAGACCTACTTTGAGGAATCCATTGGGCTAACACCCTAGAAGGTAAGGGGGCCCAAGAGAGCTGGTTGATATGCAAATATTACTTCCTCCAAGCTCAAGATACATGCATACCTTTGAGTAAAAAAAATCAAGTAGAGGAGGCAGGAGCCCATCATGGATGAGCAAGGAGCTGGTGAAAAAACTCAAGTGGAAAAATTAAGTTCATAGCATGTGGAAAAAGACTGGTCTCTTGACAGAATTACAGGAATGCTGTCAGGGTTTGTAGGGATGCAACAAGGAAGGCCAAGCCCCTCTTGGAATTAACTCTGACAAAGGAAGTAAAGGAGAACAAGAAGGGCTTCTTCAAATAGATCAATGGTAAAAGGAAGAATAGGGAAAATGTGGGCCCGCTGCTGAATGAGGCAGAAGGCCTGGTGACAGAGGATGAAGAGAAGGCAGAGTTACTGAATGCCTTCTTTGCTTCAGTCTTTGCTGCTAAGACCAGCCCTCAGGAATCCCTGACCCTGGAAGCAGGAGTGAAAGCCTGGAAGGAAGAAGTCTCTTCACTGGTCAGTGAGGATTGGGTTAGAAATCACTTGTGTCAACTGAAACACACACAAATCCATGGGCCCTGATGGGCTGCACCCACAAGTACTGAGGGAAGTGGCTGATGTTGTTGCTCTATAACTCTCCATCATTTTTGAAAGGTCTTGGAGATCAGGTGAGGTGCATGAGAACTGGAGGAAAGCCAGTGTCACTCCAGTATTCAAAAAAGGCAAGGAGGAAGAACCTGGCAATTACAGACCAGTCAGCCTTACCTCCATTCCTGGAAAGGTAATGGAGCATCTCATTCTGGAGATCATATCTCAGCACAAGGAAGAAAAGAAGGTTATCAATAGTGGCTAACATGGATTCACTACAGGAAAGTCATGTCTGACTAATCTGATAGCCTTCTGTGATAGTGTGACTGAATGGGCAGATGCAGGGAGAGCAGTGGATGTAGTCTACCTTGACCAGCAAGGCTTTTGGTACTGTCCCCCATAATAGCCTCATGGGAAAGCTCAAGAAGTATGGATTAGAGGAGGGGACAGTGAGATGGGTTCAGAACTGGCTGAACAACAGAGCTCAAATGGTTGTGATGAGTGGTGCAGAGCCCAGCTGGCAACCTGTAACTAGCAGAGTTCCACAGGGGTCAATTCTGGGTCCAGTCTTATTCAACATCTTCATCAATGACCTGCATGAAGGGCTAGTGTGTACCCTCAGGAAGTTTGCTGATGACACTAACCTGGGAGGACTGGTCGATAGACCAGAAGGCTGTGCTGCCATCCAGCGAGATCTGGACAGACTGGAGAGCTGGGCAAAGGCAAACCTAATGAAGTTCAACAAGGATAAGTGTAGAGTCCTACATGTGGGGAGGAACAACACCATGCACCAGTACAAGTTAGGGGTAGACGCGCTAGGAAGCAGCCTCACAGAGAGGTACATTGGCATTCTGGTGGACAGTAAGTTAACCATGGGACAGCAATGTACCCTTGTGTCCAGGAGAGCCAATGGTATCCTGGGGTGCATAAAGAAGAGTGTGGCCAGCAGGTCAAGGGAGATCATCCTCCCCCTCTACTCTACCCTACTGAGACCACATCTGGCGTACTGTGTTCAGTTCTGGTCTCCCCAGTTCAAGAGGGACAGAGAAGTACTAGAGGGAGTCCAACAGAGAGCTATGAAGATGATGAAGGGACTGGAACATCTCTCTTATGAGGAAAGGCTGAGAGCCCTGGGGCTGTTTAGCCTGGAAAAGGGAAGACTGAGAGGAGACCTTATTAATGTTTCCAAATATCTGAAGAGTGGGTGTCAAGTAGAAGGGGCCAGTCTCTTTTCAGTGATGCCTTGTAGTAGGACAAGAGGTAATGGTAGCAAGGTGAAACACTGGCAATTTCCTCCACATGAGGAAAAACTTCTTCACTGTGAGAGTGACAGAGCACTGGAACAGGCTTCCCAGAAAGGTTGTGGAGTCTCCTTCTCTGGAGACTTTCAAGACCTGCCTGGATCTGTTTCTGTGTGGCATGCCCTTGGTGTTCCTGCATTAGCAGGGGTGTTGGATTCGATCTCCAGAGGACCCCTCCAACCCTTACCATTCATGATTTTATGTTGCAAGCCTGAATAGCTCACCCAACAAAAGAGTTTAAAGCATGATTATCTCCTGTAGGGAATATCAAATAAGAGAGTGGTCTGATGATCCTTTTATTTGTACAGTTCAAATAACCAAGCTCTCATTCATATCGTCATTTAGAAAAAGCTTTTTGCATAGGTTCAAAGCAAGGCTCATTCATGGCTGACTTTGTGGTGAGATGCATTAACTGTATATTGATGATGTAAAAAATAGTTTTAAAGGTAAACCAGATTTATTTCAGTTAATTTCTGATTGAATTAACCGTATTTGCAGAAATTCCAGTCACTAAAAAAGTAACACTCTCCTGATTATAAAGTGTCATGTTATAAACATACTATGGATCAGTAAAAAGTATTATGCAATATGTCTTAATTTGTGCTGAATGAATTATTACTTTTAAGAGTATTAAGAAGACTTATGTCTTTGAGTAAATGTTTGCCTTCTATTTTATTTTTGCCTTGAAAATTAAGAAGTGTTTGGCTTACTATTTTATAAGCTCTTTACTCTGATATGTAAGATACTTTTTTTTTTTTTTTTTCTTTTCGAAGTTGTAAGTATTTCTGGATTACGCGTTCATTTTTTGAGTCTTCATTGGGTTTTCTTAATCTTTTTTCTCTTTATGACCAGCTGATTTGCTGCATAGTTTGTGTATCTACATGTTTCACTTTGGTTGGAGGAAACCCAAGTGACACCTATTTTGTTGCTTGCATGACAGATGCATTTTTATTCTTGTTACATTTCTTGAATGAATTATATGTTTTTCTTTATTTTAATGTGATGTTAATTTTTACTGTATTAGTTATGGATTACTTGAGAAATCTTTTATCAGTATCATTTTTTTCATGTGCAGATGAAGCCAAAAAAAGTCTATAGCATTTAAATGTGTGCTGATTGTTTATTTATCTATTATATAAACTTGCATACAGTTGTTCAGCATAGCATTACTCTGTTTTTAAGTATGTGGATGCCTCTAATTGCTATAAGTCATACAGGTAAAATCCTATGTAGTGATTTAAAGCTGTGTAATTTAGATATTACATATGCAATTTATATTTGCAGTGTTTATCATACTGCTGGTTTAGGATAAGATGGTGAGTCTTATTCCTTCAGATTCAATACTGCCGATATCTGTTTTTTTTAAGACAATAGCATCTGATAAATTTATAAGTATGCATGGGAAAAATGTGAGTTGCAGAAGCTGGAAATAACTGTTCAATTACCAGTGTATTAGTAGGTAACTCAGAGGAAACTGGGTGAATTCTTTCTTCTGACACACAACTCCTTTGTGATCTTAGGGAGGGATGGATTTTATAAAAGCATCAAACTCTTGGTTTTTATTTTAAAAATTGTTTCCTTTTTGTGTATTAGTTTTTTCCCCTTATGCTAGGACAGTAAAATCATTCAAAACATAAACAGAGAGGTGAACAAGTTTCTCTAGCAGTAGGGTACTTGCATATGTGTGAAAGCTCCTAACCTACGTTAGGAACACACTGATAATGTCTAGTGCCAGTTTTTGATGTTGTACTTAACTCCATATTTGAAGGGTAGGAGTAGCATCTTTTCTACCCACTGCATTAATTTTGTTATAAATTATAGGGAAAAAAACTAGTTTGGGTTTTGGGAGACTAGAAATCAAGTGCTTTAAAATAAAATTCATGAACCAGGGAACAAAAGAATAAGAATCCAGACCTTGATCAGAGAAGGGAGTGGGAAAGAAAAAGGAACAGGAGACACTTAGCTACACAATGACACACATTTAGTTAACTACAAAAGCAAAAGCTTGTGGCAAACTGAGAAAGAGGCTTTTGTAATATTTATAGTCAAGAAACTAGCTTTAGATAATATTGAAATTTGATGTATTTTGAGTTAGAGAAAAAAATGTGTTACTTCCCTGAATTATAGGTCTTTAACCAGTGGATTTCACCTTCTCTGAATGTATGACAAACTCAGTCAGTTATTTTTGGGTTTCTTTTTTTTTTGAGAGAAAATTGACTTTATCAAGTTTTGAATGTCATCGGGTCTCTGTCTTCACTGTGACAATGAATATAACTCCCC
>JANVCC010000017.1:22794035-22825034 GCA_025345505.1 Todiramphus chloris collaris
GAAAAAAAGAATTATTCTGGAATAAGTAGGATCTAAAATTAAGAGTGACAACATTTTGAGTTGGATGGTTTTATTTCCCAATGTAACATTCAATCAAGTAACTAGAAGCATTTGTTGTTAAATCCATCTCTTATGCTATAGTAGAAATGAAGTAAAGATAACTCTGAATAAATGGAGTTTGGCAGGTCTGCTTGAAATAATCTAGCTTCCAGTTCCAGTCCCCTCCTTTCATGGTCTCTGGAGGGATTGAGGAGAAAGGTATCCCTTATTCATTTTCTTCTAGGTTGAAAGAACAGAACTAGAATGGCTGAACCATCCAGTAGTATTTTTAAATATCTTTATTAGTTGCTAGCTATTTTGCCCATGCTATGTTTTAGGAATTGGCTTCTACTTCTTTTTATTTTATGCAAAGTAGTTTGATTACAAAGGTCTAAGTGGTATAAGGTTGAAGAGATGAGAGAGAATACCTGTCCTTTCTTACCAAGTTTCTGCAGTTATTTTGTACTTAGAGAGATGTAGCGTGTCTGCTGGTAGGCTGCATCCTTAGGAGAAAAGCCAGACTCCTTGAATCAATTGACTTCTTGTCTAAGGTTTTTCTTTTAATTTGATAAACTTCTATGTTTGACTTTTACTTAGAATGAAACCTCACATGAGAATTATTTGACAATCCCTCATCTTTTTTTATTACACTTTGGAAAATTTTGATTTGATTTACAGTAAGAAAATAGATCTAAGCTACAGGGTTTTATTAAGTTTCTTCATACAGTGTTTGAAGAAAGAAGGAAAAAAAACCATCTCAAAAGTAGCTTGAATTATTTGCACTCTGTGCAGTTTATAAAGTTATTTTCTGCATTTCAGTAGACATGCATCTGAGTGTGTATACATGCATACATAACACTTCTTGTTTCCTACTGCCAGAATAGCTGTCAGGCTATAGAAGAAATGTTTTGTTTGGTTGTTTGGGTTTTTTTTTTTTTTCGGTTTTGTTTGGGTTTTTGTTTTTTTAACTTTAAATAAAACATACTTTCAGAATATATGAAGATGATTGTAGAACTATTCCTTATGCAATTTGTGTATTTTTGCTGTTGACTGTTGCTTCTTACACATAAAGCCCTAGGTCATCTTTAGTGCCATGTGATATGCTAAACATTAAGGAACTGACTCTCCAAAAGCAATGCCAGTTGAACATGAAGTATCTTATGGATACATTGTTCATTAGTCATTATTATTCTCAGATGTTACCATCTTTTAATTATAGCAACACTCAAGAGTCTGAAAAATGTTTTCTCTTGTTGAATTGAAGGTAATAATTCATATTATTGAAATCAGTATTTTATTATTAGTCATGCAGTGTTTTCTAGATTTCTGGATGATCAGATTTCAAAGCAAATACAGGGGTTGTGCATATATCTTTCCTTTGGTAAATTTGTTTTGGTTTTGTGTTGCCTTTTGGTTTTGGAAAGACAAAATAGTCTATTATTTCAAAAGTTAGTATTAGCAAGGCACCAAACTTCAAACCGTATGTATGAATAGCTGTGGTTTAAAGCTTACGCACATGAAATTGGGTGGTTGACTTTACTTACATGGGACCACTCTATTCTTAAAGGATTTTAGCATTTATTCCTTGAAATAGTATCAGAAATAAGATGTTAGAATGTCTTAGTCTTCTTCCTGACATTGGTGAATTTTTCTGCCTAATTCTAGTGTGTTATGATGCAGAGATGTGAATCAATGCATTTGGTATGTATGGTTATTATTGTTCAGATGTGTAGTGGGTTTTCATAACTTTGGTGAATATAAATGCAACTTTAGAATAGATTTTTAAAAAGTAGTATACCATTAAATCTTAAATACCATAACAAAGAAATCTGAGGTTGTATAGATAAATGAAGCCATTTTGGCATCGAATTCTAGTTTACACAGTGTAGTCATCAATCATATTTTTTTTTATCCTGCTCTTTCAGTAAAGTTTATTGTGACATGTTTACTACCATGTCTTAGTGTTGACTGGTTTCACACCCTACTGATGATATATTTTATTGCTCTGAAGATTATCAAATATTAACATATGTTACAATATTTCATTTAAAATTCTATTTTTAATGTCAGTGCTTGATACTCTAATGGCTAGAAATGGCTGTTTTTAGGACTAGATATTGCACTTCAGTTTATTTCAAAGTGCAGCCCTCTAACTTCCAAATATGACTACAGTCACCCCTGCTGTGGGCATAGGTTTTGACCATGTGAAGTTCTGAAGGTCTCTTCCCACTTAATTAGTCTACAATTCAATAAACTTCCTGTGGTCAGATGGTTGCTAAAATTTAAACTTGTAGCTGCTTCTGACAGTAAAAGCAAGGCAAATATCTTACACTTGGAGGAATGCTTCAACTTGTCCATACTCAATTACTTTCACTTCAAGACTATTTCCAGGTTTTATGGAATAACATAGTTTGATGCATAAAATGTTTGCACACTAGTAGCTGCAGCCTTCTTTAGACACCTAGCATTTTGTCTTCCATTCTCTAATGTATTTGTCAGGACACCCCAAATTTTTGGGGGGCTTGTTGTTTCCTTGCTGAGATTTTTTTTTTTTATTATTTTTTTTCTTTCTTCTCATTACTTGTCATTTGCAGTCTCATTGCTGTGACTGTGTACATGACTCTGTGGATAAGCCTGAAAACATGAAGTAATACATATTTTTGTGCATGTGTATACATTCAACTCTTTCCTCTGTGCTAATAATTTGTGAAACTTGAAACAAAAGTTTCCTGGTCAAAATTTTTGTTTTATTTTATGATGCTTAATTTTTGTATCTTTTTCTTATTTTCTTAAGTTTTATTTGCAGAGACTGATTAGAATAGCTACTGTAATACACTAGGCTACCTCTTAACTGATATATGATTCAAAATGTATGACTTTCTTCATGTATTATTTAAAAATAAAAAATGTTGGAAGATACGACTGTCACTGGAATTTCTTTCTGACAAATAATACTTGCACATAATGACCTCTAGGCTCATTATAGTGAGGTACAGTGCTATATAAATGTCTACTATTCTTTTTTATTACTGAGTAATTTACAATTTCTTGTCAGTCAGTGACCCATGTATGAATGTTTCTGTATACCAGTCAAAGTACATCTTTTCTTTCATAGAAAAAAAATCAAGTCCTCATTGCATTACAATATTCTCTGACAAAAGGCATTATCATGAGCTAATTGACTGTGCTCAAGAATTACAAATGTTGCAGCACCACCAAGGTTATCTAACCCTCACCAATGCTGGTTACCCTATGATAATAGGGTTGTTTAGAAATACTACTATTGCAAAATGGTTTAGTAGTAACACAAAGAGGATTTCAGAACTTGAAAAAGCCATATTTTGAGAGAGATATGCTAAAACCCATCCTGACAGTGGTAACAGTGTAGTGGTACACTATGAATGCTAAAAACGTTAATGGTTGAGAAGCTAAGGGTCCTATACCAAATTCATGCAGTTTGCAGTCTGATCTTTACTTTCTGGAATAGCTTGGGTTTATTAAGACCTGAAGCTGTATACTGAGGTGTTATAGATGCAGAACATATGTTTAGGCTTTCTAAATCTCAAATATTGAAATCCAGGGTGTCAATGATTCCAGTAATAATCTGATGACACTTCAGAGGTCAGAATAATTTTGTATAATTTACAGGGTTTCCATCATCCCTGAGTAGATAATTCACTCTAAGTATATTGTAACAGCAATTCCAGCTGTGGCAGATTCATTGGTCTGTTTATGGCAATAGAAAACCTGATGACTGATTTCAATTGTGTCATCAAGATATAGGGATAAAAAGTTATAACTAGGGCAAACGCTGTGTGAAAAAGCATGTCATAGAACACCAGAGGAGAGGTGATGCAATTCTTTTCTGTTGAAGAGACAATTTGTCTGCGTTCCATGTACTTATACTCCCAAATTACATTTGATGGAAAAAAATATCCTTTTATATGGATGATGCAGATACTGTGATGAATATGTCTTTGGTGGGCTCCTGATTAATGTAAAAAGACTCTAGCATCAAGAAGTTACTGTAGTACAGTTATACTGATACTTGGTACTTTTATTTCGTACTTTGTGCAGTAGCTGCTTTGGCAGTTTTGAAGTCAAGTATTTATACATAATCTTTGTTAGAGTTCATATTTATGCAGTTAATGCTCCTACGTTGATATTACATATCAAGTAATTATTCATTTTCGTAGATCAACTTTCAAGTTGAGTTCTGAATGCATGTTTTAGAACATGTATTTTTACCTTAAAAGATCTTAAAATGGCTTCTCATGAGTATGTAATCTGCAGAAAGATCTATGACATTCTGGACTAACAAAGGTCATACAAGTCTGTAGTTGTCATAGAAGAGAATGCATAAGCTTTCTGACGTTTCTTCGTACATTCAGCATCAGATGTCATGAATTGGGTGACCTCTTGCCCCATCCTGTGGAGGCCTTTCTAATTTAGTTGGTATCTCAGTGGGTGTGAGGGGGAAAGACACACAAGAGGTGAATGAAATTCCTTAACGTGATGCACCAAATGCTATCTTAATTGTTGTGCTTGTCTAAAAACTGTAGCTAGAAAGCTTCCTTGGGAATGGCTGAGTAGTTGCAGAATTTTTTGTCATGTATGACAATTTGGAAAACTTTTTCTTATTGCGCAAAAAAATATGAATAATTGGATCAAGCTAAGATACCAAGAAAATGATCAGACTGTGAAGCTAGAGCATAAACCACACACGTTTTTGCTCTTTTTCTGGTATGGATGATTTAGTTTTGTTTATAAAGGCGAAGCCAACTAAGGAGTTGGCTCTTTTTGTAAGCACTAGTAGAAATATCTTTAAAGAAAATCCTTACCAGCATGCAACTTGAGTTTCTGTTACACAAAATTTAGCAAAAATACTGGTTTTAGATGGCAAAAAGTGGTCTCAGAGTTAAGACCTCCTCTCTGCTGTGGAATGATTTCTGACAGTAATAATGTTCATTGTGCACAGCCAGTTAACAATGGTGAATGAGTGGTCACACACCACATCAGGGTTACAGCAGTTGTAGTTCTTGGGGTCTGAGACTGTTCATTTTTCTGTTTGTGTTAACATTCATTCTCATTGTATCAGCCTCTATTCCTCCTGTTTTTCTAGCTTGTTTGTTGTAGTTTGAAATCATTAATTTTAAAAGTACAATATTTTTATTAGCAAAATATTGGGAACTGGGATTAATAGTGTAGGTTTTGTGTACTTGGTTCTGGAGCACAACTAGATTGTTGAATTTCTAGTAAAGCTTTTATACTGCTCACTAAAATACTGTAGCATGTCTACTTACATTAAACAATTGCTAGAGCTTTTGCAGACATTTATTTTAACAACTCAAATTCTGTGCTGGAGGGGGATTGCACAACTTTACAAATATCAAAAACTGGAGCACAGAAGGGTGAAAGGACTCCAGTGTGATTAATAACAAATGTAGGCTATGTTTGAGTACCAGACTGTCTTCGTGCCTAAGAGAATATGCCATGTGTTATTTTTATTCCTCACAACAGAACTGTTTGCTAGTTGATATTATTTCCAGATAACCACTATATACTGTGCTGCTAGCTTCACTGTGACATTTTTATGGTTTACCTTTAAGTCGTCATTAGTTGGTTACTGCCATAATCAAAATTTCATTTTATTTGAATATTTTGTAATTTGAAGGGTAGCCACAGTGAAATCAAAGTTTTATGATCATGGAAAGTTGTAGTTTGTGTGGTTGTTGTTTGGTTGTGGTGTGTGTTTTTGTTGTTTTTGGGTTTTTTTGGTCTGGGGCTGTTTTTTGTTTTTTTTTTTTTGCTTCTTTGATTTTTGTGTGTGGTTTACTGTTTGTTTTTCTGTTTGGTTTTGTGTTTGTTTTTATTATTATTGCTGTTTTCTTGCCTTTTTTTTCCTAAGCATATAGAGAGTGAGTACCCAATCAAAGACTAATTTACATCAGTCTGGGAATGTGAAAGGGTCACTTTCATGTGCTGATAGTCACAATGGTTAAAGAAATGACAAATGATGATAATCAGATGTCAGATAATAATTTGAGTTTGCAATGAAAGTTGCTGGCATTTATAAATCATTTCACTAACAGGAGCTGTTAGTGTTTGGAGGATAAATTGACTTTTTTTGTTTCTTGATATCTTTACTTTAAAAAAAAATTATTTTCCGTCATATATAATTCTTGCATAGTTACAGTAATCAAATTGAATTTCCTCTTCTCTTCTAATTTCTCAAATTTTAATCACAATAGAAAACTGAGGATTTTTCAGGTAGCTAATTATAGTAAACCCTCTTGATATTACTTGAAGTTTGTTTATTTTCATTCTCTTGGCAGGTTCAGTTCTATCCCTTTAGCTGTTCATCATCCTCTAAATAACTATTCGTATAATTGCACCAAAATGGTTAATTTTATACAACTTCTTGAACATATGTTCATCTTTACTTTGATGTAGTTTAATTGTGATCTTTATTAGTTTGGGATAAGATTTGAAGTCAAGGGTAGGGATGGTCTCCTGTGTTATGTCGGGAATAATATAGGGATGACTTTTTACATGAATGGTGGAGCATCTCACTCTATTTACCACTTACTGTGGTACAGTGAGATGCACTTCTGTCAGGTTTTTATCTAGTGGACAGGAGCATGGGTTTCAGTCAACTGCCCCTATAACCAATGATGCATCCTCTCACTTTTAAAGGGACTATATGGGAGATCTAGGAATTCAGATTTCCCACCGGAGTTGCTGCCTGCAAAGCCAATTGCAATGCTAGTTGTTGTTCTGCTGGTCAGGCCACGCTTTTTTGTTTAATGCTAGCATTTTGATCTGTTCAGTATTATTTCACTTAATGATGTTGAGTTTCTCTCTGTTTTACAGGTGAACTTATCTTAGTGCCATATCTGTAGTATTTGCTTGCTTTTGGTTTTCTGGAAAACCTTTACTTATTCTTGGAAAGTCTTACTCTTAGATGTTAGTTTTTCTATCATTTTTATTTACAGTCAGCATAGACTTATCTCTTAAAAAAATAACTTAACCATATTGGTTGAACCTTCAGTATTTTAACTTTCTGTCATGCTAATTTGATTTGCGTGTCCTGAATATTATGATTCCTTTGTAAGATATTTCCTGCTCTTTTCTTGTTTTCCTGACATACCAACAACACTAGAAGATAAATATTTACAGGTTGTTCTGTTTTGTTACCATACATATTGATTGATTTTATATTTTATTATTCATGGAATTGCTTGACACTAGTTACTGCAAACACTGGGAGAGCTAAATAAGTCTTCTGAAAGACGACCCAGTAAAACATCTGTCTTCATATGTAGAGATCCATTGAAGGGAATTTCACTCTAATATTTTATACTTACATAGAGCTTTTCATTTCAGACCATTTTGCACTTTTTATCTGGAGAGTTCAATGAGAATGCAGCCGTTCTCATTGCCCTCATGTTAGAAAAGCTTTAAAGAAAACAGTATTGCTTTTGCCTTCAATATTGCTAAACTTTTGGCAAAGAATCAGCAGTTCTGAGAAGAGCTGTTAAATGTGCATTCTCTTCTGCCAGAGAGGAAGGGAAAGGGCAGAAAGTTGTCCAACTTGATTGAAGCTGCTTGTAAATAATGTCCACATCAAGAAGACTGGGAAATCTAACATCATCTGGCAGCTGGATGAAGTCTGTGCCAAGCTATCCAGATGAACATATGGACCCACCTTTACCAATGCAAAGTCAGTTGTGAGTTTTGTGGAATTAAACATGTGTTTACTCTGCAGTTCTTAAGGGACATCAGCCTTTTCCCATCAAACTTATTGGTAAGCAGAAGCAATGTTCCAAAAATTGAGATCAGAAGTTTGAACCCGTGTCATACTGGGACACATCACTAAACAGTTTTCTTTAGAAGATTATAATGAGATTTTAAATTTTTTTTGTCATTTCTTCCTATCCTAAGCAGTCCTTAGTTTTGCCCCTAGCTCTGCAGGTGTTTTTAAAATATATATGGCTGTGTCCCTTAAGCAACACTTAACTCTTCATGCTACTTAATTCCATAATTCTCCCCCAGAAGGTTAATACTCCAAAAAGTTCTTTTTTTCCCCATCTGCCTCATCTTTACTTTTGGCTTTCATAGTTATCTTCTCTTCTACTTCAGTATGAAGAATGGCTATGCCAGTGTCTTTTCTCCTTAACATGCTTGGTTTTGATAAATCATTGTGAGCCCTGCTGTTCTATTCGTGCTTCTACACATTTAGATTTCAACAATATTGCTGAGTTAGACTTGCAGTTTCTAAACAATATGTCACAAAGGCTGTTAATCAAGGCCATATCAACATTTGTGGACTTCTGCTTTCCTGTACTCTGACTCTATCCATGATGTCCAACTAAAGCTGTCCTTTATGGAGGAAAAATACCACTGAATGTACTTATTTAGATAGTGTTTCTGCTTTCAAACACATTGGGGCTACAAATGAATGTCTTTTCAGTAACCAAATTCTTTTGCTATTGTACAACAAGGTTTAAGCCTCTACTGTGAATTTACCTTTCTCTTCAAGCTAGAGTAAACCAGATTAGTTTATCCACCACTGTACTGAACCTACTGAAAGGCCACCACCTTTTACTGCTTTGTGGAGAACCAGAAGATCCTATTGCAGACCTGTCACTTGGCCATGCACTTTTTGTGCTTTACTAAGCTCTTGGTAAAACAAGTTACCTAAACACAGCATAGCTCACAGTCTTGATATTAATCTTTTGACCACAAAGTGTTTTACAGCAAGAAAACCCTCTCTGTATAGATTAGTCATAGTTTACTTTTCTTCTTACTGTTATCTTAACCTTCCCTTTTTCAGAGATCAGCTGAGATGGGGAAAAATTTAAAATGTTTATAGAGTGTCATGTGAAACAACATTAGAAATATTTTTCAAAATTTGAGAAAGACTAAAATACTGTTATTCAGTAATAGAAAGCAAAGGATTAAATTTATTACAAACAGCTTTTTCAGCAGTAGTAGTTTATCTGTTGTTTATGTTCTCCATCATTTTATTGTGAGAACTATCAACTTGTATTAAATTTTTCTTTTTCATAAATACAAGTGAGAAAATAGTCACAAAAAACATTGCTGCATTCATGGTCATCTTTATCCTAGCTAGATGAGTCATCCATCCCAGAAAGGGAAATTCCTTTTTCATAAAATGCTTACTCACTAATAGATGCTGTATTTAAAAAAACCGAAAAACCTAAACACAGAATACACAATTTTATTTTTTTTTAATATATATTTTCAAATTTTATTCCTCAATTGATTGTCATTTTGGCAATTCATTTAGTTTCAGCGATCGTGGGAGAAGATGTGTAAGATCTGTTCAAGCAATGTGTTTTGTATTATATTAATTTTAAAATATTGAACTATTTATTCAAAGATTAGCTTCTCAAATTAAGTTCATGTTGTACGGAGTTAATAACCTTCATCCAAACCAAATTTAGTTGGGCTCTAACCAACATCTCTATCAGTGGTCTAGGAGGAGAAGAAAATAGTACAAAAGAAAATATGACAAGGAAGCAAAAAATAATCTATAGACCTTTTTAGCTGATTGAGAGAATGTGAGAAGCTGTTTCCTGAGTTGAAATCTGTCATCAATAAATAAAAATCCTACACATGAACTACGGGTATATCCCCATCACTGTTACGTCACATGTAACAGATAGTCCTCCCAGATACCTGTTTTTCGGGGAGCAAGGAAATATTTTTCAAACTTTGCAGGACAGAGGTCAGCATAGATCTTCCTTCAATTTAGAGGACAATATATGATGAAAACTTACTGATTCAGAAATCCATAAGACTAGCAGGAAAATTAAGCATTTTCCTTTTTCCTGTGCAAGTTTCATGCCAGACAGGTTTAGTTCTTAATGTCATGAAAAATGAGTCTCAGTTTCCTTTGTCTCCCTTCTCTCCTCTCTGTCTGTGTATTTCTCTGTATTTAACAAAAAGGAGTCTGAACTTGACAGTCTTTGTGCCTTCTTTTTGTTGCTTTGTTATCTTCTAAATTTATTTTTCCCCAGAATATTTGTAGTTTGTAAAAGGGGGTGATTTTGTCCTTTCTCAAGGTATTGGCAAATAAGCATATGAGTAGATGTGACTCACTGTAAGTAAGGGCCTTTAGTTACTGAAACAAATTAGCTTTCATGTTGATTTGCTTTTGGATTATGCTGCACCCAAGAATTAACATGGAAGCTTCTAGAAAAGTTTAAATATGTGATTTAAATATGAAAATGAATAATTTAATAATATTTCATGCGTGGTGTAGTCCAGTTAAGGGCCTCAGTTCTTCACACAGTTTGGGGTCCCTTTGTTCTATAAAAGGCCTCCTGAATCAGTCTGAATACAACAGGAGTTGCTGTTGGGAGATAACCTTCCTGATTAATGCTTCTGGAAAGAAAAATTTCCACAAATGATTCTTGTTCAAACCATCCCTCACTGTTGTAAAAAAGTAAGTTGTATGCGAAGTATTTTCCAGCTGTTGGAAGTAACATGAAGCCTGTCTACCTAGAATGCAGTTCATCTATAATTTAATATTTCATATATTATTTCAATCACAAAGTCAAAATCAAAAAGAAGCAGACTTCAAGTTAGGCTTAGAGAGCATAAAAAGCAATAGAAATGAATCAGCAAGTAATACCAAGATAATGGTAAAGCTTCCCTTTTTTATAGAAGTTGTAAGGCTGCTGTAACTTTTCACATTAATTTGAAATGTAGCTAGATTCTGTATAATTTAGATGCAGAATTTTAATCCTCACAGCTTCCAAACAACAGCATGTAGGAGTTTTGTTATCTGTATCATAATCTATTTCCACAGACACCTTTTAAGAAGAAAATTGTGATGAGTGGACATGTTTTCCTAAGCAATGGGTATCAATTGATGAAAATATTATTGTGTTCAGAAGTTTTGCATGACCTGTATGAAGGACTAACATATCTTTTTTCTCTCATCCTGTGACATATACTAGAAAAATATTATTGAGAGTTTAAGATTATTTCTTTTTCAACAGTTTAAAATGTTTCATACACTGGAGTAAAGTTTAAGCTTGAAAAAATACCCATCTTGAGGAGAAAAAAAATATTTTTTTTCACCTATTTTTATGAATGTTATGCTCAATATATTGTCACATGATGAAATTCTCAGAATAATAACTCATAGTAGCAAAGTGGTATAACATGTGTTACATTGACGTTCATATGCCTGCATATAATTGACACCTAATTTCCACTCCTTTTCTTTATGCATCTTAGTTCAGAGTTTCACATATTTTTATATCAGGATAAATTGTCCATAATAGTGATATACAGCCTTTACTAGCTATAATTAATTTCTCATAATTTTCATTTCTGTAGAATGATGTTGTTGTAATGTGGCATTTAGCATTATGTGAAAGATCTCTCTTATTTGGGTTAGAGAAATAGCATTTTCTGTATATGAACTTTTATTAATTTTGTTCTCTGTAGCTTAAGTGTTAAAGCCTGAAAGGATTTGGAAAGCTGCAGTGAATGTGTTAAGACTGTTAATGAAGCTTCTGAATCTAAGGACAAAATTAGCTCTCTCACCCACACTGTGCAAAGTACAGAAAGTGTCTGATAGAATTGCATCATGACTTTTACCTGGGGATGCTAGTTTTATATTCACTTGAAATGATGAAATTGAGAAGACAGATGTCCCCAAAGGATGATTTAAGGAACTTGTACCTACATAAATTGCTCAACAAATATCCCTGAAATTTGAATTTGAGACCTATGTAAAAATGCTGATTGAGTGTGAGCAACAGCTAATACATTCTATCATGTAATTTTTGCTTTCAAAATTGTACAAGAATATCCATTTGATACAGGATAACCTGAGAAAGAAAAAGTGAAAGAAACTTTTGAAAGTAAGGACTTTGAACTACTTAATTTCATTAGAGGTAAGGATATGTCTGCATATGAATTTCTGATTCATCAGAATCAAATGCTGGAGAACAAGGGATGACTACTTGTGTCCTCTGTTTCAGTGAGTGGAAAAGACGCCTGTGGCTGTAGTCATGGAGAAGAAGAATCTCAAGGTCTAGAACATCCTGTTCTTCTCAGCTCTCATCCCACACAAGTTCCTTCTTTCAGGTGCAGCAAAGCCATTAGGCCCAGCAGATCTGTAAAGAACAAGACCAGGAGGATTGCCATTTCCTTGGCATCATGCTGCTACTCCTCTGCTGCTGATGTAATCTATTTTTTCCCAATTTTATCTTTCCATTTAAACTGCCTGTATTTTCCCAAGATCATGAGGACTGAATAGGACTTGACACTATCCAGCAGTGTTTTCTTGGAATAGGCTATTGGAAAGCACTGCAGGAGGAAGAGGGAGTAGAGGGAGCAGGAAATAAAGACTAAAATTGGATACACATAGAGCACTGAAAAGTATTCTAGATAGGGGTACATAATAGGAAAAGTATATACAAGTGTGAATAGGTATAACTGATGGTATAAAAGCACAAAGTAAAATTGCTAATTACAGGAACAAAAAAACTAGAGTTGCAAATGTATTTGAACTGTACATTTTGCAATAATTGAAATGGTTTCTCTTCATCCACTTTACCCAGAAATAGAAGAAATGATCTGCAGATCAGGTGTTTACCAGCAATACAGTGGTGCTCTTTGTCCAGCAGAAGCTCACAGATAAGCAGGAGTTACAAAAACATTTTTTCCTCTTTTTTTTAACTGAAAACTTAAGAGACGGAGAGTTTTAAGCTGGTAGTAATTGAAAAGAACTTTAGAGGATATTTTAAAAAAAGGATATTTGTAATAAGTGGCATGTCTGTTTAAGAATGATCATGCCTCTTCAAAAAAATATACAGCAAACTTACCTCACAATATTAAATAAGGATTAAGCTTGAAATCTCTAGGTTCTTAGACAAACTTCTCAAGAAAGATATGATTTCTTCATAGTGGACTACTGAGTGCACTGATGACTAAAAGAAAGCACTTTGTAAATAAGAGCTTAGTTATTTTTCTATAGTGGGTGTTGACTCCAATAGCAAAGAACTAAAAATTTCCTTATTATATCTACTTGTACCTCTATTAACTTCCACAGTACTATGCAGCACTGAAAAACCCACTGGCTACTTCCTTCTAGAGGGGGAAAACATATTGCTTTTAATAAAAAGGAGATGTATGTCATGTTTGTCGCTTTGTCATAATTCTTACAGGGAGATTCTTATGGGTACTGAGATAATATTTGTCCTTCACTTTATTAAGATGAATGTATATAGCCCATCATTGTAAAATGGGCTTTTTAGACCAGCTTCTTGTAGCTGTTCTTAGATGCTTTTATAAAGCTAAAATGAAAGCATTTGGAACTACTGAATGCTCTGTATTTGTATTCATCAAAATTTAAAGTGATTTTGCATCATGTGATAGGAACTTCATGGTTTAGGAATTTATGTTGGAAGATTTTTAGAAAGAAGGAGTCTAGTGAACATGAGAATATTAGCATTCTTATTCTAATATTTCTGAAGAGGTGGATAAATTGTGGCACACTTATAATCTCTGGGTTTTTTAGATGAAGAAGAGTATTTTATAAACATGACAATGAGGTGAAATAAACTAATAATCTAGAGATTTGTTTTACAGCTATGTGTTAAGACACACACATGCATACACACAATCCTAGGCCTGTGCCTAGCAGATTGAGGGGAGGTGATTCTTCCTCTCTACTCTGCTCTCATGAGACCCCACCTGGAGTACTATGTCCAGCTCTAGGATCCCTAACATGAGAAGGACATAGACCTGTTGAAGTGAGTCTAGAGGAGGGCCATGAAGATGATCGGGGGCTGGAGCATTTCTCCTGTGAGGACAGGTTGAGAGTTCGGTTGTTCATCCTGGAGAAGGCTGCAGGGAGACCTTATAGCAGCATTCCAGTACCTAAAGGAGGCCTATGAGAAGGCTGGGGAGGGACTTTTTAGAAGGGCATGTCGTGATAGGACAAGGGGTAATAGCTTTAAACTGGAAGTGAGTAGATTTACATTAGATGTAAGGAAAAAGTTCTTCACTATGTGAGTGGTGAGACACTGGAACAGGTTGCCCAGGGAAGTTGTGGATGCCCCATCACTGGAAGTGTTGAAGGCCAGGCTGGATGGGGCTTTGAGCAACCTGGTCTAGTGGGAGATGTCCCTGCCCATGGCAGAGGGATTGGAACTAGATGATCAGTAAGGTCTCTTCCAACTCAAACCATTCTATGAAATATGAGAGAACAGTTGCTAGAGATACTGAAATAAATTTTAAGCAGGACTCTTAACAATGAAAACTGAGAAAAAGCACTTGTTAGGCAGTAAGTTAAAATCCTGTAATTATTAATAAAAAGCAGCAAATGACATAACTTGAAAATGCCTTTAAGTATGCATAGAATTCACATGTTCTTTACCATTTACTCAACAGTTGATACAGATTATGACTTTTGATGTTTACCTGTAAGATTTCTGTGGTGAATCTTAGATCCCATTTACATTGGAAACAGATTGATTTGGTCTTAACCATATTTCTATAAAACTACAGTATTCTACTACTTAGAATGCATATTGAAATCATACCAATAGACATACAGATGCATGTATAGATAAACCTATTTTTACTTTCTGCATAGAGGATAAAGCTATGTTCTTTCCCATTTCTTAGTCATCATACTACAACATTACTTATCAGTTTTAAAATATAACAAGCTACAGTGGAAATCTAAAATACTGAGAAGAAAGCAGCTGTAGTATTAAAAAAAGGTATATAAGATCTAAAGGATTTGATATAACAAATACATAGGATATGATTGTCACTGAACTTGGGAAATAAAGCTTACTATTTTAGTTGATTCCAAAATGTACAAAATTTGGGGTAGGGGGTGAGGAGCATGGGAGGAATCAATGTAGTGATTTTGGATTTTTGCAAAAGGTTGGCTGTTGCCTTGCTAAGCCTTACTTGCAAAATTAATTCAAATTGGCTTGGAAAAGAGCACTGTCATGTGGATTAAATGCTGGCTGAAAGACTACAAACAAAGGGAGTCTTGAGGGTACCACAGGGATCACTGCTAGAACCAGTCATTTTTAACATCTTTATTAATGATCTGGGAGAGAGTGTTAACAACATGCTAATAAATTAGCGTGTAATACTAAATTGTGAAGGGATAGAAATACTTGTAAGTTAAAAAAAAAAATAAAATTATACAAGGCCTACAGAGAGATTAGAAACACTGGCAGAAGTTCCACAGTGAGCTTCAGCTTCAAGAAAATGCAGCCAAATTAGATCTTATGAGGAGAATTTGGAAGATGGATAACATACTTAAAGAAACTTGGAAGCAATTACATTGAAAAAAAAGCTGAAAGTAGGAGTGATAATCGCAAGCAAACCAAATGTGCATAAGCCATCTAAGAGGATGGCAAAGGAGGACAGTAGCAACTGGAGAAGCCCGTGAGCCCCTAGGGCTGTGGGTATGGCCCTCAGTAGCTAAACTGGAAAATTTAAGTTTCTTAGAACTGTCACCTGGTAAACACTGCAGTGGGGAACAGACATAAAATGGCAGATTAGTTGTTTATGGGTTTTTTTTCCTTCTTCCTAATTTCTTTGGATCTAATATTATGTTCCAACATCCATATCACTCAAATGTTGCAGCTCTTAAATATGACCAGTTAAGCTAATACTGAATAAGGGCATGATACTAAATTATTATTCCTGAAGTAACATTGGCAAATATCTGGCAGAATCTTAAATAATGAATCAAATCACAAATGTATAGCAGAAAATAGAGTAGTATTGAGTACCTCTGTGAGTGAAACCAATTTAGTGCACATACAGCAGCAGATAAATACATTCAGATCTCAAAAATTCAATATTTTTTTAGGTGAAATGTAAACACTTTATATCAGAATAATAAATGTTCACCCTGTTGTAGCTACATGATATACTTACTGCTAAATTCTTAAAAAAATATGTGGTTTTCTTAAATCTTATTCTGATCACTTAAAAAGTGAATTAACTGCTTTTGGAAATCTCAGTATACAGTGTACAAAAAGACAAGTCTTTTAAATTGTATTTAAAACAATCTCTCTCCCCAGTAGAACTACGCTACTTGTGTTAGTGCAAAGAGGTAACTTTCTTCCTGTTTATTGCATCTAAAATTTGTATTTAGACTTCAGAAAAATATTTTTTTAGAGCACTCGTAGTTTAACAATTTCTTCCATTTGAGATCTTGATTTTGATTTAAATAAAATTCTACTTTTTTTCAGCTGGAATAGCTATATGTCTATGCCAGCTGTTTCAGAAGTAAAAAACAAGCAGGTTTACTAACTTAAAAAAATGCAGTGCGTCTCTAAGAATAGATTATAGTTAGAGCATAAAGTTATATGCAAGGCACAAAGTTTGCATCTGGTTGTAGGGATTTCTGCATCCTGATAATGTAAAACAATAGTGGGTTGAGGTTTTTTTCTTTTTTTTCTAGTGGATAGGTCTAAAGACATACAACAAACCTGAGTCATTAAAGTTGTGGTCTTTCATCCTTTTTCTAAATACACAAAAATATGATGATCTGTCTATTTTGCTGTTGACAGAGTGGAAAAATGAATCTTTTGTCCTCTAGATGTATTTTGTCATAATTGCTTACACATACATGTTGACAACATGATTTGCTTGACAGAAGTGGCACTTATTTCCCTCTTATTTTAGTTCTGTTAAATGGTATTTTCCAGACTGCCTCTTCTCTCTCACAGAGCTCCGTAAAAGTGTCACTTATTTCAAGGATTCTGGATTCTCCTTATTTACAACTTTTTTTTTCTTTTTAATCCACTAGGGTGAATCAACCCATTTATGTTAGGAATCTATCACATACATATTTCAGAAACTTTTTTTTTTTTAAATTCTTTTTTTCCTGTTGGTTCCAAAGAATCTTTCTAACCAGTTGAAATTTATGAAGAGTTTCAGCAACAAATATCTGTGAATGAAAGTATCACTTCTCTAGTAGTGCTTCTTATGGTTTTCCAGCTTTATCAGCTGGAAGAGAAGCAAGATTTGTTGTGGAAATGTCTGAAACATGGACAGTAGACCTTCTTTGCTGGCTGTTTATTCCTACATATCTCCTTCCAGTTGGTCCACACTCCTTGTTCTGGACATAGCCAAGCAGCTCACATTGTTGGAAAAATATTTGTATTGATTTTAAAGATGTGTATTCTGTGAGCATGTTTGAAGAGTCAGTGACAGCCCAGCCAACACTTACTGCATTAATTGTGAAACTAAAGGTGAATTATATTGGAAAATTGATCTGGCTGAACAGTATCTATTATTTGATCTTAAAGCAGTTTATGTAGCAATGTTATGTATGAAACATAGCCTCAAAAGAGAGCATCTGCTATTGTAGCTCTGTTGCCTAAATGAGAAGGAGGTGGAAGTCTGTCCATCATCTGATGGGATCTATATATGCATCACGTATTGAGGCTTTTTGGGGTGTAGGGCTGTAATTAGAAGGCATTTTTGTTACACATACATTTCTGTGAAATAGCTAACAGAACCTAGGGAAGAGAATGGTGAGGAAAAAGTTTTTGTAATAACTCATTTATGAGCTACACCTCTTTGAAAAATAGCAGTTTCCATCTCCCATAAAATTCTGAAAATTAAATTGACACCACTTGTGAGTTTTGTTGGTTGTGGTTCTAGTAATCTGTTTTGTATGCTACTGAAACCTGTGTCTGAGTGCTCTCTATCAATAACAAAGGTTCAGTTGTTTTATTTGCTTTTAAGAGGTTTGATTTAGCTTTAGTCAGCACATTCAAATCTGCATTTTGAGTGCTTTTTTTTTTTAAATATTTGTTAAACAGATTTTTGCTTTCTGTTGACGATTAAGGTAGCATTGTACAGTTCCAGACTGCAGTAAAATACACTGGGTTTTATTTGTGATTAAATAAATGTAAGTCTGCATATATATATATATATATATTTTTGTTTTGTTTTTTCGGTCCCCCCCCCCCCCATTTAACTTGAAATTGTGGGGTTATTTGGCCTATGGACGTATTTATTCCACTATAGTACCAGCATAAGCAAATAAAAACCTGGGCATAAAATTAGATTTTGATCAGAAAAGTAAGTTCTGGTACAGTATTCTCTATGTTTGTAGTAGTATTATAGATTTACAATATTTTAGGGGACAAATATAATATCCGTCTTAATTTCTAAAGACTGAAGTATGTCATTGTCACACCTGTAAATGTAAACAAATTGAGTTCATTAATTTTTAGGTCTGTAGACTTGCAAGGTCACTTGGCAAGTATTTTGGAAGTTTTTGACCTTACGAAGGTTTTAAAATACTATCTAATCCTTTCAAAAGCTCGGTGAGAAAAGCAGTGAGTAAATTCACATCACTCGACTCCAGGCAGCTAGAAGTAGGCTCCACTCTTGCACCCAGAAACACTTGCCTGACAGTTAAGTGTGTGTCCTGACTCCAGGTTGGGCTGAGACCTAGGCATATGTCAGTCCTGCTCTTTCTTCTTCTCACTCTTCTGCATGCTCAGGTTTTCATGAGAATCGCGCAGCCTCATGGGTGGTAATGGCCACAGTGCAGACTCCTGAGACTACCACAGACTTTTCCTGCCCTGAGGTCTCAGGGCAGCTTAATGTTAGCCAGAGCAGGTAACAGAGAGCCAGTGAAATGGTGTTATTCCTTTATCAGGGGTGGGGGGTTTTATCAGAATGTTTAAGCAAATAAGCAATCATTACAGGGATCTACTTGTTAGAAACAGTGATTGCTCTTTTTTGAAGGCTGTGTACTGCATATACTTATTGACAAACTGTAGAAGTATGACCTCTTATTAATGAAAAGGCAGTTGGCAGAATCAATTACCATAGACATTTGTTTGATTCATTATTGTTGCTCTGTTGTTCTATCAGTAATTTACTGAACTTGATTGATTAGACCATTCTTCTTGATTTCCATTTACAATGGTAAAATCTTCCAAAGATTTTCTTTAAAGCTTTCACTATGACATGTACGGCTAAAATTAATAAGATCATAGAATCATAGAATGTCAAGGGCTGGAAGGGACCTCGAGAGATCATCTAGTCCAACCCCTCTGCCAGAGCAGAATCACCTAGACCAGGTCACACAGGAACGTGTCCAGGCGGGTCTTGAATATCTCCGGAGAGGGAGACTCCACAACCCCCCGGGCAGCCTGTTCCAGTGTTCCGTCACCCTCACTGTGAAAAATTTTTTCATTATGTTTATATGAAACTTCCTGTGCCTCAGCTTCAATCCATTACCCCTTGTCCTATCATTGGGCATCACCGAGAAGAGCCTGGCTCCATCTTCCCGGCACTCACCCTTCATATATTTATAAACATTGATTAAATCACCCCTCAGTCTTCTTTGCTCTAAGCTAAAAAGCCCCAGCTCCCTCAGTCTATCCTCATAAGAGAGATGTTCCACTCCCTTAATCATCTTTGTAGCCCTGCGCGGGACACTCTCCAGCAGTTCCATGTCCTTCTTAAATGGGGGGGCCCAGAACTGGAAACAGTATTCCAGATGGGGCCTCACTAGGGCAGAGTAGAGGGGCAGGAGGACCTCTCTTGACCTACTAGCTACACCCCTTCTAATACACCCCAGGATGGCATTGGTCCTCTTGGCCACAAGAGCACACTGCTGGCTCATGGTCAGCCTCCCATCAACCAGGACCCCCAGGTCCTTTTCCCCTTCACTGACTTCCAACAGCTCAGTCCCCAGCCTATACTGATACCTGGGGTTGTTCTTTCCCAGGTGCAGGACTCTGCACTTGCCCTTATTGAATTTCATCAAATTTCTTCCTGCCCAACCCTCCAGCCTGTCCAGGTCTCGCTGAATGGCAGCACAGCCTGCTGGGGTGTCAGACACTCCACCCAGCTTGGCATCAGCAGCAAACTTGCTGTCTGTGCCCTCATCCAGGTCACTGATGAACAGGTTAAACAGAACCAGTCCCAGCACCGACTCCTGTGGAACCCCACTGGTTACAGGCCTCCAGGTGGACTCTGTCCCATTGACCACAGTTCTCTGGCTTCTTTCTTTCAACCAATTCCCAATCCACCTCACTACCTGATCAAGCAGACCACACTGTCTCAGTTTAGCAAGAAGGATGCTGTGGGAAACAGTGTCAAATGCCTTAGAGAAATCAAGAAAAACCACATCCACTGCTCTGCCATCATCTATCCACCTGGTTATGTCCTTGTAAAAGGTTCTCAGGCTGGTCAAACATGACCTGCCCTTGATAAAACCGTGTTGATTGCTCCTGATGACCCTCTTGTCCTTGACATGCCTAAGGATAGTGCACGGATAAGTTGCTCCGTTATCTTTCCAGGGATGGAGGTGAGGATGACAGGTCCATAGTTACCAGGGTCCTCCTTCTTGCCCCTTTTTAAGATTGGGGTGATGTTTGCCCTCCTCCAGTCCCCAGGCACCTCTCCTGTGTGCCATGACTTACTATAGATAATGGAGAGTGGTCTGGCAATGACCTGTGCCAGCTCCCTCAGCACCCTTGGATGCATGCCGTCAGGACCCATGGACTTACAGATGTCCAGATTACTCGGCTGTTCTTTAACCCAGTCCTTATCAATCAGGGAAGAGCCCTTAGACATGCTATCCTCTGGTGCCTCAGGAGTTCTTGAGGACAGTCTTCAGCAGTATAGACAGAGACAAAGAAGGCATTTAATAACTCTGCCTTCTTTGTGTCATCTGTCACCAGGGCACCTGTCTCATTCAGCAGAGGGCCTATGTTGCCTCTAGCCTTAGCTTTTCCTGCAATATATTTGAAGAAGCCCTTTTTGTTACCCTTGACCTCCCATGCAAGGTTGAGTTCCAGCAAGGCCTTAGCCTTCCTAGTTGTCTCTCTACATTCTCTAACAACAGTCCTATACTCCTCCCAGGTAGCCAGCCCCTCTTTCCATGAGCTGTAGACCCTCTTCTTCCTCTTAAGTCTACTCTGTAGTTCCTTACTTAACCATGCAGGTCTCCTGGCTCTCTTTCTCAATTTCCCACCTGCTGGCATGCACTGGCCCTGAGCTTGGAAGAAAAGGTCCTTAAATATTAACCAACTATCATTAGCCCCTCTGCCCTCTAGTAACCTGTCCCATGAGATTTCACCCAGCAATTTTCTGAAAAAAAAAAAGTCGGCCCTCCTGAAATCCAGAGTTTTGATCCTACTTGACATCCTGTTCCTGCCAGACAAGATCATGAACGCCACCATCTCATGATTACTAAGTCCAAGGCTGCCCTCAACCCTCACTGCTTCAACCAGCCCCTCCTTGTTGGTGAGAATAAGATCCAGCATTGCTCCCCTCCTAGTTGGCTCCTCCACCATTTGCATCAAGAAGTTATCATCAATGCACTGGAGGAACCTCCTGGACTGTGGCTGGCTGTCTGAATAGCCTTTCGAGCAAATGTCTGGGTAGTTAAAATCCCCCATGAGAACCAGGTTCTGAGATTGTGAGGCTGCTGTTAGCTGCCTGTAGAAGGCCTCGTCAGCTTCCTGATCCTGATCAGGTGGCCTGTAATAGACACCCACAACTGTATCATCCATGCCAGCCTGTCCCGTAATTCGCACCCACGGACTCTCAACTCGCGCCTCATCCGCCCCTGGACAGAACTGTAGACATTCCAGTTGCTTTCTTACATAGAGAGCAACTCCACCCCCTTGCCTTGATGACCTGTCTTTCCTGAAAAGGGCATAGCCATCCATGACCACATTCCAGTCATGTGAGCTGTCCCACCGTGTCTCTGTGATTGCCACCAGGTCATAACCTCATGTCCACACATGGATTTCTAACTCCTCCTGTTTATTCACCATGCTGCGTGCATTGGTGTATAAACATTTCAGGTGCAGAGTCGAGTAAATAGTTTTCAACCTTGAAGGGGCGTAGACCCTCTGGTTATCTAAAATGCCAACACCCTTCACCTCAAGCATGAGGCTATTACACCCAGGGTTCTCACTAACAAAGCCAGCTACACCCTCATCTCCTGTGAAGTGCCCCAGTGCATCAGCACTGGCCTTCCTCAGGGTAACAAGTTGAGACTACTTAGTAGAGCTCCTTCCCTCCACCTCTGGTGTGCTACCCCCCTGCTTGCCACAAGCCAGGGCAAAACTATTGACCCCTTCCCCCTTCAAATCTAGTTTAAAGCCCTCTCAATGAGCCCTGCCAACTCCTGCCCCAGAGTCCTTTTCCACCTCTGGGACAAGTGCACCTCGTTAGGTGCTCTTAGCTCCAATGCTTCGTATACTGCATCATTTTCATAAAATTCAAAGTCCTGTCTACGACACCAGTCCTGGACCCATGAATTGACCTGTTGGCTCTTTCTATATATTCCCTCACCCATAGCAGATGTCAGAAGGATGGAGGAGAACACAACTTGAGCTCCTGATCCCTTTACCAGCTGTCCTAAGGCCCTGAAATCTCTTTTAATTGATCGTAAGTCCATCATTGTTACATCATCACTTCCCACCTGAAAAACCAGAAACGGGTAGTATTCCAAAGGACTTGCAAGGGTGGGAAGTTTACTTACAATGTCCTTTACACGGGCACCAGGGATACAGCAGACCGCTCTGTGAAGTGGGTTCGGTCTGCATATTGGGCCCTCCACTCTCCTCAGTAGGGAGTCTCCTACCACAGTGACCCTTCAGTTTCGTTTATTAGGGTCAGTTTTGATGGCTGGTCAGAGGGGAGTTAATCTTGGTGGCTCTACTAGCTCCTGTGCGCACTCATCCTTGCTCTCGACCAGTTCCTCCTGCAGAGCCCCGTACAGATACAGTGCACAGATGCTCTTCAGAAAACTCCCAGCAGTGATATAGTGCAGAATTGCACAAGACACGTTAAACTATCTAATTTTGCATTTAATTCACAAAGTAGTAAACTAAACATTACTGATTAACTGTCTGGAGAACTGGTGGTAAAACCGGAATGATATCACAGCTAACATGCTAGATAAAAGGAAACACAGGAAGTACAAGCATAGCACCTCTAGAAGGGAATATGGATTACCTAGCTTATTGCTAGAAAAGACACCATCTGTTTTGTCTTTGCCCTGCAAAGAGGCAGGGACATTGTAGTAGTGGGTTGGATTTTTTCAGTGTTATCTATGTGGAAATGTGTTGGTTTTGTGTTACCTTTTTTTTGGTTTGATGTGGTTTTGTTTGTTTGCTTTGTTTGTTTGGGTTTTGTGTTTGTTTGTTTTGGGGTTTGGGTTTTGGTATTATTTGTTTGTTTGTTTGTTTTCACCATGAGGTAAGATTAACCCTCAAAAAGGGAACAGAAAAAATAGTTTACAACTGTTTAGGTGAAATTGGTAATAAAATGTACTGCTTTAATTGTTGCTTTAACATAAACACTTATACTGCAGTTGCACAGGTGCCAGAATGGTTTTTGTTTTTAGGGAATCTCTAAGACTTAGCCATTTTGTGCAAGGTATGTTGTTATTTTTAAAAAGTTTTGTTGTTTTATAGCACTTACTTGTGATTTCTTATGGCTGAAGGGACTGTGTAGCATCAAACTGCTTCATATTGTGTAGTATAATTGACTGTAATAAGCAATTTACCACACATTGTTTGAAAGGGACTGAGTAATCTCAGCTAAGAATATTGCTTATAGGATGAATCTCCTGCACAAGTTGCTTTCTGAAACAAAAAAATGTAATCAGTTTTAAATATCTAAAACCAATTTTGTGAAATTATGTAATGTTGTGCCCAGTGTATTATAATGAAGAAAACAACACCTTATTTAAATGAGTGGGATATTTGAAAGTTAATAACACCTGGTCTTGAATTTTATTGTGCAGTAGTTGAGAACTTGAAGTATAATAGAGGTATTTCAAAATAAAAATTATCATACTGACAAAAACCAGAGGCTACGTTTAAAAAGAATCCCAAGTACTACAAATTAAGCTTCTGTTATCCACAGTCTGCTCAGGCACTGATTTACAGTGGATTGATTACAGGACTGGAAATTTTCCTTGGTAGTCTCCAGACTGTATTTTGAGCTTGCCACCTCCTGGATGCTGCCCAGGGGGGGACAAGGGGACCGTGGCCTGGCTCACCTTTCCCCAGGTTCAGGAGCAGAGACCGCTGTGCTGTATTAGAATTAGCTACTCTCAGAGTGAGCAAACAGCAGGAGAAAAGCAAAAGGAGAACAAGATATGTTAAATGCTCCTAGGCTTGAAATAATGAAATGCAACAAGATTTAACTTGGTGGAGAACAGGGACAAGCCCAGCATGTTGTTGCTTCATTTGCACCCTGATTGGACAATGGCTGGGCTCTAAGCCTTGGGGGTTAGTAAAGGCATAATTTTATAAGTGTACGGAAAATAATTATGAGAATTCTTCTCCTCCAGGACTTTGTTTCATTGATTCCTTTGGTCCTATCATGCCATGGCTAAGAGGCAGTTCCATGAATTTATGTCTGTTACTCTCACATCTGTCTTGGAATAAGACAGATATTACTCTAAATCCTAGATAAGAAATTATTAATAGCTCATTCCCACCTCCATCAGCCTTTGATAGAAGTATTATATTGCCCTCTTCATCTGCCATGTCATTTCTTGCTGCTGCATTTAATAACAACAGATTCACCAGTGCCTTTTTTCTCCTGTGATTTTCAGCAGTGAAACAATTAACACTGACTTTTGAATTGTTATAATTTTGTTTTTTCATTAGCACCTGTTTTGATGAACAGGATCAGTTCATACCTCTGAATAGCTATGTCAGTCTGTCTGCAGCCCTCCCCAGGTATCATTGTAAACCTAACCAAACCCTTTGAAGGTTATTGTTTCCAGCGTATGGACAAGAGAGTTTGGTGTTGCCGAAGCTAAGGTTCTGGAGTACAGTTATGAAGAAACCTAAACTATAAAGGATAATTATGCAGGCTTTTTTGCAGCTATGTAATTGCTTTATGCTCAGGTCATGATTGTGCTGCAGTAATAAATTGTAATGTTGTCTGTGCCTTTTAAAGTGTTATCTTTGCTTTTGCATGCAAGGAAATAACAAGTAAGATGTATTCCAATTTGCAGGTAATCCAGTTCATTTAATTCTAGTTTGCATACATCACATTTCAGTTGAATTTATCACCACTACCAAAATCAACTCTTAGAAAATAAAGTCTAAATAATTTTGAGTAATCTTGGCAATGGTGCAAGCATTACTTTTTTGTTTGTTTGTTGGGTTTTTTTGCTACATTTATCTTCTTGTTTTTAAACTATTTAGTCAATAACTTTTTTTTTTTGTCATTTGCAAATTTTTTTTATTTATTCCAGAATCAATCACCAATTCACACTAAATCCTGTTTTCTTACAGATAGTTCCTTTTAGGATGTTCAGAAGCAGTTCACTAACAATATGCTGAAAGCAAAACCCCTGTAAGGTACCATGCCACTATGACTGCATACTACTAGCTTGAAAAATTTTACTAGAATTTGAATCATTTTAATACATATTTTAGGCTATTCATACAGAACACTTGTGTCATATATTCCTTTCCCAAAAGTTAAATTGCTCCTTTCATTTTCATAAAGATTTCACTATTTAACAAATGCTTTTTTAGATCCAATTACTGAACATTTAATTCAAAGCTTTTGTGCCAGTCTTCAAGTCAATAAAGTTTAGAAATAACTGAATAAAAATGTGAAAGGGGGTATCTTAATATACAAATACTGAGTTTTGACTGAAGAGCTCAATACTGGAAAAGTGAAATATGCTGGATTATGATCTGTAATTAAAAAAAAATAAATAAAATCTTCCTGTAAATATTGTCTTGTGGAGTTTAATCATCAAACTAAATGTTATCTGTACGTTTCCCTTGGCAAACTCTATCAGAAGTAAGAGGTACTTCAGTCCAAACACGCAAAAACTCTTTCTGTTGTGAGGGACAAAAGAGTTAGCTAAAATTTCTCTGTTGTTTGTGGTAGGATAACCTTCTACTTTCCTACAGCAAAGTGGTTAGCATCAAACCTTTATCAGAATTAAGGAAAGGCTATGTATATTTGGTTTGTTAAAAAAAACAAATGTATATTTAAAAAAGTATATTGAAATACAAGTCTTTCCAAATAAGTGAGCGATTGTCATGGGGTAAATGCAAGTTTGCCTTCTTGAATAGTCAGCATTGCATGGTTACAAGTAATTACCATATCTATTGTTTGATCACGGAATGATACTCTTATCATTAAAAGATATAAATTTGTTACTGTCTTATCTTTTTTTTGTACCTGTGCTAAGACTTATCTCTCAAAAACTGGACAATAATGCAATTTACATTTTGCACTTCAAAAGGGTTCTGACCTTTCTTTTTATCTTCCTAATATCTAGTGTTTAAATGTGTTAAGTTTGCATGTTTTTACTATGCAAGTGAAAATCAAATTTCATATAAAATGATAAGACTTTGAGACTATTTGTAAAGTACTTAATGGATTTTGCAACTCTGCTGCAAACTGACTGCCTGTTTTCCAGTGACTGCTGTATCAGCTTGGTTTCTCCCTTGAAGGGGAATCAAACTTCCCTTCCTCCTTTGGTGAAGACTGAACTGTAGGTGCTTAGATCTAAGCCATTTTGTGCAAGTTTATTTTTTTCAGCAGAGTTTTAATAGAAGGTAATGTCTGTTTGAGGTCTCCTGACGTGCTGTGGTCTCCTTTCAGCTTTTCCTGAGGGTCGGCAGACCTTTTGCAGACCCTCCTCTTGGGAAAGTTACCCTCATCTGCAAAACTGACTGCAGTTTCTTTGTTTTGTCACAGTTGTTTTAGGAAATGTCTTATCTTTAAGAATTTTGTCCTTTTTTTGTGGGTGAGGGTGAAATCAAATTGCTAGTCTGCAGGTAAAATCAATACATTCCTCTATGCTTCACCTTTGTTCAGCTTTAATGCCAGGAACCCAGAACAATGAAAGAAAACAACATTCTTTGCCTGTTCTCCTGTTTTCCCTAAAATTGCATATTCCT
Source organism: Todiramphus chloris collaris (assembly GCA_025345505.1). NCBI lineage: Eukaryota > Metazoa > Chordata > Aves > Coraciiformes > Alcedinidae > Todiramphus > Todiramphus chloris. The sequence goes on from JANVCC010000017.1 coordinate 22,821,044, forward strand.
ATTTTTACCTACTACATTATTTTGGATGCTGACTATAAGGGGCTATCTTCACTCACACAAATAACCTATTAATTTTTTTCAGTTTTATGGTGACTCTGTCATGGAGTAATTGAATCTGAATTATTCATGTACGGACTAGTGACATGAAGTGCATTACAGGTTTTCCAACTACATGTAAAAATGTGTTTTCTAACAGTATTGTATTAATTTGTGGTAGAGGGGATGAATTCATTTTGCCTGACTGAGAAAGCAAACCAGAAAGTTAATTCTATTTTCAATTAGCATGTGAGAACAACAGAATAATAAAACATAGAAAGTAAATCTAAAAACTTGATTCAAGACTAGAGAAAATACTTGAGACAACACAACCCTGGGTTCACACAGCTAGAGAAAGCATATGTTCAAGAAGAGCTGTGGCATACAATGGTGGGAAAATAGAAAGTGAGAGGATCTTGCACGAATCTCTTGATGCTTGTGGTGCTGGGCTTCTAGTACTTCACGCTGGGCACTTGAGCACTTACTACAGCCCCGACCAGCTGGGCTCCCCGGCTCTCTGTGACCACTGAGCCATGCGTGCTGTGGGCAAGGGAAGCTGAAGTAGTGGTCCACAGTCCAGGGCTGTGATTATTACAAGTAACGACCAAAGCCTGAAAGAAAAAAAAAAAAAAAAATCAGCTTGTCCAGAAGCAATGCCAGAAATGCCTATTTGGAGACTACTTCTCTAGATAAATGTTATTTCCAAAATTGGAGATCAACTCCATTTCTATTGCTCAGAAAGCCTCTTCTGTTTCTCATGATAAGACCTTATACTGGTGTTTAAAGAATCTTCTGTTTTGCAGAAGAAAAAAGTCCAGTTTTGTTGATACTAGGATTTTTTTTCACCTTATATGGTTTTAGGACAAAGTGAAAGAAAGCAGTAGTTAATATCATGCAAGAACAAAATTGACTTTCTGAACTAATAGAATTGGTACTGTAACATATACTGAATATTGGAAAAAGAGGGAATCTCAGTCAGAACCAGTGAAAGGATGTTGAAGAATCAATGAGCATGCAAACTACTTCAAGGACAAAATGGACCTGGATATAGGGATTAATTCTTCAGATTGGAGAAGACAACACATTGTTCCAGCTCCTACTATCAGGGATCTGGAGACAAATCTATTTTGAAAGGCCCTAAGAACTAAATGATAATTTATCTCCAAGATGTTTCTCCTTTAGATTTCTCAGTTGAAAGATACTTTAAATTAAGTTGCTTAAGTCATCCTAGGATCTTTTTGACAATGATTAAGTAGGAGTCATTCCCAGAGCAAAAACATCTAGTCAAAACTTATAACTGTGAGATTTTACACCTATATTTAAAGAAGCAATTTTTGTTCTTGAGTGGACAGCAGACTGTCAGCAGAGGTATTTATTTATTATGCAGAAAGTTGCAAATGTTTTAAAATGAAGAAAATTATTGATTTTATCATCAATTAAATCAAAGAGGTAGATGGTTGCAAGAATTGTTTAAATTATATTAACTTTACTCGTGAAACCGAAACTATGAATTTTGCCATTTTCCTGTCTTTTTAGTCAAATACATATTTAAGAGAAGAAATTAAGGAAACAAAACTCTTTCAATACCATATTGAACGCTGTCTTGCCTGTCTTCTCTGCAGCAGCTGAAATAAAACAAATGAAGTGTTTCTGGTCACACTCAGTTTATCAAACATAACAAACTTGAAATAGAAATAAAAGAAAGCTGGTGTCAGAACACCATAAGCTGTGATGGTGCTTGTCTTGAGCTCAGTGACATTAATTCTAGTTGAGAAACATTGTCACTTTGCAGGTCCTTAAAATAAACTATCAACTTCTGTATGATTGTGTCTTTGACTAGTTCAAACTGTATTTGTGTTTCAGGAAAGCAAAATTGTCAAGGGTTAATGCTGGGACAGCCATTAGATGAATGACCCAAAGGGGAAGAGAAAGGGAATAAGTGAGAGGAATTTACGGATTAGAAAACTGAAACAGCTTTAATGAAAGTAATAATACAATGAAATACATAAGAATATATACAAAACCAGTACGGAATCCAACCCCTCCTGATGGCAATTACATCACAATCACTAATGATGTTGTAGCTCAGGCACTGGGGAAATCCCAGATGGGACTCAGTGGCAGACAGGAAGCAGTTTTTCAGGAGGAAGATTTTGGTACTGCATTCAGGAACACATGGATCTGGGATCAAAGGCAAAATGGACATAGTCCTCCCAAGATGCCAGTCATTGAAAAAGAGACCTTGACCCTCATGATCCCTCAGCTTTATAGTGAATATGACTTATATGGGATGGAATACCTCGGTCAGTTTAGGGTCACTAGTCCTATCCATTCCTTGCTGCATATGTGACTTCTTACTTCCAGCACCCCCAATGCTGCACACAAACTTAGAAGTGAGTGGTTTTTATAGGAGCACGTAATAGGCAAGAGCCTTTCTGTACAGCAGTCATTCATAGTAAGTCTATAAACATCAAGCATCATAAGCAGACACTGCAAAAATAAGTTAACTTTATGTTAACTTTAGAAAGTTCAATTAGAAGAGATTTAGGTGAAAAGTAAAATCACTGAACAACATTAGTTCTGTTCAAACTCAAACCAGGACAAAAATTAATAAAAGCATAACTAGAATTTGTTTTTGTGTTTAGCTGTGAATTATTTAAATTCTATACTGCCTTACCTATACCATGAGCACTGCTGGGAGATGGGGCACCTTTACTGTAAAACTTCAGAGATATAAGAGGTCAGGTAGACTGTCACACAAAATTTCAAGAAAAGATTATAATTTTAGAGATACTAATTTATGTAACTGTACAGACAACTTATTTTTGTCAGTAGCTGTATGAGGTGTGTCAGATACTTAAAACATCCAGGAAATAGAATGTGATTGACTTGACCTTATTCTGCTCTGGTAGTTAAACTAGAACTTTGTTATGTACCTTGACAGGCAGTGACTGATGGTACACACAGACTTGCCTAAATACAAGCAATATGCCCATAATACTCAAGCCAAAGTAACTGGCATTTCACTTTGCATGTTGTTGTGACTGCTGGGCTCAAAGATCCTTCAGCACTAAAACAATTATGTGAAAGCCTGGAATCCATTAAGGCTGAAGTTCTTTTAATCAGCATGCAAATAATGTAAATAAAATGCAAACATGAACGACTCAAGAAAAGAAAGAAGCCTTGCCTCATTTTTTTTTTCTCCTGTTTCGTGATTGTTATGCCTGTATTTATACCATCATGTACCCATATCATATGATACCTTTTCTCTTTCTTACTTTGAATGCTAATTCAGCAAGGCAACTTTGTGCACAAACTACAAAAAACAGTGTCACCTGAACTAATACATTTTCCATGAGTTGGGCTCAGTTTCTCATTTAGCTGTAAGAAATCTACTCAAAATGTGTTTTGTTTTGTTTTTTTTCTAATGTGTGTTGTGATAAATGTAAGCCTTTGATCAGACAGTACATGAATAAGGAATGATGTTTTTCTGAATTAAGTGGAAATGAGGCCTAAGGCGGCCTGCTGTCAGGATCATAAGTACTAAACAAAAAATAAACTAGTTAAACTTTTCAGTCTCCAAGGACAGGCATAATTTCATGTATCGAAATAAATCTCATACTGTGAGTTAAGTGATTTATCTTATGCCATCTATGCATTATTACAGCTTTAAATAAAAGGTTGAATTTTAGAAGTACCTAAGTCTTGGAACATAGAGGAAAAAAAAAAAAAAATTCTCTACTTCCTCTCTATTAGCATTTATTCTTTAGTTATCACAGTAATATTTTTTACCCTTGTATTTTGCTGACCTTCTTTAGAAGAAATAATCTGGAGTTCTACTTGTTTCCATCTTGGTGGCATAAAAACAGAGTAAAATAAATTTCATTCTTTTTTCAGTATTACTTTTCTTTTACTTTTTTTTTTTTTTTTTTTTTTTTTTTTTTTTTTTTTTTTT